>JBBBDQ010001624.1:3125000-3540000 GCA_037127315.1 Ascarosepion bandense | reverse complement strand
TTATTCATAGTAAACTCTGATAAAATTTCGTCAACCGCTGACGAAAAAACAAAACAAAACAAAAACAAGATTTTTACTAAAATTTCCAACGTGTTAGAAAGGATAAACTTTAAAAAAAAATAATTAAAAAATACTTTCATCTTTTCTCTTAATAATAACAAACATTTTGACAGAAAAATTTTGCTTTTATTAAGATTGATTTTTTTTCTTCAAATTATGTTGTTTTTTCAGCGAATTAGTGGATGTACCTAAAATGTTTTGATCAATCATGTTCAAAGTATTGTTGAATATAGACGCGAGAGAGTATCTATCTATCTATCTATCTATCTATCTATCTATCTATCTATCTATCTATCTATCTATCTATCTATCTATCTGTGAGCACCTCGACATGGGGTAATGGTTAGCAAACTTGTTTCGCTAGAATCTGTTACAACTGAGTAGTGAGTGCCCCATACTTTCGGTCTTGTGCCACATCTAAGCGGCGCTTAGAAAATTATCTATCTATCTATCTATCTATCTATCTATCTATCTATCTACACGTATGTATACAAATTGGATTGGTGAAAAAGTTTGTGTTAGCTATGAAATGATATTGAAGTGAGAAAGACAGAAATCCGATTACTATTTAAAAGTTTTAGAAAAAGGAAAATCAGTTGATTTCATTAATAACCGGAAATGTTTTTCCTTTTTAGAAGCCTTAATCTTGGATTATATATATCATTATAATTCATCAATATAATAATAAAAGTGATAAAAGTTAAAATGAATTTATGAATATATATCGTTCATTCAGCAATGAATTAGAACACACTCAGCTATTGGGCGTGTAAAATAATAATATACACGCTAAAACGTCTGCTTCCTTCTACCGAGCGCCCATAGCGCATAGTTAGAATCGCTGACTGACGCCAATTCGGTTGGGTTTCAATCCTGGGTAAAAAGCAATCGGATGTCTGACCGTATTGATAAGCTGTGATACAGCGAAACAGATCTGTCTGCAGATGACCATATATATATATATATATATATATAAAAGTGAATATATAACATTTTTCCGCATATATATGCATAAACATTGTGAATATCTTGTCAGAAAACTCGAGTTATATTAAATCAACATTGACTTTTGCTCGCAAATGTAAGTAACAGGACGATTTCAATTTTGCGCGTTAGCATTTGTTAACACTCCACCCACGTCTCCCAGTTCACACTCCACCCACGTCTATTGAACAGGTGTAGAGGCTCATCCCTTGTTCCCTGCTTAGGACGTGGTTTCTGGCTTTCTTTTTTCCAATCTATTCACTCTTATGTAGCCCCCTGCACACCAGTGGCCTTACCGCCTTGCTTGGGGTGATGTGATTAAAAAAAAATAAAAAAAAAAAAATAAACATGCTTCGGGATCCCATTGAACAGTATTTAAGCAAAGCTTCTAAACCAAACAAGACATCAAGGAGCGGCAACAAACACCAAATGTTCACGACACATCTTCCAAGAAATTCTCTTACTCATTTACCCGTCTTCCTCACCAGGCTATGTGACATTTACACCTTTCATCTTTAAGGTACGTGAAACTTACACTTTCCAGTCACTTTCTCCCTTACCTCGTTTTTTTTTCGCACATGCGCACAAAGAAAGTACAAGTCTTATCATCTTAACAAAACAACTACAAACAAGGAACTTTAACACAAGAACTTAAACAATGAACGAATATCCTGTCACGGATATACCGTACCGTGAGAGAATATTGGTGTCAAACACAAAGTCAACCTCAATCAGAAATCTTATATACCATACTAGAGACGCAGGTATAAAGGACCGGCCCCAGTAAGTATCTGACTCTTCATGCTATCCTTTATCCAGATCAGATCGAAAATGGAATACTGTTGCCATATTTTGGGAAGGGACAGTCCACGCCGTACTTTCCAGTCTTGAAAAAGTTTAGAAGCGTCTCTTGTTAGGCCTTGTTAGAGAAGAATTATTTTTCACTCCTTAAACTTTCTCTCTCTCTCGCTCTCTCTCTCTTTGATAGGGGGAATGTGGCCAGTCTCTCACTGCTCTATCGCTACTTCCATACAAAATGTGAGGACAAACTACAGTCACTGGTTGTCCCAAGATTGGTTAACCTTCACGGTGAGGACCCACCATTCCACGTACTTAGTAGCAAACCACTCACATTCTCTCCGTATTCGATCGGTGAGAAATAAGTTCCACTCAAATTTATTCTTCCGGTAGAACACATTCTCAAGAAGAGGTTTATTCGATCACTACAATATTAACCTGTTCATATCTAGACTTAACCGTTAATTTCCCCTCCTATTCATATAATCTACCCCTTATCCTAACCCTCTACCTCGAGAAGCCCCCAGGCCTTGTACAGGGTGAACTCTCTCTCTCTCTCTCTCTTTCTCTCTCTCTCTCTCTATATATATATATATATATATATATATAGATAGATAGATATTAACAAAAGAGGAAATAAAATATAAGAAATACAAAACAACCCACCGGTTTCAATCCCGTACTTCATCAGGATATTACAGGGACTATTTTAATCCAATATTCCCATTTAAAATGTAAAAGATGAAAATGAATTATGGAAGGTGGTAAAGGTGAGAAAAAATATTTTTATAGTTTATATATTTCATATTTATTTATTTTATTTTTTCTCCCCCTTACCACCTGCCATAATTCATTTCATCTTTTACATTTTAAATGTGAATATTGAATTAAAATAAGTCCCTGTAATATCCTGATGAAGTACGGGTTTGAAACCGGTCGGTCGTTGTATATTTCTTATTTTTTATCACATCTTTTGGTAAACATCTACAAATGCCTGTAAATATGAAGCTTACTTTATTAATTTCAATTATAAAATTTTGTACCAGTAATAATTTATATATATATATATATATATATATATATATATATATATATATATATATATTTTTTTTTTTTTATAAGCGTTTCACCCCGAGCAAGGCATGTCACTGCCACTACTGTGCAGGGGGCTACGTAGAGTGGAGAAAGGCTGATTAAATATAGGAAATAACAGAGGGTGGGTGATAGGCGGGTGAGGATACCGAGAATGAGGGTTGGGTAGATGAGAGTGTTGTGAGAATAGTTGGGAGTTAGTGTGATAGGAGGTGTCTATTGACCCTACATTTAAACACCTGGAGATTGTAACTGTCGGGAAAGCAGACTTGTGGAAGGGAGTTCCACAGGCGGGAAGCGCGAGAAAAGAAGCTGTTGGAGTAGAATTTACGGTTACATCTTATTTGTTTTACTGTAAAAGGGTGGGACCTAGTTGCTAATCTAGTATCTCGTGTAAATTCGTGCTTAGGCGGCACCAGTGATCTAAGCTCATCGGAGCAGAAGCCATGAAAGTACTTGTAGAAGAGGCACAGGGAAGCTACATCACGCCGGTGTGAGAGCGGCTGCAGCCGGTCTGCCAAGTCAGTATCAACCACGTTACAGATCCTCCTTTGTATTTTGTCAAGAAGCCCAAGGAGAGCAGCAGGCACCCGACCAGATATGGCAGCAATATTCAATACACGGGCGGATGGTAGATTTGTATATGTGCAGAATAGTTTCAGGTGGGAAATGACTTTTTACGCTCTCATACCCTGATTGATCACTCTGGAAGAATGGTAGACTTTGAAAAAACAGTAGCTACTCTAGCATCTACGCATCGCTAATTCAGTAATGAATTAGAGCACTCTGGCCAAAAGTCTGCCTTCTTCTACCGAGCGCCCATAGCTCAGAGGTAGAATCACCGACTGACGTCAATTCGGTCGGGTTTCAATCCTGGGTTAAAACAATCGGATGTCTAACCACACTGATGAGCTGTGATACAGTGAAACAGATCTGTCTGCGGATATATATATATATATATATATATATATATATACGCTTGCGAATCTTTGGCATTAACAACAGAATTCCAGCGAAGAATTCAAGTATTAGAAATGAGAACTATCCTAGACATTGTCTATGTTTTCTGCGACGCAAATGACATCGTGCGAGATACAGGCCCATTTGAAGACGTCATGACTTCTGCTAAGAAGAGAATGTTGAAAGTGTAGGGACTCATAAAAAGAGACAATAATTTTTCCACTGCCATCTTACAAGGTAACACCTTAGACAAGAGAATAAGACGCAGATAGAAGGCAAAATTTCTGACAATGTCAATGAGTGAAGTGGAAGACCTTTTATAGAGACTCAAACATTGACTCACAACCGAGACACATGAGATCTGACATATGGGAGCTGGTCCGGTGTTCAGCTGTGCAGCAGCCAGACGACCCTCCCTCTCATGGAACTAATAGAAGCCATCATTCGTATGTCAGGTATGTGTAAAATGATCACTTGAAATATAGTCTGAATACGCAAAAGCATGATGAGAATTTTTAAAATTAAAAACACTTGAAAACTTCATCCACGTTTTTTCAAATACAGACCCATTATTAAAATTTTAACTTGCTCATCAATGTTATTTATAGAATTATGTGAAACGATCTTACACTATCATAAAAATATTTTTAAAAAGAAGGAAATACGATCTGTGTATAAATAAACCTCATTCATCAAGAAATCAGCCGAAGATTGGGGTGAAATATCCTTGAAACACCGCGTATGAATTCTTATATTTTACTACTAATACAAATTACTTGGAGTTTCACGCATTATGCAATCATCAAGTGCATGTATGAACTGTTTCTAAATTTAATTTTTATTTTTGCTTCTCGCATTGTTCCTGTTCGTTATAAATTATAAATCTTGGACGCCATTTTTTGTTAATTTATTAAACGTATAATTTAATTTTGCTTAAGTTGAAACTTGAACATTAAATTGGAAAGTAAAATTATAAATGCTAAATTAACATTAAAGGATAAATTTTGTTAGGGCCATATGATGGACTACTTGTAGTTTATTATTTTTGGGGAACGAAAGGTATTAAAATAAACAAATATATAAAAAGCAATAAAAAAATAATGAAATAGGATAAAAATTAAGTAAAAAAATAAGTAAACAAATAAATAAAAAGAAAAGGTGGATCTATGTTAATCTGGGTCTATTTACTTGAGCAGATATTTATTCTGCATGTGGTCATCAATTTACTTTTCTTGTTTAGCAAATTGGGATCATTTAGGTGTTTTAAGATGACAATTTTTTCTAAAAGGCACAAGTTACATCTATTTACTGTCCCATTATAAAATTTGTTTTTTTGCGACGATATCCCAGGTTTTTGCTTTCTAATTGCAAAAAATATTTGGAGAGGGCAAATTCCTGTATTTACTATTACTTAAAGTCAATTTATGGTTTTAATATCTATATTTCCATTGGTTTTCTATAGAACCGAAATAAAATTTAACATCGCCATCAGAATGGATGCAAGCTTTGTAAATTATACATTCGGTTATACATTGACCTTTAAGTGGGAAAAACGTATTTTTTGGCAGTTACAATTATTTTGAGTAACGTTATTAGTAGCTATTATTTGCGGATTGGACATGTGTTTATTTGATATATTGTTAGATATATTTATCGATGTTCTTGATTCAACTATAACTAACCTTAAGATGGTTTTTGTTGAATTTTTTTTTTAGTGTAGGGATAGGTTGATGCGTTTGTGAATTAAATTTAGGAAAATTCTTCCGATGTTTGTTTAGATATTACGGATAAATGGTGGGTTAAGCCATATGTTTGCGCAGTTTCGGCTTATTGTTTCTACCAAAGTATGCTAAACTTACATTGTGTTTACTTTTTTCTAAGGCATTTATATAATTAATTTTGCTGTTATCAAAAACTTCTTTGTTACTAGAGTTGGTAGATAATGCAAATTGGATTGATTTATGTATGTTGTGTAATATTCTATAGTGGTGGTTAGATTCTTTGTTGAAGAATGCACACACACACACACACACACACACACACAAACACACGCACACACACACGCACGCACGCACACACACACACACACACACATATATATATATATATACACACACAAATATATATATATATATATATATATATATATATATATATATATAATCGTGTCGCCCCAAGCAAGGCCTTTTACTGGCACTGTTGAGCAGGGGGTTACATAGGAGGAAAGTTATGAGAAAAAGTGACAGGTTACAGGGAGTGTCAGGAAGTGGGTAAGAGAAGGATGAGAATACTGATGAAAGTGGAGTGGACGGAGAAAGGAGCATGAGAGAAAGGATGCAAGTTAGTGAGATAGGAGATGACTATTGACTTTACATTTGAATTCTTGAAGATTGTAGCTGTCGGGAAAGCAAGTAAACAGGAGGGAATTCCACAGGCGGGAAGTGCGAGAAAAGAAATTGATGGAGTAGAATTTGCGTTTACAATTTATTGGTTTCACAGTAAAAGGGTTGGACTTTAATGCTAATCTTGTGGTTTGAGTAAATTCATATATAGGGGGTACCAGTGAGCTAAGTCCGTCTGAGTAGAAGCCTTGAAAGTATTTGTAGAAGAGACACAGGGAAGTCACATTGCGCCGATGAGAAAGTGACTGTATCCGAGCTGCCAAGTCGGGATCGATCGCATTACAGATTCTCCGTTGGATTTTGTCAAAGACCACTAGGTTAATAGCAGGACCTTTCGACCAGATATGGCAGCAGTATTCAATGCACGGGCGGATGGTAGATTTGTATATATTGTAAAATTGTTTCAGACGAGAAAAACTTCAATATATATATATATATATATATATATATATATATATATATATATATATACTCCAATTGGAGTAGATAGACTAAACTATCGCCCGGTTCACACTCTACCCACGTCTATTGAACAGGTGAAGAGGCTCATCCCTTGTTTCCTGTTTAGGATGCGGTTTCCGGTTTTGTCTTTTCCAATTTTTTCACTCTTTTCTTTTTTATTTTCTTTTTTTTTTTCAATTGGAGTAGATAGACTAAACTATCTCCCGGTTTACACTCCACCCACGTCTATTGAACAGGTGAAGAGGCTCATCCCTTTGTTTCCTGTTTAGGATGCGGTTTTCTGTTTTCTCTTTTCCAATCTTTTCACTCTTTTCTTACTTTTTTTTTTTCAATTGGAGTAGATAGACTAAACTATCGCCCGGTTCACACTCCACCCACATCTATTGAACAGATGAAGAGGCTCATCCCTTGTTTAGGACGAGGTTCTGGTTTTCTCTTTTCCATTCTTTTTAACCTTACGTAGCCTCCTGCGCATCAGTGGCGTTATCGTCTTGCTTGGGGTGATATGATTAATATATATATATATATATATAGTGACGTAAATTGATAAAAATACATATGAAGCCATCATACAACAGGGAATCAAATCACCCACAAAGAATCACCAACAACCTACACAAAACTATACAATTACGTTTAAGTACGAACTCTAGCAATAAAGAAATTTTCGACAATTCTAAAATTAAATACATTAATGCTTTAGAGAAATGTAAACGCAAGACTAGTTTAGAATACTCCGTTAAAAACAAGGTAGGCAGAAATAAGCAGAAATCACGTCAATGTCACACTATTTGGTTTAACCCAACCTTCAGTTGTAACGTCCAAACTAACATTAATAAACTATTCCTTAACTTAATTCACAATCATTTCTACCATTCACTCACTCTAAAAAGAATCTTCAACAAAAATAGTGTTAAAAATTATTGTTTTAAAATCAGTTATAGTTCCATTAAAAACATTGATGAATATATTTCACAACATAATGCTATGATATCAAATAAATATTTGGCCCACATAAACAACATCCGTCACCCAACTAATAACCCTTCCAAAAATAATTGCAACTGCCGACAAAATAAAACCTGCCCATTAAATGGCCAATGTATGTCCAAAAGTAATGTTTATAGAGCTCGAATCAATTCGGATGATAATGATGTTAAATTTTACTTCTAACAGGTGGAAGATAAGGTTTAACAACCACATGTTGTCTTTAAACTACAGTAAATACAGCAAAAGTACCGTTTTATCCATACATCATTGGAAATTAAAAAGCAAGAACCCAATTATTACCTGGAATATGTAGCAAAAAATAAATTAAATTTAGTACTAACAGGCATATTGTAAGGATGGAAAATAAAAAATAAAAAGAGACAGCCTTCTCGACCTAATATACATTGATTCCAATGCCTGCAAGAATCATTGTATATTTGGTCTAGAAGGTTTGCCTCCTTGGCAATATCAGTATCTAGTGCTTGCCTTTTTTTCCCCACACATTTTTCATCTTCATATTTAAATTAAAAAAAAAAGGATGAAATAAATTTTCCCAAACACCCCTGATGAACTTGAGGATAGACACCGGTCGGTCGTTTTTTCCTGTGTTTTTTTAATTTTTTATTTTTCATCTTTACAAAAATGCTTGTAAGTACTAAATTTAAGTTATTTCTTGCCATAATATGCTTTTGTACGACCAATAATCTATCTATCTATCTATCTATCTATCTATATATATATATATATATATATATATATATATATATATATATATATATCCAAGTAAATTAAAAACGAAGACAGTATTAACAACGTTCAAAACATTAATTTAAAACAGTGCTCAATATAGAAATAAAGCAATGAATATTTATTATAAGTTATAGTTTAGAACATGTACAAATTATAATTTACTACAAAAGTGTACATTTTGTTTCGACATCTCTCTTCCATTTTTGTTTTACCCCCTTTATTCGATTTCCTTTTTTGTTTTCCCTTCTTTTCTATCCTCTTTACGTCGTACAATTTTCCAAAAATAAAAGGGAAATGAGATTTTTCAATCTTCTTTTTAAAAAATAACGTTTGGTACCATCATTATTAACTACCTGATGTGACAGTGTTTTTTCGATGTCGAAAAAATGTACCCTTTTGTAGCAAATTATTATCTGTACATGTTCTAAACTATAACTTATATATATTTGCCGATATTATTGATATAATTCTTTTTGATAGTGTAAAATTATCATAGCCTCTGACTAGCTAAGCTATTTTGTACGTTTGTGCTTATTCAACTCAACCGATGGATTTATTTTGTACGTTTGTGCTTATTCAACTCAACCGATGGATTTATTTTGTACGTTTGTACTTATTCAACTAAGCCGATGGATTTATTCACGTATAAAAATAGTTGCTATTGGTGGGTATTAGGTTGTTACAAAAATAATGGCCAATTTCAAAAACATAATTTTAGTTTTATTTAACCGTAGAAGTGTTGAAATTAGTCAAAATGCTAGTTTTGAGCACCTCTGCCATCGATCGACTAGATTATTTATTTCTCGTTGATAAATATATATTCGCTGTGATGCAACGAAAACTTTGAAAGCTGTTTTTACCTCTGGTTTGGACCTAAACGTTTTACAATTTAAAAATGTGATTAAGTACTTAAAAATGATAATCAGTGGGTGAAAGATCAGGAGAATATGGAGGATGTGGTAAACTCTCATATCCCAAGTCTATGAAATTTTGGCAAAGTCATTCATGCAGCATATGGCCGCGCATTATCGAACTACATCAATTCACCAAAGCAAGTTTCATTTTTTGCAGGCGTACATGCATTTCAGCAAGTTGATTGCAGTAAACCTCTGCATTAATGCTCTGATTGGATTCCAGAAAGTTTTATGGGATAACATCAATTGCAGATCACCAGACAATCACCATAATCTTTTGCTGATGCAACTTTGGATTTCGGAACTGTTTGAGGAAATTATCACAATCAACCCATTGACCTGATCGTTTACGGTTATCATAAAGGATCCACTTTTCATCACAAGTGACAATTCAGTCAAGAAAGGGAAAGGAGAAAAAACATAGAGCACACATTAAAACGCCTAAGTTTTTGATTTTCATTGAGATCATGAGGAACCCATTTATTTAAGCTTTTTCACCTTGCCAATACTCTGCAAATGGCATGAGACTGTTGCGGTGCTGACACCAAGCGTCTGGGACATTTCTCTGACCCTTTGATGTTGGTCTTGCTCAACAACTGCTTTCAATTGTTCGTTGTCAAGACTGCATGAACATCCTCTACTTTTTTCGTCTTCAAGGCTCTCTGTACGGAATTTCTGGAACCACTTTCGTACAGTCCGATCACTTGGGGACCCATTTCTCACCATGCTCTGTTGATATTGGCAGAAGTTTGGTAGGCACTGTGCCCAAGTTTGAACTCATGCAAGAAAACTAAACGAAGATCATGTTTTTTTTTCATGTACATAATTAAGGGCTTCTATGCTTCAAAAATATTTCTGTCTGAAAATAAGTTAAAAATTATTAAAGAGCACGCATTAATTATTATGTATACTAAAATTCAACTAATATATACCGTGAATACTATGTTAAAATAGCTTTTCAAAATACCACACTTCAAGCGGCCATTATTTTTGTAACAACTAAATAGACAGAACACACTATATGTAGAAGAAGTTCTAATTTTAGCTGAAAGTCGTTTGTCACAACAAGAGGTCCGCTTTTTTCATGCAACAAAATCATCACTTTTAAATGGGCCATTTTAAGGATCCAATTGACTGGTTGAATAACAGTCTGCCAGCAACCCAGCATTTTGTAATAAAGATGTTTTTTGTTATTAATCTCATCAAACAGAGAGTTTTCCCTTACTGACCTCCTTTGAAATATATCCTGTATGTAACCATAATTTTCTTATGATTTACATAAAAAACAGTTTTCATTACCGACTATTTTGTTAAAAAAAGGGTTTTTTTTCGTGTTGTGGATGACAAAGTCAAGTGTTTAAGTGCTAACTGATGTGCCTTCCAGTAAGCTCGTATGGAAACCATTTTCTTAGAATTTCTCGACGGCTTTGAAATGACGTAGTAGAGTTTGATGATTGCACAAGATTAAAGAAAGCGACAACAATAACAACAAAAACAACAAAAAACAAGAAAAATTTATATATCAGAACGTCTATTGCACAATTCCAAGGTTATCTGAAAATTGAGTGAATGATAGACCTAAAGATTTTAGCATCAGTTTGTTACACACGCACACAAATATATTCGCATAAAACTCTCTCTCTCTCTCTCTCTCTCTCTATATATATATATATATATATATATATATATATTGATTGTTTTATTAATTAGCTTTTGGTCATAATAAAATTAGACCAGTACACATTTGTATTAAAAAAGTGTTCAATAACTCGTTTACAAATTAAGTATAGACACACTGATGAGCTGTGATACAGCTAAACAGGCTTGTATGTGGATGACTAATATATATATAAATGATTTTTCTGGTTTGACGAGACAATCGTATCTTTGACACGCCTGGCGAAATAAATTCGGATTTATAACTTATTATTAATTATGTGTTGAATTTTCTTTTCTATATATTATATTGCTTTGGATAATATCCACTGAGCTCTCTATTTTTTTATCTATTTAATATTTTATTCTCTTTGACGATTGCGTTTAACATGAAAGAGATTGTTGCTTCTGGTGTTTGGTGTCAATGTCCACTTTTATATTTACGTACTCTTTATCCCTTATAATGAGTACTTTAATTCATTTAACACTTAAAAACTGTATTTTATCATATATATGATAGAATACAGCTTTAAAGTGTTATATATATATATATATATATATATATATATATATATATATATATATATATATAGTCATCCACAGAGAGATCTGTTTCGCTGTGTCACAGCTAATCAGTACAGTTAGACATCCGATTACTTCTAGACAGGACTGAAACCCGACCGAATTGACATCAGTCAGCGATTTTACCTCTGATCTATTGACACTCGGTAGTGGAAGGCAGACTTTAGCGTGTTATATACAATGCAAACATACGCCAGTATCTGAGAGTGTTCAGATTCATTACTGAATGAACGATGCGTAAATGCGTGAGTAGCTACTGTTTTTTTTTCTCAAAGTCTATGGGCAGTAATCTTTAATTTAAACATGTTTCGTTAAAAACGACCGACAAGGAAGATTTTATTAATTTTTGATTTAATTCTTCCAGTATTTTTACATATTTCCTTTTTGCTGCAGATAAGGAATGTAATAATATGTACCAAGCGCTTTCAGCCTCATCACAGGTCATTTTCGAGGATGTTATTTTCAGGTGTTGTTAATATGTCCTCATGTTTGTAATGTAAGTTCTTGTGTTTTTTTAAAATCATTTCACCCCAAGCAAGGCAGTACCGCCACAAGTGCGCAGGGGGGGCTACATTAGGGAAGAGTAAAAGTTTACATATGAGGAGAGCAAAGAAAGAGGAACCGGTTACAAGGGGTGACAGAAAACGTTTAAGAGGAGGACTGTAATACTCGTGTGGAGATATTTGTGAGAGTAGAGTGAAAAGGGAGAAGGAGAAGACACAGGGGGTGTTGGGGGAAGGAAAAGAGAATGACTGAAGTTAAGGGATAAGAGATGGCAATTGATATTGCATTTAAACTCTAGGAGATTGTAGCTATGAGGGGAGCGAGCATACGGAAGGGAGATCTCCAGGCGGGAAGTGCAAGAAAAGAAGCTGTTGGAGTAGAAGTAGCGGCTGTATTTAGTTGTAACTGTAAAATGGTAAGACCTTATTGCTCGAGTAAATTCTTGTAGAAGGAGCACCATGAATTTAATATCATATCATTGGGGTAGAAGCCATGAAAATATTTGTAGAAGAGGCAGAGGGAAGCCACATCCAGTCGGTGAGAAAGTGACTGGAGTTGAGCTGCCAGATTGGGACAGATCACATTACAGATTGTCCTCTGGAGCCTGTTGAGAACCCCGAGATGAATAGCAGGGGCACTCGACCAAATATGACAAGACTATTCAATGCATGGGCAGATGATTGATCTGTATATGTGCAAGATGGACTCAAGCGAGAAAAACTTCCTGGCACAACACAGTGACCCAACCTTCCTAGCAGTAGATTTTTCTAATGATTCAATGTAATCGTTTCACTTGAGGTCGGAAGAGAGAACGAGACCGAGGAGGCGCAGTGTATTGCTTTCGGGGAGACTAGCTGGGTCCATGCTGATGGGGGCAAGTGTGGCTGCCTATGGTGGTTGACAAATAGCAGCTTCGTTTTAGAAGCATTAAAGTTTACGAGCCTTTTCTTACCCCAGTCCACCACAGATTGGAAGTCCTTCTCAAGATTAGCAGCTAAGTTATCTTTGACCGCCTTGGCAGATTTTTTTATTGAGGCGGGAGTAAATGGTGGTGTCATCAGCGTAGATACATATTTGAGATTTGATCACATCAGGGAAGATCATTGATGAAGATTAGAAAGAGCGTCGGGCCTAGGATAGAAGCCTGGGGGACACCCTCGTTCGAGTGGTAGGATATGGAGGAATGCTCGTTCAAGTCGAACTTCATTATGCGGTTTGATAGAAACGATTGGATCAAACCAAGTAAGAGTCCAGTGATACCATAGTCCTGTAGCTTGCGCAGAACACCAGCGTGCCAGGCCCTACGAAATGCTTTGGAGATATTCAGGATATCAACTCGAGCTTTTCCATTCTTATCAGTGTTTTTTTAAAGGAGAGTTCTTTAAAGCTGTCACGTGGTGCGCGCGGCGGGGCATCGCGTGTGCGTCTGTCTATTTAAACAAACTTTCAAAATTATATTTCAACAGGTAAATAGTGTAAGGTTGACGGTAGGTTCCATTATAGCGAGGTGCCTGTAATTTAAATATTTTTTTCTTCGACTAAAATTTTTCTTAAGGGTTCTTGTAAGTTATGGGTTAATAAATGTTTTTATTGCACTATTATTATTAGATAGGTGGCATGGAAGACGTCTACTCAGAGAACTAGTAGTATGGCCACTGATCACAATCTTGTACAGGGCATATCAGTCATTGCTAGTTTAGATCTGATGGTGTTATTATTATTAGAAACAAAGGAAGTACGGCAAAAATATGGTGTTTAATAAATTTTCTTACAAGTAAAATAGCAAAATCTTGCAGATTTTTTTTAGCGCAAACAATCTTCATTTAATGAAAAAAAAAAAAACAAAAACAAAAAACAAACAAACATCGTAATTCCCATTTATCTTGCTGTTGAACTTAGTTTGAAACCTGATTCGAACTATTTAGATATACAGATGACCGCTGAGTCACTTTTAGGAACATTTCCATGTAAACTGATAAACGTGTGTTGCCGACGTGCATTTGCATAACTGGAACGCTGTTTCTTAATCTTAGATTCGACGCGCTCTAAATATGGAAAACAACGTTTAAAATCAAAATTCAAAATCTTGGAACTATTTTAAATTTACTATACATTAGCAAACGGCCATAATAATGGGGCATGTAGTGAGAATCAATCAAACGACATTTAATCATTGCTTTACGGCAGAAGATAATTCATCTTCCTATCATGGTTTGATTTCACGACACAAAATTTGAAAGTTTTTCACGAATGTTACACCTCCTCCGTGTCAATTGTAAAAAAACCTGGAATATCTCTATTTACGACCCGTGGTACATCTCTCTCTCTCTCTCTCTCTCTCTCTCTATATATATATATATATCTATATATATATATATATATATCTTTATATATATATATATCTTTATATATATATATATACATATATATATATATATATATACACACACACTACCGGTCATAATTATTAGGCCACCCCAGTTTTTTAAAAGAAATTATGTATTTCATACTATTTTTAAGTGGATAATTCTAAATGAAAATAGAATGGTTCTTTAGTTATTATTGCTTTGCAAAATTTTACAAGGCAGAGAAGCAAAGATGAACTCGTCCGAATCACCCTGAATTTTCTTCATTCTTTCATTGATGAAACTGCAATATAAGTAATTATTAAATATTTATAAATTCATTTGACGCTCATGTTATTGTGCAGAATATTTATTTCGTGTAACAATGTGCACACACGAGAAAATTTATTAAAAGAAAATGTATCGTCCGGCAGAATTCGAACCGGCGTCCAAACAGCGTCTGATGCGGTTTATTAACCGCTCGGCTACAAAGAGCTTCGCAATCTGGCAATATTCTATATTTGCTGTTAAAGCGCTCATTTGGATTCTCTTAAAATGACATATCTACTCAGAATGTAAACAAAACAATTTCTATAGAATTAATAGATTTTAGTTTTTAATCTGATATATTTTTATTAGTTCAAACATTTCTTTAAGTGGATAGACATATTTGGGTGAACGCTCAGTATATATATATATATATATATATATATATATATATATATATATATATTGTATCGTGGCAGCAGATAATTTTCTAAACATTCTATTTTAACAATATAATGCACAGTGAGAGCTATATAATTATGAAAATCTGAACACTTTCGTATTTTTCGTATTATTTTTATTTTATAAGTGTATGTGTTGGTGTGTTTTCTGTGTTTGTGTGTGCGTAAGTGTGTCTGCGTCTGTTTACATGGATTTAGGTTGATGCCCCCAGGATCTCGTTTTATGCAGAGCCACTCCTGCTGTGACCGTCTCTAAAGCGAAAACCTCACGGCGCAGCCCATCAGGTGAGACGAACCGCCTCCGCACTCACTGTTTGTTGTTTAAATTCCAAAAGCCCAGACTACCGCCTTCACTCTCCCCGGCGTGACACCCCCATCTCAGACAATCAAATTTCGTGATGAAGTATTCACTTAAAAAAGGGGTTGGGGTAAAGAAAAGAGAAATATCTGTGATCTTAGCGTTGGCTGTATTGTGTAACTTTCTTTTTATTTCTTGGGTATTCATACCTTGAAGATATGGACTTGGCTCATATTGAGTGCTGTGTATTTGTAATGAACATTAGTATTATTATTATTAATATGTGTATTTTTCTGTGTGTGTATGCGTGTGTATATACATATAGTTGTTTCTTCTTGTATGTTTATTGTGTATAATCGCATATATATAGTTTAGATTTTAAACTTTTTTTTCTTCTATGGCGGAACGATTGTCACCGTCTCAGCAGTAAAGACGAAGGCGAAAGTGCATCTGAATATAGAAAATAGAAAGGATAAGTTAGTATGATTATTATGATGTGAATTTATCACAATAAAAGTTAAATTTACTTCATAAATGAAGAAGCGATAAACACAGTGATATGGAAGGAAATGGTGAGGACAAGCAAATATTTTTTTTGCGCTAAATAAATAATTATAGTAATAAGTACACATACACACACATACATATATGTGTGTGTGTGTGTGTGTGTGTGTGTGCGTGTGTGTGTGTGTGTGTATAATCAAATATAGTTTTAAGGTATGCTATATTTACGGGTTAAAGTGGTCAATATCAGCGATATTGCATATTAAATATGAAAATGGACATTATATAAGTTTTTTTCTATATTTAAAAATGATCATCTATTGTTTTATTACAGGTGACACGTATCTGACCAATACAATCAAACCTCAGTCAACTTACTGTCTCTTTAGATGTTTTTTAATTTAAAAAAAAATTACATCATTCGTCTTTAAAAAATCTCTGAGGAAGCTTATTAAAGTGAATGATGTTAGATTAAAGACATTTTTTTCTACATGTCCTTTACTTATTCTATATATATATATATATATATATATATATATATATATATATATATATATGCAGGTTTCATTAAAAATGACAGATAAAGTGTTGCGGTTTTAGTTTTTTATGCAAGTTTTTTATCTTATGATTTTTGTTAATTTTGAGGATATAAATTATACAGAAATTGTCCAAATGTTTTGTTTATCCCCTTTCGGCTATACTTTTAGCCATTTCTGAGGAAGAATGCTATTTTACATGTAACAGAATGTATGTGGTGTTATATATAGTATAGAGTAGTGTTTGTGTTAAGGAAGCTTTATTGATAAAAAAAACAAAAACAACAACACTCAATAATATCAACTACGAACACGCTAAGAATTTGCTGACTGTGTTCGCTACATAACACACCTCGAATAGATGTACGTAAAGCATACATGTACTTCACTAAAAGTTCCCTATGAAATGACAGAAGGAAATAAGGTTTCCGAGTCACTATTTCCTGTAAATTTAATTGTAAAAAGCTCTCAAATGGACATATGAAAATTAAATAGGTGTGGAGATTTAATTTTTTGGATAATATATTAACAGAGCATAGGATGCTCCCTGAAAGGGCAATACAAATGAAGAAGGACTTATACATGTGCCTTATTGATTATGCGAGGGCATTTATCAAAATACGCAACAAAGAACTGATGGAGATGCTCAGCAGCCTTGACATGTTTGGGAAAGACTTGAGAGTAATAAAGAATCTTTACTGGCAGCAAACCGCTTATATACGGACAGGTAACGAATTCAGCAGATATACAAATATAGAAAGGGGCGTAAAACAAGGATGTGTCTTTTCATCGGATCTGTTCAACTTGTACAGCGAGAATATTTTGAGAACCCTAGAAGTTATGCCAGGATTTGTCATCGGAGGCCACAATTTAAACAACCTAAGGTACGCAGATGATACAGTGCTCATAGCAGACACGGAAAGGAAACTACAAGACCTCCTACAGAAAGTAGCTGAAGAGAGTGACAAGAAAGGACTAGAAATAAACTGCAAGAAAACCGAATGCATAGTCATCAGTAAAAAGGCCAGCCCAATATGCCAAATACAGGTCGGGTATACTAAAATCAAGCAGGCACAAAAATTTAAATACCTGGGAAGTGTTCTAACAGAAAACGGAAAGTGCGACACAGAGATCCGAAGGCGAATTGGCATGGCGAAGGAAGCATTCCAGAAGCTGAGTAAGGTATTAAGAAACAGGACAATTTTGCTAGAAACAAAGAAGAGTGTACTGGATTGCTATGTGTTATCAGTTTTTCAATATGGCAGTGAATGCTGAATAATATCACCAAAGATGAAGGAAAAACTTGAAGCAACTGAAATGTGGTTCTACAGAAGGATGCTGCGAATATCATGGATCGAGCATGTGAGCAATGATGAGGTCTTAGAAATGATGTAAACGAAAAGGAAATTAATACTGAGCATCAGGAAGAGGTAGCTGAAGTTCCTGGGACATGCAATGAGGAAGGAGAACTTGGAGAACCTGATACTAACAAGCCAGATAGAGGGAAAAGAAACAGGGGAAAGCAACGGATAACATATTTAAAGGACCTAATCAGGTGGATGATGGAACGTGGTTTGCATGGTGTAATAGGAGAAGGCGTGCTAAGAGCCACCAGGGATAGCGAGACGTGGAAAGCCCTGATCACCTACGTCCTGAAGGGACAGGGCACATAGAAGAAGAAGAATATTAGCAGATGACAAAACGTAAGATATAAAAATATGAAAAGTGCATAATAAAAGCGAAAGATGCTGGTCAGAAACTGATCAAAGAATAAAGGGATTTTTAAGGAGAATAGTTTTTACAAATGAATTGTTAGCAATGTGAAAGAGATAGTTGAAATATTTAAAAGAGTTAATGAGGAAAAAGGCTTTGCGAATCTAAAAGCCGTAAGGCGCATCGATGGTAAGTGAAACAGATGAGAAAAACCGTAACTAATTTGTAATATTTGAACTAATGGATCAAGAAACAATGTCAAAAGGGATTAGCAACGAATAAAGTATTGATGAAAGCAAGCAACAGGAAGAGGGTGTGGAGGCATATAACGGCTGTGACCTAAACACACACACACACACACACACACACACACACACACACACACACACACACACAAACTTTTTCTCAGTCGCAAGTTGTTGATGTCTAAACTCCTTTCAAAATTTACATTTCGAATGGTGATTTCCAGGCATGCAAGCAGGTTCTCTACACACGTGTTCCGGAGCACCACGACGTTGTGTAATGGTTAGCAAGATTGTCTCGCTAGAACCTATCGTAACTAACTAGTGTGTTCGATCCTCACTGGGTGCCCCATAATTTCGGCCTTATGCCAAATCTAAGCGGCTCTTAGAAAATTAACTCTTCACATGTGTTCCCACTTGTACTTGTGGTAGACTTAAGTTAAGATTTGTAAATATTAATTGCTTAACATAGTTAAGATTATGATTTGTAATTGCTACTTGCAACTTACATCTGATTTTAATTATCTTTTAATTATTTAGTCAAGTTAAATTGTATGCATATAAATGTTCAGAGTTCGTAGATCATGAAAGATGAAAAATACAGTTGTAAAAAATATCACTCTGTTAATAAATTTTAATCAAATAATAAAAATAACTACAAGTAAACTTTTTAATAGGTGTTTTTTTTAATATTTATTTTGAAAACTTTTAAAATTGGTTCTAAAATAGCACACCTAAATTTTTACGCATTTTTCTAGAATTATGTTTATTACTAATAAAATTTTCAATAAAATCAAAGATTTTTTTATTAAAAATATTTTAAAATAATTCTATATGTACGATATTATCCCATATGAACATTAGCACACAAGCAAAAGCTGGTATATACAAAGAACCTCTAAACAACCATAAAATAACCAATAAATTTGAGAAGCACTGAAAATGGCCAAACATCAGTTTTTTTTAAAAATTTCATTTTTGTTCAAAGGAATTTTCAGCACTACCTTGTATATATTTGTAATATTTGTAATATAACTGTTGTGGGATCTCCCCTTTTTGTATATGATAATGGACTCGACTGAATTTAAATATACTCCTGCCATAGAGAGTGTTGCAGTCAGCATTTTCCTCTGCTACTATTGACACTGTCAACTCTCTGCCTTCGGGCGGAGAGCGCTCTCTGCTCAAAAGCCGAGAGCACTAACCCAGTTGTGGTTCCGCCGAAGGGAAGAATCACGACTGGGGAAAGATAGACAGATATTTTTTGGCCTGGCTATATGGCTAGGAAGACCAACATTAAAAAGACCTTGTGTCACATCACGCCTTAAGTGGGAAGATGGGTAAATACCGTTGCAGTTGCCTCTGCTACTATTGACACTGTCAATTCTCTGCCTTCTGGCGGAGACCCACATTAAAAAGAACTTGTGTCACATTTCGCCTGAACTGGGTAGGTGACACTGTTGCAGTTGGCAGTGGCGAGTAATCGTAGAGATCCGTTACAGTTATCGGAGAGTTCCGACAGATATCGAAGTTACCCAGGGATCAGACTAGCTCTGAGCTCCACTCAGCTAGAATACGTTACCCGGACATACTATTTCCAGCGACTTCACATCAAGACTTGTATATATTTATTTCTTACTAATGGTATTCCTGGATTGACTAACCTGCGTTCAAGTTTGTATATTACGTTCAGTATAACCTACTTTTCTACCTCCATATCTGTTTTTGTTGTTCATTTTTTTTTGTGCGGTTCCTCACCCGGAATCCACAACAATAACTCAATTACTGAAGTCTCTACGAACACACACACACACACACACACACACACACACACACACACACACACACACACACATATAAATGTCATTATTTATTTATTTCCTTTTTTTAACAACTACTTATATCCCTGTTTATATATATATATATATATATATATATATATATCCAAGTGAAAAAGGAACGAAGAAAAAATTAACGACGTTCAAAATATTAATTTAAAAAAGTGCTCAATATAAAGCTATGAATATTTATTAAAAATTATAGTTTAGAACATGTAAAAATTATCATCTGCTACAAAGTGTCCATTTTGTTTCGATATTGAAAAGACAATGTCTCATCGAGTAGTGTGAAAAGAAAATGGAAGATCCTTTATCTTTGGCGAATTGTGTGAGAGAGATAAATGGCGTAGAAAATGGGAAGTAAGAGTTGTAAGATACTAAAATTACAAAACCTAAAGTTAGAATCTCTAGAAACGATAAACTTTTATAGTATTAACAACATTTTTACCTCAAATTTTACCTTTATTTCATACTACAAACATGTACTATTTGAAGTTTTATATAAAAAAGAAATTTCCTAAATTTCAAATTAAAGTTAAATCGAAAAAATAGATTAATTATAAAAACTAAATTTAAATACAAAAATATTTGTAGTCGTATATTTCACTAATGCAGATGATGTTTACCAAATAGCAATTCATATCCCCTTTTTAGCGCATTCACTCCTCCTCCCTCCCACCCATATACATTTCCTTATTTTTTCTCTTTGTTAAACCCAAAGAACTGACCATAAAGGCTGTAACGAACAATACCTTATCTTCTACTGTTAAATCTCTCTCTCTCTCTCTCTCTCTATATATATATATATATATATATATATTAGTCATCCACATGCAAGCCTGTTTCGCTGCATCACAGCTCATCAATGTGGCCAGACACATCCACTTGCTTCTGGCCGGGATTGAAACTCGACCAATTTGGTGTTAGTCGGAGTCGCTACCAGCTAAGCCTGGAATCAGAGAAGGGAAATTTTAAAGTGTTGCATATAAGTAGTGTATACATATCCAGTCACCGAAAGAACTCAATTCATTTGAAGAGTAACGCATATATCGCAGAAGTGGAAACTGTTTTTAAATTTTTTTTCTAGAGGGCTCAATCGTAATGAGAGCACACACACACACACACACACACACACACACACACACACACACACACACACATATATATATATATATATATATATATAAGCAGGGAGGTTATCCAATGTCATCTTGAATTGCTTCAAATATAAAAATAAAAGTAGTTGTTAAAAAAAGCAAATAATTAAAAAAACAGATCTTTATATTCCCATGAAAATAACGGATATACTTCGTTAGGTTAACAAACCTTCTGAAGACGCATTTTTTTCTCACCCACTTTGTGCGAGGATCTAAACCGAGAACGATGTACCAACAGCTGGCCATGGGAAAACATAAAATAAATCGGCCTGGGCCCAGTGATCTTGAGAGATTGACCTTGCGGTTTGTTGATGGTCACAGCGAAAATGAACCTCATTTTGAATTGACGTCATTTGAATTCAATGGGCAAATCTATCGAGAATAAGAAAGGGTCCTGTGAATGAACGCCTCCTCCTTTGCGCCTTCTTAACTGAGGACAGTTAACTCATTGAGATGTTGGAGAAACTGTTTGACAGAGAGTTAAATACCACAATATAAAGATAGAAGGTCGAGATTTCCGTGAAGCATGATAAGCGTTAAATCATCGTTAAGACATGTTAGGAGGAACACGTGTTCTGTCTCACCCCAATCCAACGTTTACGGTCACGGGTAGCTCAGTTTACGGCCTCAAGATCGAGTTGTGGCCATTTGATTATGTTTTTATAAGGCATATACATAATTTTAGTTAATTCATGAGAACTCATCATTTAAAGGCCAAGATAAGATTATGTAAAACTTTATGCACATTTTCAAATGATTTCCATTTGGTGGAATAGATTGTGTTTAATGTGGATTAATTCTTTTCATAAGAATCGACTCAGTTATGTTGAGTCAACTTTACAATTAATGTAAATATAGTATTTTGTATTATCGAATCTAACTTTTCTAATATCGTCATATTGTAGTCTTTTGCGATGTGTTGATCGATATACATACAAAATACAACAAATTTTGATAAGAAACAAGTTAGTGATTATACGGCAAATACAAGAATTTAATTGTTTCGATTATAATTGTTGCAATGAAAATCCGAAATAGCAAAGGGATTTATTTACAACATTATTTTTTACATAAGTGTGATTTTTCAGTATAATTAAAATATATAAAAAATGATAAATCTTTTGTATTTATGATAAACATTATGCGATATGTAACTACGACTATTTTAAATGTTTTTTCTTTATGTTTGTATTTAGGTTGTATCTCATTTTAAAGGATTAATTAAATTACAATCAACCACAGTATGAATGTTAACATTAAGTAAAATATTGAAGATAATATTAAAATACTATATGTCATTAATTGTAAAGAAAAGCTGAAAATACATGAGGCGAATCTGATGTAAAAGAAAAAAACAACAGTGTTTTGAGTTTTAAATCGGGGGCGGTGAATAAGTATTTGCACACTAAAATTAGTTCACATTATTTTCGCATGTGGGAGGGGTAACCAACACAAGACCCCGCCCGTTAAAATATCTTCAACTTTGGGAGAAAGAAGTTTAGAAAGTGTGTAAATTATCTTAGAATGAGTAATATCTTGTTCTGTAGGTCCCGTCAAGTTTAGTAACACGTACATTAATATTATTACATTTGTAGAGAAAGAAAATACCCGTATGGAATTAATAAAAAAAATTATTGTTTCTAGCTGATAAGATTAACGTTCTGGATAATAAGAGCAGGAAGAGTCGAGAGTTATCGCTTAAAGCTTATTATGCGCTTTGGAAAATTTCTTTATAAAATTGATCTGGATGTATGGCTATTCATATGCTAACAGAAAAGTATAATAAGAAACAGAATAGACGATAAACTTTATAAACTCTATCGCTTTCATCTGACTCACCACTTAACTCACATCAATGATTCATTGAATGGAGGTAAAAAGTCGCACAATATATTCATGTGCATCAACTCGTACCCACCTGGTATTACAACACTCTTCCTTCTCCTCATCTCCGCACTTCTATCATAGATACAACTCGTTTTTTTATGTCTTAGTCGGTGACGTTTTTGTGTAGGACTGTCAACAAAACAACACATATTTGGTTCTGCTCTCCTCCATTAAACTGAAGATTCTTTTGAAGTTAATTTCAAAGACGATATTGTACACTGGGCCGTCTTAACAGCATTATGGACCTGTGATAAATCACTGTGCTGGGGGCCACAACAGTAGCCACTCACAGAAATAAAAAGTGAATTGTCGATAATATTAAACATATATTTATTTTATTGATACTTCAGCAAAACAGGTTTTAAAACATTCAAGACATACTATAAAGAAGCAGTTAGTCAACATAATAAACATTTGAACAATACACAAGGCTTGAAAAACAATAATATTCAGTTAGCCACACAGATTAGATGGCACAGTATGAAATTACTGCGAACGTGTTATAACAAGCCTTTGTGGTATTTCTTTTAGGAGAATTGCTTCATTATTAACTTGAAGTCAATGGTCTTCAGAAATATGATGTCATTTTCTATTCACGTGAGTGAAAGTTCAAATGATGCTCCCCCATTGTACTACGAAGTAGATGTTTTTCTGATAAATATCAGTTTTAAAAAATAACATTCTCTTGTACAGTTGGTCATCATCATGCATATGAACACTGAGTGCAATTTCAACATTCACGAATACAGATTTCAAATTGTCCAAAATTATTTTTCTGTAGAGTGCAGCGACAGTCTCACAATTTTCATCAAAAAGTCATTTAATGCTTGAGATGCTCACACTCATTTAAAAGGTCCCCATAATTCAAATCTTAGTGATACATATTAGCCAGATGTTCACACTTTTTCTTTAGAGCAACGGAAGCAATGACTTTCAATTCACTGAATATACAGAGAGATTTCCAATCTGAAAATAAGACTCTGCACGTTTTGTTAGTTCAAAGATTAGATTGTCCAGATTATAGAGGAAAGTTTCCACCTTGAACTTTTCGGTTTTACTGAGAAGTACCTTTTCTGCTGATCTATCATACCTGTTATGACACACACTTCATTTCTGTTCCTGATCTTTTTCATCACTGTAATCTGTATATGAACACATATTCTTGACTTTGAATTCATATTCACTAGATTTGTCTCTAGTTTCCTGAAGATAGATTTTCACAAGCTCAAAAAAATTCGTGGTAACAAGAATGTTCACATCCTTTGATTACAGGACCTTGTTTGTTTTCTTCATTATTCTATCATGTCATTCCAAAGAATTGTGAGAAAGATTGTTTCCGGGTTTTCTATTTGTTTTCTGTTTTTTTGCTCAATCCATCTGCCTCTTGCCTTGTATTCACTCGCAGTTTATTGTCAGCTGATAGAGAATTCAGTGCATATTTTATTTTCTTGAAACCACCATACAGAACATGGACAGCATTAAAATGTGCCAACTATCGTACGTCAGATAGACGCTCGGCCACAAAATATTTCTCTAGAAATAATGCCAATACAGCCCAGGAATAAGTAGAACCAGAAAAAATGAATACATATGATGAACAAAGTCTGAGAACTTTGAAGTTTAGACAAAACTTTGCTTCGTTTACTACCATCAAGTTCAGGTTGTGTCTAGCATAAGGGACATAGATGGCAAATACATTGATTTGTTGAATCCGTGCATGCAAGCCAGGACCATTATCAGGACATATTTGAAGAATTATCATATGTATGACCAGGGTAGTTTGATAATGGAATTTTGTTCTTATTAAGAGAATCCATAGTAGTGTCTGTTAGATCCTTTGAGAAAAGATGAGGATGGACATCCAGAAATGTTCCACACGCTCAGAGACTTTGATTTATTATACAGTAAATGTTAGTTGTGAGGTGCCTGGAGTGGAATCTACATTTATGGAATAATAGTTTGGCATTTTTATTTCTAGAATAGTAAAATGAACATCTTGTCCCATTAATTCAATAAATTTCTAACAAATATTTACAGATAAATATGACGGACTCCCTTTTTTCCAAGATCTCCATACATTTTGAGAAATTCTGAGAAAGGGTTAAATTCACTTAACTACTCTAGTATATTTAAATATTTACCATATTTGCTGACTCAGTAATCTGATTTTCTCAACGAAATGGCAAATTACAGAAACAATGTGTCAACACTTTATGCCAATATTCCTGCTCTGAGCGATGTTGCTCAAGTAATAAATAATCTACCCTTCCGGTTTCAAATCTGCTGTCATGCACTTTCGATGATCTCCATTTTCATGTTCTACAATAACGTTGCTGTGCTTCCAGTCATTGAACACCGATGAAGCAAAGGGGGATTCCTTCTTGGACAATAGCCGACATACAGAACAGTACAAACGAACTTGCAATGGTGAATAGAATAACCATTCACGTTTTACGCAATCGCCATTGTGCATTTCACGTTTGAACATATTGTTTGATAATACCTTGCCTTTATATTCTCTACTCGAGATATTTTATAATACACTCTGCGTGAGATTGAAATGTTGCTATCATGATTTTGACATGACGAAGGCCCACTATTGTGGTAGTATCATTAATATTCCAGAGCCCCAATGTTTGAGTAGTACATATTTATCTGTCAGCACGTGTATATATGCGTATGATATCTGTTAATAGATTCAATAGATTTATTTGATCGTGATGAGCGGATCTGTGTTTGCGAAACTTCGAGTCAGAAGCTAAGTCATAGAACTATTTTATTTATCTATTGTGTGTATGCTCGTGTTTATATATATATATATATATATATATATATATATATATATATCCGCTCTACCTTAGTATTGAGCGCTTTTTGTTAGTTGATTACTCGTGTCGGGGTTTTTTCTTTGGGCTACGTGCTGACTCGGTCCGAAATCTTTTGACTGATGTTCATCTACTTAGCTCTTTTTTAAAAACAATTTTTCCCTTCTTCGTAGACTCGTGGAAGGTTTTTCGTCAGGAGTATAGTTATAATCTCTTATATATATATATATATATATATATATATATATATATATATTGTCATCCGTAGACAGATCTGTTTCGCTGTATCACAGTTCATCATTACGATTAGACTCCGATTGCTTTTTAACTCAGGATTGAAACCCGACCGAATTGGGGTCAGTCGGCGATTCTACCTCTGGGCTTTGGGCGTCCGGTGGAAGAAAGCATACCTTTTAGCGCATATATTATCATTATACGCGCCTAATAGCCCAATATATATATATATATATATATATATATATATATATATATATATATATATATTTTAATCATATCACCCCGAGCAAGGCGATAACGCCACTGATGCGCAGGGGGCTACGTAAGGGTAAAAAGAATGGAAAAGAGAAAGCCGGAAACCACATCCTAAACAGGAAACAAGGGATGAGCCTGTTCACCTGTGCATTAGATGTGGGTGGAGTGTGAACCGGGCGATAGTTTAGTCTATCTACTCCAATTGAAAAAAAAAATAAAAGAGAGGAAAAGATTGGAAAAGAGAAAACCGGAAACCGCATATATATATATATATATATATATGTGTGTGTGTGTGTGTGTGTGTGTGTGTGAAGTTTGCTTTTTCTGTCTGTGTGTCTATCTTTCTTTCTTTCTCTCCCCTCTCTTTCTCTTTATATATTTGTCAAGTGTGCTTTTACATAAGTATCTGCTTGTTAGATTAGATATATATATATTTGCTTGTGTCTATATGTGTAAACATCTTGATGTGCTCGTATAGATTTATGAATAATAATTTCCAAGCAGACTTCCTGTTACCATCACTTGTCATAATAGCAATTATATACTTCCTTAATGATTTTTAGATTATTTACAATTAAAAATATATACATATATAAAATACAAGAGACTTTAATAAAAAGTATAATAAATTTTAGACAACAGAATAGCATTCTGGATTTGGATTAAGCATTGTTGATAGTGAAAAAAAAAAAACAACAACAAAAATAAATAAAAACAGAAGAAACAGAAAGAGATGAATGAAATGATCGGGAGGCTGGACAGACAGGAAGAAGACGTGAAATGAGTTGAACGAAAAGAAAGGAAAAGCAGAAAAGAATGTTTCAAGAAAAAAAAGGCTGTTATTTAAAGATATTATTTGCCCCACGAGCATAAACGTTACGGAAGATTATCAGAAGCTATATCCACCTGAGGTAGGTCGAAAAGGATATCGACCTATGAAAAAACAAATGATTGACACTTATTGAGGATACAAATCAAACCACTTATCGAACAACAGTACATGCAATAAGAAAAATTACAGATTAGGTGCCTCCATGCTATTTTCGATATCTATGCTTTAAATTAAATTTTCAAAAATAAAAATAAAACTTTTCTTGAAACTTTAATTTTAGCTTAATTGAAAGCTAAATGATTAAATTTACTATTTTCAATAATGCTCTGGTGTATTTCAAACAGAAAACATATTCATTGGAAACTAAAATTTTGAGATTTAAAAAAATGTTCTATTTTTCGGCCATTTTTTTGAGCGATCGACACATTTGGAAACAAAATTCTCGGTTTTAAAAATCTTGCAAAAATAAAATATACATCTCTCACTCGTTATTTTTGAAAAATTAACAAATTTAAAGTTAAATTAATCTGATTTAAAACAAAAATTACTTATTTATGGCATGAAGTTTAGAATAAAAAGATTTCTTAATCACAAAGGTCTGACTCGTCGACCTTTTAAGTAGGCGATGACAGCATCTGTTATTAATCAATCTGGAGGTATGGTGACCAAAAATTGACTTAATCTCAGTGAACATTTCGTAAGGGGAATACCCCTTGAAACAACTTACCTTTTAATGATAAGTCTCTCATAAGTTTCCATTCTAAAAAAAAGTAAAAAAGTGCAGTTTAAAATAAATAAAAACTTCAGAAATTATTTTAAAAATTTTTAATTCTAAATGATTTGTATTAAGATTTTGCATTTTCGATTTGTAAATACAGTCTTTTTTAATGAATTAATAACCGAAGACACCGAGTAACTGGAAGAAATTTAAAAGATGTTTGAAACTTTAATTAGCAAAGAAAAAAATGAAAACAATTCTTATATAAATTCATTATTCATCGAAATTTTGTTCTTCAGAATATGATATCTTTAAATTGTATTATTTAGAAAATCAATTAAAAGTTTATCTGCATTAAAAATAGCGTAGTTTTAATGCATTTTTGAATTTATTATTCGGAGCAGATTTTCTGAAAAATGGTTTCGTAATTAAAAATAGAATTATATGATTTACATTCCTCAATGAGTACTGCATTTAACTAATAAAAAAAAATTGGTATAGAAAATGCATTTCTAGAAGTTTTATGCAATTAATTGGAGGGGGGGGGGGGTAAAAGATGTAAAAAAAAATTACCAAGATTTTCTAAAAATAATAATTGCATAAATAATTTCATTCATTTGTGAAAGTTTTATTAAATCAGACAATTAGTTGATTTTTGCAAGAATTTTCAAATTAATATGTCTTTCAACGCCAAAAAACGATTTGCGTAATATTGTTTTTCTTAAAAGTCATTTTACGTACAAAAACATGGCGTGAATCGCTGACGGAAAACAAAAAAACTTCTTAACAAAAATTTAGAACGTGTTAGAAAGGATTGAAAATTTTAAAAAAATAACGACAGCAAAACATGATCTTTCTTAAGTGATTTTTAAAATAAGTTCTAGCAGAAGTGCTTTCTTATTGCATTCTGGATTTCTGTTGAAAAACAAATAAAGGAAAAGATAAAAAATGGAAAAAAAAAATGAAAGAAAAAATACAAAAGTAAAGAAAGAAAAGAAAGTACAAATGAAAAAGAAAGTGAAAAAAAAAATATGGGAAAATCCATCATGAAAATAAAAACAAAGTTAAAAATCTAAACATTCCTGCTGATAATGAGAACAGGCAAGGGGAGATAATTCTAACACAATTACAATATCTTTTTTTAATATTGTATAAGAAAAATTCAGTAAAAAGAAATTACATTCCACTTATATATGAGCTACAAATAATGAAGAAACTAAAAATAATTTGCAACATAAATTATGGCATTTTATTTGTCAAGTTTAAAATAACAGAAAATTCTATTTTTATTTCATCATCAGAAGACGTTTACATAAAAAAAAAACGGTATATCACCCCTTGTAGTGAACTCTTCTGGTAATGTAGAAAAGTGTGACATACACATATACACACACACATTATATATATATATATATATATAATTCTTTTCTACATTACCAGAAAATCCTGGGTAAAAGCAATCGGATGTCTAACCGTACTGATGAGCTGTGATACAGCAAAACAGATCTGTCTGCGGATATATATAATATCGCGTAAAAACCCGTTTGCAAATGAAAAATATTCAAAAGTTCTACAATATAATTGTATTTCACACTTTTTAATACAATGTGTACTGGTCTAATTTTATTATAAACAAAAACTAAGTAATTAAATAATTGTATATATATATATTTTGCATGTCATAGATTTGGGGATAAAAATATGTATCTGAGTGTATGTGTGTGCAGGCGTGTTTTGCGTGTGCATGCACCGTGTCCGTTGGTTATGGTTCGTTGCTCAGGTGTTGATAACGAAGAATGAAGTGACGGGGATGGTTGACGGCGTCCCAGATTTTTGGACCGTGTGAAAATTTGCGAAGGATGTGATTAAAAGGTGACTATTTTTTCCCTTCTTACATTTTAACCTATCCTGGAAGTGGAGCGAAACTAATAGTTGAAAGGAAAACACACACACACACACACACACACACACACACACACACACACACACACACACACACACACAAATAGTGAGTGAGAAACATATGCATTATTATCAAATCTGGGCGGTCATTCAAACTGCCAACAATTTGACTTTTTATCCAGTGCATTATTTTTCTATTAAATATACTTTTGCCTCGATTTTGAATAAAATTAAAATGAATCAAGTCAATAAAGTTAAAATTTATATGACAATAATACGAGCAAGTGGTGGAAACCTCTCCGGCTCACCCACATCAGAAAACTGATGACCAATTAACATCTTGACACTGATTTTTGATCGTGGGTCGAACCGACACATTTTCAGCATCACCCCATAAAAAAAAAATGAACAGAAATGATTATGTCTCAAAAAAAAAAAAAAAACGAAAAAAAAATCAACCTAAAATATCAAAATACATTTTCTCGATAGTTACAATAAACATTTGTTTAATTTTGTACAAAAAAATCATATAAATTATTATATGTTTTCTAACTTAAGTTATTAATTTTCAGAAACACCGACAATACTATTCAAGGTCTGCTTTAATTTAATGAAAAAATAGTCTTTACCGACTTGGTAAACAGTAGCAATTTAAATTGTTTAAACTGAACGGCGAAACTTCAGAAAAAGTAATTGAAGTTTAAAGTGTAAAAACATGTGAAAAACAAATCAACTTTTTTATTGAGTATTTGCCTATACTTCTGAAATGAGGCAGTATTTACACTATTTACATTATTTGGACTATTGTTCTCATCTTTACTGTCATGTTTACGACTTTTTTTTTTAATCATTTCACCCCAAGCAAGGCATTCCACTGCCACTATAGCGCAGGGGGTTACATAGAGCGATTGGATTTAGGAAATATCAGAAGGAGGGTGATAGACGAGTAAGGAGGTACATAGGAAGAGTTTTAGAGAGAATGGGTGCGAGTTAGTGTGTTAGGAGGTGTCTATTGACCTTACATTTAAACTCCTGGAGGTTGTAGCCGTCGGGGAAGCAAGTATGCGGAAGGGAATTCCACAGGCGGGAAGTGCGAGAAAAGAAGCTGTTGGAATAGAAAAAGCGGTTACATTTCATCGGTTTCGCTGTAAAAGGGTGGGACCTAGTTGCTAATCTAGTATCTCGTGCAAATTCGTACCTAGGGGGCACCAGTGATCTAAGTTCATCGGAGCAGAAGCTGTGAAAGTATTTATAGAAGAGGCACAGGGAAGCCACGTCACGCCGGTGAGAGAGTGACTGCAGCCGGTCAGCCAAGTCGGTATCGATCACATTACAGATTCTCCGTTGTATTTTGTCAAGAACCCCGAGGAGAATAGCAGGGGCACCCGACCAGATGTGGCAGCAGTATTCAATACACGGGCGGATGGAAGATTTATATATGTGCAGGATAGATTCAGACGGAAAGAACTTCCGGGCCCTGCACAGAGAGCCGGCTTTCATAGCAGCGGATTTAGCAATGGATTCGACGTAGTCATTCCACTTGAGGTCCGCTGAGAGTGTCAGGCAAAGCAGGCGTAGTGTTTTACTCTCTGAGAGGCAAGCCTGTTCCATGCTAATGGGAGGTAGGTGCAGTTGTCTATGGTGGTTAATTGATAGCAGCTTCGTTTTGGAAGAATACACTCCGGCCATCTTCAGGTGCTTAGAATTTCGAACTGAACCCTTTATTTCGATCACTGGGATATATCATTCTCATTCCATGAAGCCACTTCTGGTAGCCATGTTGTTATCTACCTTAAACTTAACTCTTCTAAGTTATTTTTTCACCACTGCTGTAGCCTGGTATTGAACTCACAACTCCTCACGGATACGAGCCCAGTGTATATAGACATTGGTTAGTTCCAGTGACTTGACCCAAAGAGTTGTGAGTTCCATACCAGGCTACAAATAACTTAGAGAGTTGAGTTAAAGGGAGATAACTACATGGCTACCAGAAGTGGCATCGCACATGAAATGAGAGTGATATACTTCAGTGATTCTAATAAAGGGCTCATTTCAAAATTCCTAGCATCTGAAGAAGGCTAAGAGCTTGCAACGGCCGAAACGTCGAAAAAATGGCAGTAAAGAGGAGGTTAATAGTCTTAATAAGAAGAATATTGTATTTTTATTGATGAGAGAAAATACAATAGACACATTTTTAAAATATAATTTTTAAATATCGGCTGAAATAGTAATTTTTGTGTGAAAAAATACTTTTTGTTTAACCTTTTCTTAAGTATGAACTGCAACAACAAATAAAAACGGTGTCAGGAATAAAGTGACACTATTAATATCTTTTTATTACATATTTCTGAACATTTGTGTCTAACCAATTCCAGGAACGGAACCTGTTAGTAGTGTGGAGAGGTTTCCGTAGAAATAAATACACATTAAAATATTTATTGAGCTGAATTTCTTTCTTGAAACAGGGCGCCTGGTGTGGATTGAACTTACTATATTTGTTATTTTTTATGTCAGTTCTTCAATATGGTAGTGAATGCTGGGCAATATCATCAAAGATAAAGGAAAAAATTCTACAGAAGGATGCTGCGGATATCATGGACCGAGCATGTGAGCAATGACGACGTTTTGGAAAGGATGGAAACAAAAAGGAAATTAATATTGAGCATCAGGAAGAGACAGCTGAAGTTTCTGGGACATGCAATAAGGAAGGAGAGCTTGGAGAACCTGATACTAACATGCCAGATAGAGGGAAAAAGAGACAGAAGAAAGCAGCGGATAACATATTTGAAGGGCCTTAGCAGGTGAATGACAGAACGGGGGTTGTGTGGTGTTACAGGAGAAAGTGTGCTAAGAGACAAAAATAGGAAGACGTGGAGGGCCATGATCGCCTACGTCCTGAAAAGACAGTGCACATAGAAGAAGAATAATCATAGGTCTGTGCGAAATATCTTACGAGCGCAGGTGTGTGAATATTATGCACACACACACACACACACACACACACACACACACACACACACACTGTTCCATCATATTCGCTGCTTCAGATACGCATGCTGTTGGTGGCTGGGTTGGTTGACTGATTGAATTTCTTTTTACGGCTAATTAACTCTTTGTGGGTTATTTAAACAGAAATGTATTTTGGGCTAAGAATTTTATTTTTTTTTGCGGATGAACATTTCCGTTGTGATGCAGTGGATATCGACTCGGAACGAGAAATCGGAAAGCCGATTTAAATAACAGGTCAGACTTGGTTATATAGCCTTGGTTGACAACCAGTCTACCTCAGAAAATAATGGCAACCATCTGCAGGAAATCTACCCAGTCTTTCGAGACATGATCGCCTAAGCGTGTATCCCGTATGGCACTTAACTGACTCGGTGAACATTTTCTTAACAGTTTTTGTTAGAATAACAATTTTTCTAGATACAACTCCTACAATTTACCCATAGCTGACGGAGAGGAAAGATGGATTCATATATTTTTCCAAGGTATTTGCAGTTAAATAAATTTAGCAAACCAGGCTGGAATTTGAAATCAGCTCTCCAATTTCTCATTCCCTGCACCACCCACACATCCAATGTAGTGGGGCAGCATCCGAGTGAATAAATAGTACTAAATTATCACATCATTTTTACCTGTCTTTTAAAATTTGGCGTAAATTTTCGGTGGCTATCCATACATCGAAATAATTGTGATATTAAACCGGATGTAAAGCGTTGATCACTCTTTTCCAGATCGAATTCTATTTCCGTTTGTAGATTTGTGGATTTGAAAACGGAGGCCAAACTCAAAACTTATTTTTCGTCATATTTGTTGCTGACGAATACCGAGCATGTTTAAGATTTTTCTCATAACGAAAGAATATGTTGCTTCAACAATTCGGAGTTGAGGATTAAATCACGGTACCTCATCTACACGCAATCAGGCACTCCCACTTCTTCCAACCCTAGCCATTCCCATCCCCTCCATCCCCTCAACAACTACGATCATGCGCATGCGCGTCATGTCGTGACGTTTTATAAAGATGTTTTGATCCGGGGAAAGGATTTGTTTTGTTATATTACTTCCCATCTTTTGTTTTCTCTCCAATTTTCGTTTTTTTTATTAAAAACCGCCAGAATTGGTTCAAGGTCGCTCAACACAAGAGATTGGTACAAACCTATGTTAAATATTATTCCATTTACATCTCTTTATACATTTTTTTCGACGTTTATTGAGTTTGCCAAATGAAATCTGTAATGCTGGCTGTACATACTGTGGGGCATCGGTTGGAAGGTTTGCTTTGCCGGTTAATTCGCTCGTCTTGTGAATTCGAATCTCAATTCAAGATTGTTGGATATTCAGTTTGCCTCGTGAGCTAAAAATTGGCGTCTTTTCCACCAGTGCAACGATCAACGTCTTTAGTCCAGATAAAAAATAGAACAGTGAATGCTGCTTTTAGAGGTAATATACCCTTTTCACATAAAAGATTAGTGCAACATGATCCTCTCATCTCTATATCTGACCTTATAGCACAGTAGATTAAGCTGCATTAACATTATTTATACAAGCCCAATACATTATTTGTGACACAGCATCAAACTGAATGAATTATTTATATAGGCCTCCACCGCAGTTTAAAGTTTAGCAAACTACCTGACTAATGTAACGTCATCAAAACCCACTGATTTCCATATCGCATGTGGTTAGTAAATTATTCGTCCGTTCTCTATTTGCAGGATAACGAGTTAGTGGTCCATTCTCATGTGATGCTGATTTTCTGTAGCTATGCTTTATTAGATGAGATCAAAGTGTAGTATCATTTACTAAACTTAGTTTAATTTAGCTTAATTTAATTTTTTTCCCTACTCAGTCGTAATTGCCAACCAGACAGAAAATAATAATCTTTGGAAATATCGCTGGGCGCCTGTCGTAATGCGATATTTAGATATTAATTTCGCAAGCCATTGTTAGAACGTTTCAGCCTTACTGGGTGTGCTAATATTATAGCTATGTGTCATGTTAATAAATATTTGGATGTGGGCGTGTAAGGAAGTGCTCGTATCTAATGAGTTGGGCTTTCAGTTCCCCATTGTAAGCTTGTGTTGGTTGAGCTTAAATATATATTTTATCAGCAAGCGAGTAACAGGAATCTTATCACACTGGCCATTTTGGGGATACGCAGTTCAATCCTGACCGAGAGGAGTCACCTGGATACATGAAATTTAATTTATTCATTATCAGCCATTGACTCAGTAGATCATGAGATGCCGGCTTTCCGTAGGTCCTGTCTGACATGGGGAGTGGTGTAATGCCATGTTGGCCCATGGCGTCTTTGCTAGATTCAAAGATTACTTTTTCCTATATTGGTTTTTATATCAAGGTGAAAGATATTCACCCACAGTAGATAGATAGATAGATAGATAGATAGATAGAGAGAGAGAGAGAGAGAGAGAGAGAGAGAGAGAGAGAGAGAGAGAGATTTACCTTTCTCAAGAGCTTTAGTGAACATGACAACCTCGTATATATTGCCAATTCCATTTTCTGTGCCGATAACTAAATCTTGTAAATATTACATAGGCGGCATTATTTAATATTAAACAGACACTTCTTACGTTTTTCTCCTCCTTGATCAGCTGCAAGAAGATTATGGTAATTAACAAGAAAAGATTATGGTAATTAACAAGAAAAGATTATGGTAATTAACAAGAAAAGATTATGGTAATTAACAAGAAAAGATTATGGTAATTAACAAGAAAAGATTATGGTAATTAGCAAGAAAAGATTATGGTAATTAACAAGAAAAGATTATGGTAATTAACAAGAAAAGATTATGGTAATTAGCAAGAAAAGATTATGGTAATTAACAAGAAAAGATTATGGTAATTAGCAAGAAAAGATTATGGTAATTAACAAGAAAAGATTATGGTAATTAACAAGAAAAGATTATGGTAATTAGCAAGAAAAGATTATGGTAATTAACAAGAAAAGATTATGGTAATTAACAAGAAAAGATTATGGTAATTAGCAAGAAAAGATTATGGTAATTAACAAGAAAAGATTATGGTAATTAACAAGAAAAGATTATGGTAATTAACAAGAAAAGATTATGGTAATTAGCAAGAAAAGATTATGGTAATTAACAAGAAAAGATTATGGTAATTAACAAGAAAAGATTATGGTAATTAGCAAGAAAAGATTATGGTAATTAGCAAGAAAAGATTATGGTAATTAACAAGAAAAGATTATGGTAATTAGCAAGAAAAGATTATGGTAATTAACAAGAAAAGATTATGGTAATTAACAAGAAAAGATTATGGTAATTAGCAAGAAAAGATTATGGTAATTAGCAAGAAAAGATTATGGTAATTAACAAGAAAAGATTATGGTAATTAGCAAGAAAAGATTATGGTAATTTACAAGAAAAGATTATGGTAATTAACAAGAAAAGATTATAGTAATTAACAAGAAAAGATTATGGTAATTAGCAAGAAAAGATTATGGTAATTAGCAAGAAAAGATTATGGTAATTAACAAGAAAAGATTATGGTAATTAGCAAGAAAAGATTATGGTAATTAACAAGAAAAGATTATGGTAATTAGCAAGAAAAGATTATGGTAATTAACAAGAAAAGATTATGGTAATTAGCAAGAAAAGATTATGGTAATTAGCAAGAAAAGATTATGGTAATTAACAAGAAAAGATTATGGTAATTAGCAAGAAAAGATTATGGTAATTAACAAGAAAAGATTATGGTAATTAACAAGAAAAGATTATGGTAATTAGCAAGAAAAGATTATGGTAATTAACAAGAAAAGATTATGGTAATTAGCAAGAAAAAGCCTAAGATACGAGTTATAAATCGGAGCTGTCAACATATCTGGGAAGCGTTTTAATAGCAGATGGAAAATATGACACCGAAATCCGAACGAGCATTGAACTAAAGAAATAAGCATTCCAAAAGCTAATCAAGCTACTGAGAAACGATTAGTGAGGTTATTTAACTCATAGTTGGAGATTTTTGACTTTAGAATTGTCATTCTCCTATATTTGGTTGACATTTAAGTCAGAACCATTCTGTCCTGCTATTTTATACATACATGTTTGGAGAAGAGGAATCTTGCATGTCTTTCCCATGGGGATTTCGTCAGTAAGGGATTGTAACGAAGTTGCCTGTAAATTGAACTCGGCACTCTGGTTCTTCAATATGAGCCGATATGAATGACTCCATCATGTCCCTACACGACTGAGATAAACTTAAAATGTCTTTTGAACCGCCACAGATGTGTTGGTGAGATTCTATTCCATTGACGCACTGTAGTAGTCGTTTTTCATGAATTGTATCGTCAAATCATTAGGAGGCACGGTGGAGTAATGGATAGCGACTCGGACTGAAATTATTCGAACTCTAGTCAAATTCATTACATTCACTTACGCACTAATAGCCTTGGGAAAGGTATGAATCCATCTCTTCTCCCAATAGCAGAACACACTGGGTTTTAGAGCCTTGGATGACAACCGGTTTAAGAGAAAGAAAACCTCTGACTTCAATCCAGCTCGGAGAGGGTTGCACTCCTTAAGAAACACCAGCTACAGTACATATGGTGACCCTACGTCGAGTCACGGGATATTTGGATTATCGAATCTTTATCTCTTTTGTTGCTGTTACTTTGAAAGAGGACGTGCGTTGTGGTGCAGTGGACATCGACTCGGAACGACAAATCAGGGTGCCGAGATCGAATTCCAGTTGAATTCTTTGCATTCACTTAAGCACAAATACACTTGGGAAAGGTATTAATCCATCTCTTCCCTCCAGTTATGGATTAAATAACAGGACAGATTGAGTTCTATAGCCTTGGCTGGCAACCAGTCCACCGCAGAAAGCAATGGCAACCTACTGCGGCATAATCTTCTGCTCGTCAGTCATGTCTCCTCCGAGACATGATCACCCAAAGCGTCTATCACGTATGGTACTTAACTGACTGACTTTGAAAGAGAAATGTGAACTCCGATGTAGAAGTTCTTTTATTTTGGAATTGGTCCACTTTTAAAAATTTAATGATTATTTTCAGATAATTTGTCGACTCATCTCTACAAAGTTCATTGTTATGGCGCAATCGTTGTTAAGATCAAATCCCAAGACGTTGTTAGTGAGTTAAATTCTGCTGAATTGGGTCACTCATATGAATTAACCTTTGGAAATCCAACTCAACTATTTCAAGTTGACTTTTATTTTTTAAATCCTATATCTGAAATCGAACCCGTAAAGACTCATTGCAAACATAGACAAAAAAACAAAAATAAATAAATAAAATTTCGAGCAAATGTGTTCAACTAGTTGATCATTCCTTTTAAGCAAATCTAAAAAAACAAAACAAAACATTTTAAACTCTTGTTAGGTTAACTGCAGGTTCGTGGTCGGGTGTTTTAATTGATGCGTAGCGAAGTTGATATCGACCCACGCGTCCAGTGTAGAAGAATGTGTTTGTACGGGTAAGGCTTTATATATAAAAAAAGAAATGTTTAAGCTATTGAGCTTATTTAGTAGATTAAGCAAGCGACTAACAACTAAGGCTTGAAAAACACTGCTTTCTGACCGATATATGTTGCTAATGCCTATTTTAACTATTTCTTGATTGGAAGGCTGTCTTTGTAGACCTAACTATCACTATATGCTCGTGACCTTGTGCCGTACTAAGATCGGGTTAGAAACACCCTGATGTAAATATTACTTTAGGTTAATGTGTAGCTTAATTAAAATTGCCTTTTTTTTCAGTAAAAATTCTTACGTTTAAAAACACTCTTAAATTTTGTTTCGAAAGATCAAGCATCTAAATGTGATATAGATTTTTTCGGTTTACGACAATTCTTCTGAAGGAAACGTACACAAAACCAATACCGCAAATATCTTTAAGATACAGTGGCCTCCTTTTATCTGCGGTTTCAGTTGCCTACTGACAAGCCTAGAAATTCTTTACTCTGAAAGCAAAATAATTGAAGTTTAATAATTCGGATACAACAATAAACGAATTTCTCAACTTAAATTCGTATTCTCAGGTTGCTAAGATCTACGGCAAAAGTAAATTTATCCCTGTTTTATTAGTGTATTTGTAATAAAAATATGGCCTGGGGAGGAGTCGCTGTCCTTTCGGTGGTATCAGGAGAAATCATTTGCTTGCATAATCTGAATTCGGCCTTTCAATGTCGACAAATACACGCATTATCAACGCGTTTCTTGAACTTTTGGTGAACCGCTGTAATAACCATCACATTCTGCTCTGATTAATTTTATTACAATATCTGTGGATTAAACCTGTTAAAAGCTGGCTAATTTTAGTTACAATGAAGATCTTTTTTTTTCTAACTTTGGTTACCATGGACAAAACCAGCAAATCTCTATTTGCTGGTCTTGTCAATTGTACCTTTCAATGAATCTTGTTCTCTCGCCGTCTTTTCTAAGAGTCGCCGTTGTCTTTATTTCGAAGTTCTTTATAACTTCATATGCTGGCTAGAATATTTTGTAAATTCTTCACTTATCTGGAATTTTATTGTTCATACGCTACCTGTCGAAAGTTTGGTATGAATGACGTATCATTTTTAATGTCGATATATAGACGACCCTAAATCAGACCAGCTTCCTACTGCAACTTTGAACTTTTTTTTTTTTTTTTTGTCGATCACACTTTTAATTTTCCTCGATAAAAGAACGCTTTGACCAACATATTTCCAGTGTTTATCGAGCCAAAATTTTCTAATCACGCACTCTACAGAGCGACGTCAAAATCATTTTGCTTTCTATTCTAACGAATTCAAATCTGATTTGATAGCTCTATACTTGACATTGCTCCTCTGTATTGTTTGATTTTATTGTTCTCCCAGAAACCCTACTATAACGCTTGCATTATGTATGTTTTTATTTAAAATTCTACACTATGACGTCAAGGCAGTTGTTAGCTGGTTGGTGCATATAACTGCGTAGCTTAGTGTAATGAACAACTTATTCCTTCCAGTTTCTCTTTGGTTCCGCATATGAAACGTCATAAATAAAAACTAATTTTTGTTTAAATTTTGTAACTTGTAAAACGTTTTAACTATTTCCTGTCTAACGGTTTTTTCATTTCAAGAAAACTAGTTTTTAGTATCTTGTTTGACCTTGATCAGCCATTGTTTGTACACTACGAGACAAATCCCCGCCCACCTCGGTTTATCAAACTTCAATTTCGTCTCTTGTAGTAACGAATTTACTCCTCCGGCCAACAATCAAACCATTTTTTGCTTCATCTGATATTTCTTTCGTATCCTGTCGACTTTCATTTTTGCTGCTTAATCACATTTCTTAAGTTTGATTTCATGCACTTCGCTTCTTTTTATTTTCTTCTGTTAGTGACTTGAGTCTTTTTCTTCATTACCTGTCACAACCGATATTAGACATTCATTACGCACTTGACAATTTTGCTATATCGACAAGGTTCTGAAATTCTTTATACCTCTGTAAGTCAAACTTGAAAGAAAACTATTGCAGCAAATTAACATTTTTAGTTATACATGATTTTTAATATTAGCACAAGTGGTTTTTTTAAAAATTTTTTTTTGTTTATCGCCTCAATGTCTAAGGAACTATGTAAAGTTTACTTTAAAAGTACTTCTATTTTAGTTAAAGACCGTTTCTTCTGGAACGACCACTTTTAACGACAGTTAATTTGGTTTGCTCCGAATTAATGTTATTTAGACAATGAAGATCGAATTATAAAAGTATAGTTTCAATTTCTCTTGACAAATTGCTATCAAAGCTTTGTCTGACTACCAAGTCTTTATATTTTGTATATGAGGAAATGCTGAGAAGCTTTTGCTTAAACAAAAAACTGAAGAGGATTGGACCAAAACTCTTACGATCTCTTAAAAATGCACATTGCTTTCGCCGCCATATTTAATCTGGCCTATTAAGAATTTGAAATCAAAAGTTGCACTATTTTATTCGTCTTCTAATGGCGAACAACAAATAAGACGAGTAGAAACAAGCATCACTGTTGCGTAAAGTTTCAAACATTGTACATAATTTTTCTGCTTGGCTACTTCTTCCTTTGAAGTATTTTAGATTCTTGATTAAAAGAAAAACTGCGTAGTTTGGCTAGACGTAGACAAACAAACCGGAATATTAAACTAAAACACTTTATAATTCACCTGCACTGACGCAGTTAAAATCTCGGCTCACTTGGAGAACAGGCTAGGCGATTGAGCGCTTGTTGTTCACTCTTGTGGGATGGACGCAAGCATCAGGTCAACAGATGTCTGCGCCAAACGGCCGTGACATGAGAGGGTGGCTGGGAATGTCATACGTGGTGAGTCATCGACACTTCCCGAGGTTGGCTTTCCTATGCCGCGTATTGACCCAAAATTCGATTTGGGGGAAGAAATGTTAAGGACGACTTTGCGCTATCACTCATTCCATTTCGAGGGCTGAGTGCCGACGTAAGCCCCGAAATCGATCGAAATTCTTACTAGTGTCGAGAGTCCTTGCGGGCCATTCCTCGGTCTACTGACATATCTCATCCTTGGAGGCACTTGTATCTTTTATTAGGGGGGGGTGTCGCGACGAAAGATTTTCTGCGTGATCGGCTTATCGGCGACCGAGTTGTGCTCCCTTTGGTCTCAGACGACAGCGGCGAACTACCTCAGCAACCCTGAGTTTTCGCTTACCTGGCGATTGATTCGGAATGGGCTCTCTCAATGACCTGGTCTTCAGATGGGGTAGGGCGGATTTGCCCGACTGTCACTGGTGTGAGCTTGGTTTAGAAGAAACTTTCTGGGACTGTCAGCGAGTTGAGTTTGTATCGCCCCCGAACAGCTCGTGTCGATCAATCTTGCATGCAACTATGATGGCAATTCTAACGTTGCTGTGCGTAGCATGAATTGGGATTTGGACTTCGGATAGAAGAAATCTTGCGATATGAATGCTATTATCAGCATCTGACAGAAAGCGTTTGACATAGACAAATTTCAGCAAAAGATTTGTAACTGTATCAAGTCTGGTTAGCATGAAAGAGGCCTGTTTTGATATTTTTTCAAAATCCCTTATGTCACAACGGGGCGGTTTCCTGCAAACTCTCCCCTTAAGTCAGGTCTTTTTTGTGTACCTAGTTAATGTGAGTAAACGTTGTTTCTAGCCTGTTCCGGCATTTTTTTTTTACAATCAAGTCGAGATTCTCAAACTCCCTAGTTTGTTTTTTGGCTGCACGTCATCTTTGATTGGGTGAGTCTTTTGATATTCCTACCCCCCATTCCATTATTTTATCCTTTCCTTCTCCGTTATCGCGTGTGTTACTTGATTTTTGCCGTTTGGCGAAATACAGCAGCCACTCTGAATTTTGTTGGGTGGATGGGTTTTAGTGACATTTTTAGTTTTGGGATATTCATCCCTTACTCCTCTCATTTTTCTTATCACTGCATTTTTATATATATCTTATAAAATTATTTTATATAAATTCTCATTGGTTTTGTTAACCACCTTTTTAGGTTCCCCTGTGAATATGTGGTATTATGGTATATGTAGGACTAAGATGAGACGAATCTTGGTGGTAACTGAAAAAATGAGTGATTGGGTCTTAAATGTGATTAGATAGGATAGACAGTGTCGACCACTCTCACTTTGGCCAAGTGCCATATTTATTCTATTTTAATACAATAATAGATATTCACTTGGAGAACAGGCTAGAAAACCTTTGATGTGATATAGAAACCAAATGCATGTGACCAGGTTGCCTTTGCGTTGGGGGATATAAGATGAAAAGATTGATAAATGGCGGACAATGTTTTCTGCAATAGTCATATATGAACGTGATGATCTACTTACTAAAACAGTTTTCTAATTGGCAGGGGATTGCATAAAGAAATCTTCCGTTACCTGCCAAGTCGTGATCGAATTATTAAAAATATTGAATTCTGAATTACTTATCCAAGCTGGAATAATAAATGGTGATGAACCACTAACCAAATTTCCACAAAAGATTGCCAAAATGCTTAGTCATTTAAAATATTGATGTATTGAAAAAAAATACATTCATGGGATGTGCACGCTGTTTTATTAAACCTTCTGATGCTTATTCGAATATTGGCGTATGAGAAATTTAATAATTTTTAAGTTCGCAAATGAATACTACTAAGATTTCATTGGAATTTTTTTAACATTATTAGTTTGCTTGATCGATCAACTTGAAATATAAACTGGGGAATATTCTTTCGAGAGCAGAAAAAACTTAATTCGAAACAAGACACTCAACCTTTTTATTCGATGAAATCATGACTTACATGCCGCTTGTTTTCAGCTACACTAAAAAGCAAACTAAATTCACATAAAATAAATAGCATAATTAACCCCCTGACAATAATTCCTAATAAAATTCAATATTGTTAATATTATGCAGTGTTAGGAAGAAACGAGAAATACATCTTGTATTCCATAAACTGTCTTTTTTCTTTTTTTATATATTAATTGGTAATGTAGTGTCATAAGACACTTCTAAATAAAACGTCGAACTAGCGCTGTTTACTAATGTTTATAAAATAAGTTAGAATATTTGTGATAGAAAGCAACTGAAATTAAGTATAAAATTAATAATCCGTAATTGTTTCTTCAGTACTCTTTGGGGAAAACGAGTTAAAGGCTGACTCACTGTCGACTTCTCTCAGATTGTAAAATGAGAATATTTATAATTTGATACTTCTTCCAGGTCTACCATTGTAGTAAGCAAATTTGCCCCTCTTTTTTCCTGAGTGTATCTATTCTGTAAAGTATCAAGACGAACTAACCTTAACTGCCAGCCTGAACTTCAACTTGGCATGACGTTTATACAAGTAGGTACAACACTTCCCTGAATACTTTTCGTATTTTTTTCTCCAAAAAATATTCGCTAGATAAATATTAGATCTTTACTAATATTAAGTGTTAACATCGATTTTTTTTTTTCTGCAGGTTAATCAAAAGGATTGGAAGTACAGCCGGAAATAAAACGCTAGTTTATTCCATCTCTACATCAGGTAAAAAATGGCGAAGTGTATGCAATCTAGCGACTGCAATCAACAGAGACATTTTGATAAGAGTTGGACCTAACGTAAGTTTTGCTCATAGTTTGGTATTGGCTGCAGTCAGTCCTTTCATGGAAGCATTATTCCGATTTAATGGCTGCAGAAAAAAAACCATAGATTTATCTGCAGTATTAACTAGTGAAATCTCTCTTAACCGAATAATGGGTTACTTCTATTGTCGTTGGATCAAATTGGATGATGACTTCCTGCCCGAAATTCTCGACGCGTCTGCGTTTTTAATGTGTGAACAACTTACGTTCAAATGTTCGCAGTTCCTTCTAAAGAGTCTCACTGCTGAGAATTGTTTCAGCACGTGGATCGTTGCCGAGATGTACAGTCTACCACATCTTTCTCTAGTCTGTCGAGATTTTCTGCGAGAGTTGATACCTAGTGTAACAGAATGCATTCATGTCGAAAAGATTCCAGAATGGTTTTGGAAAATCCTACTAGAGTCGATGGGCTCTGAACTGTGTGGTTTAGCGTTCAAGTTAATGATACAACTGAAGAATTGGCTTTCGATCCACTCTGATCATTCTGACATTATATCAAAATTATTACTTCATTATTTTAGTGAAGACAGCAGTTTCAGCAAAATATTGTCCCAGAGTATAAATCAAACTTCTGGCAGCTCTGTCGATATAGTAAGAGAATTGGATGGGAACGCGTTGACGGATGGTAGAAGCAGAACGGAAGAGCCTTATAGGCATTCAGTGGTGGTTGTGAAAGAGCATGGTGACCCGTCTATAGCTTTATACTGTACAGTTGGAAAATGTTGGACGTCTTTAACTCTTCCTTACAATTATGGGTCAATTATTGGTGTTGTGAATCAGGCTTACTTAGTATTTTTGTGCACCAAAACCAACGAGGTGACATTTTACCACATGCCAACGGCACAAATTTACCCCATCAAAAATGTATTTCCAAGTGATTTAAACTGGATGAAAACATACAATCTATCGCAAGCTTATTTTGTCTGTGATGGTGAACTATATGTTGCTTTCTCCACTCGCAACTCTAACGAGAATACAGTTTTATTAAATGTCTTTTCCTATTGCCCCTCTCTAAATAACTGGAAACTCTGTTTCAGCGTCAGAGTTCCAGGGACATGGAATATGTGCAACATTCAAGCTTTAACGACGGAAGACAACAATGTTCACATTGTCATGCATGCTTATTACTTCAACTTGTTAACCACAACACAATTCCCAAACAACATAGTGCCAGCGGCTAATTCCAAGTCTTTTATATTTTGCATCAAGCCAAAGAAACTGAAGATGAAACACTTCTGTACAGTTTCTCAAAGAAACGTCGAAAAACCAGTTTTTATATTAAATAAGAAAGAATATATCCTGCTTGATCACAGACTACATCAATCTTATGATGAACCTCTTACATGGAGCGCTCGTCTCCAGATGAACAACACTGGGGACGAAATTTGCTATAATGTCCCTTTGTCCACAACTCCAGTTCCTCGGATTAAAACCACTAATATTTCGGATGTATTTTGCGTCGCGCACATGTACATGTCAAGTGACACGTTAGTAATTGCCCAGCACAGGGCACCTACCGTTCTTTGGGTTTATACTTTCAATTTACAGAGTCGCAAGCTCATTATGCTACCGCCAGTTCCTGTAAATGCGACAAGTAGAAATATTCAAGTCTCCTCTTTTTATTCTTCTGTCCCGCTTAGCTCTGTGCTGAAGAAAACTGTCAAAACCATCATTCGTGACAAGTGCTATTTTAAGGACATGACTTTTGATGAATGCAACTCAAGTGTGAAGGAAAGATAACATTTAATTAAAAAAAAAACACAAAAACTATTTAATTTACAAGAAAAAGCAAAAAATGAACTTGCTGAGTTTTGAATTTGCTTCGTTTGCCTCAATGCTATACTTAAATTTTTAGATAAAATGCTTATTAAACTACAGAAAATTGACGGATGTGAACAGTTCTTGGAAGAGGTCTATATTTGTAGAAATACAGTGTGTGATTGATAAAGTGTCGCCTGAATCACGAAATGAATGAAAATAACACTGACATCTCATTTTAACAAATATGTTTATCTAAATTACACAAAAGTATCTTAAAATACTAAAGAATAAATTCCCCATTGGTTTCAACCACAGCTTCCAGAAGATTTATGAATCTTCTGCAACTCTTCTGGACCAACTCCTTTAAGTTGGTGAATGTTGCCATAATCCTTGCCTTTAGTTCATGGCTAGATTTACCAGGAGATCTTTTTGGTTTCGTCGAACTGCACCTCACACAAAGTAACCAAGTGGGGTTGGGTAATTAGGTAGCCAGATGTAAGGGATTATGTGATCGCGGAAATTGTTTAACAGCCATGACTGGGTTCACCTGATTGTGTAGCATCGTGCAGCCCTGTTGCCAGACCTGGGGTCTTCAAGCAACCACCTACATGACAGCACTACTTCCTGAAGACACTTGATGTTGGCCTTCGTGTTGAGTCCGAGTTTCTGTAGGAAGAAGGGAGGCATAACATCACCATTACTAGTGATCACTGCAAATACCTTCGTAATCACCCTTTAGCTCGTCCGACTCTTTCCGAATACACTGCAGTTTGACAGCCAAACACTCTAAAATGTTAGTCTTGGATTGTTCGGTGCGAATACCAGTCAGCACAGCATGCTGTTTCCGGCGGAGTTAATTGCGTCGTGCTGCTCTTCCTCCCCCACCACAAAACTGTGCCCAACTGACTCTACTATACTGTGCAGTCGACAAAATGAAAAACGAATGAGAGAAATTAAATATATAAAATGGCGACAATTTGCCGATCGCACACTGTATATAAAATATTTATAGGTACCTCCACTTTTTCGTCAGAAATTTTCCATAAGTTTAAAATGAAGAAAACGTTCTTGAAGATTTCATTTTAGAATCAAAAGCTTAATGATTAAATTTATTTCTATTAAGTAAAAAATTCTGGTGTAGTTTCAGAAAGAAATTATAGATTGGAATATCACACTTAATTTCGATTTCTTAAATTTTTTTTTAATTTTAAGAAATTTGTAAGCAAGCAAAAATTCATCGATCTTAAAATTATTTCAATATTTCTGACACTTTTAGTAAAATTAGAAAGATTGAAAAGTAGATTAATCTGATTTGAAAGAAATATTACTTATAGCATAAAAAGTAATATACAGCAAATTAACAATTGGTTGTGTTCATCTGATCGAACGTTTGACGGACTGTTGAATGACGAAGCAATGGCAGCTGCTATGCATGATCCTAAATGACAATTTTCATAAATTTAAGTGAAGTTCAAAACTCTTCAATTAAACTTCATAATAATGGCAATTTAAGTCTACCATACATAAAATTAGGTAAAAATATATAAAATAGAAAACTTTTAAAAATAACGTAACTACGTTTATTAATCTTTGCAATTTCGGACTCGTAAATTTCGTTTTTACTTAATTACTATATCACATCCAATACAGAATTTTTACACTATTTTAAACTATTATAAATTATCATAACTAAATGTAAAAAAAGAAAAAAAATGAAAAAGTTCTTGTAAAAATTCATTATTCATCAAAATTTTATTTATATCCTTAATATTTACAGAAGCAATTAAAAGCTTTTCTAATTAAGTAATGTCATAGTTTTATTGGATTCATTATTTTTTCAGTTCGGAGCAGATTTTCAGTTAAATAAGACAATTTTTTTTGGCGGTGGGGGATAGTTGATTTACAATCTCCAGTGACTCCTACTTAAAAAAAAAAAAAAAAAAAAAAAAAAAAAGCTTCAATAAATGGGAAGGTTCAGTGTGAAATTTCATGAAATTAAGTGGGGCGGGTAATATATGTAAACATTTACTAATTTTTTCTGAAGTCAAAAACAATTTCATTTGTGAATAAGTCCTGAAAATTTCATTCAAATCGGACAATTATTTGATTTTTTTTATTTTTATTTTTATTTTTTTTAAATGTTTTAATCCTTTTTAATACGTTCAAAATTTTGGTGAAAATCTTGTTTACGTCATCGCCGTGGCTAACTTTCAACAATGACTTTTTTGCGCTTGTTTTCTGTTGAAAACACATTGCTTTGAGAATTCTTGTAAATGTGTTTTCAACAGAAAACAAGCGCAAAAAAGTCATTGTTGAAAGTTAGCCACGGCGATGACGTAAACAAGATTTTCACCAAAATTTTGAACGTGTTAGAAAGGATTAAAACATTAAAAAAAAAAAACAAACTTTGGTCTTTCATCTTAATAACATGAACATTTTTGACAGAACTTTGTTTTCGTTAAGTTTGTGGCCTTTTTCATTACGCTATGCCGTTTTCCCGCGAAAACTTGACGGTATAGTGGGGGTAACTAATTAAATATCTTTTGATGTCTTGTCGCAGTAAACACAAATTGAACAAAATTTTGGAATTCTTACGCAATTTTCTTCATTCAATGAAACGTCGGATTGTCAAATTCCAGTTTAAAATATTCAAATCTTGCTGCTGGTTCAGTACTGAATGCCATGTGATCCTTAAAAATATTTACGTGAAATTTGATTTCTGAACGAAAAGCTTTTCATGTTTCTCATTTTCCACTAAATAAATTTACATCCTCCACTGCAGACGTAATCTAGGGACATTAATTCGGATATTCGTATACGAACAGTTTAGTCTGTGATTTAATACTAATTTCAGACTTTTTCAAGCAAAACGGCGAAATCTCAGTTTCTTTGAAGCCGATTTTGATAATACCAATTCTCCTTGGGTAGTGTTAGACTGCATTCGAAATTATAAATCGGTTAGTTTGATTTAATTATTAAATATATATTTTCATATTTGTCTAAAAGTAATCGATTCTTAATTTGTTATTGTCATCATCGCCACCACCACTTTAAATGTTACTTTTCGTGTCTACTCATGTTTGAGTAGACGCATCGTTTATTTACTAAACAGTACATTTTCGAGAAATATTAAGAGAAAATCTTGCGCTCTCGGACAGGATTTGAATCTGCGTTCCTTTAGGCATAGGAGCTACCGTTAAATCTGACATGTTCTAACCAATTGAGCTACATTAAAGTGTAACTTTTGTCATTTACCGATTCCCTCATCACGATCTCGTACATTCAGGCCGGTCGAGGAAAGTTTATGAAAAATAAACACTGCTTAATAAATAGAGCGTCTGTTAAACCCAAAAGAAAGATCTCTTGGGAAAAGGGGAATATATTGAACATGGAACAAGAATCTCACTAATAGAAACAAGTTTTGAACAAATGGAAACGGAGATTGAGGAAAAACCTTAAGCAAATCTAAATATCCGGAAAAAAGTGAAGAAACCATGGAAATAAATCTAACCAAACAAAAACACTAAAACCAAAACTACAAAATAAACTTTAATCACACAAAAAAAAACTAAAAGCATGACTCTAGAATCATCCGATTGAACTACCATGGCTGTAAGGCAAATTACAAGCTACTTCTATTGATAACTGAACTAAGCCCCGTGACTCCAATAATAAAAAAAAAAAAAAAAAAAATGAAAGCTTTTGAGCAATATTATTATATACACGATACTGGACTCTGAGATTCAGGGGGATTATCAATCCTACTTAGGAAACATTCCCCGCCCCAAGAAAAATCAGCATAAGCACTAGCTTACAAGCGATTTCGGCAACATTACGCACTCTTCATTTGCTAATTATACATCACACCTCATGACCAAATAAATGAAAAAGCGCTGAACAATTTATGAAAACAACTTCCTAAAGTGTTTATCTTAATGGGAGATTTTAAGTTATATTATGGAGAAGTAAAACAACGAATAAAAGGTCACTCTTAAAAAACAACAACAAAAAAAAAACAATAACATTCTCTGCTATAGATATAACTCTCAGTGATCCATCAATCTTTCAGAATATAACTGGCGGGTATACAAAGATTCCTGCGTCAATGATAACTGCCTAACAGAAAATTTGGGACCACAAACAATTTCAAGACGACTACTACGAAGGAATTTAAAAAAATCTAATTGGCAATCTTACAAAGAACTCTACTATACTAAACTCAGAAACGAATGCAACATCGGGAAGAACTCATAATACATTTTACTAATGCCCTCAATTCTGTAGCCAACACAACTATCCCCAAAACCACAATAGTTCACAGAAGAGTGCAAAGGCATAAGAGAACGTCAAGCAACCCCCAGGAAACTCAAAACAAACCCTTAATGAGAAAATCTAATCAAATGTAAACAAGAAAAAGCTAAAACTCAACGTACCATTTAAAGAATCGAAAAGATCCTCTTGAAGAACCTTTTGTCTCAAAAATAAATTACAATAGCAACCTCAAAATAATTTGAAACTTTATAAAGAAAATGTCAAATAAAAACATCAACACTCCAATAAATCATCCTTCTCAAGGAAGCACAATTGTCACAAACGAAACACAAGGCCAAACTAATCGCAGAAAATTGTTCAAGCATCAACAACAACTGTAAATAAATTTAACCATTTCTGCCAAATCTACGAAATGCACAACTACCCTAACCTTAATACTAAACGATACTGAAATACTCACGACTCATTAACAAAACTTCTCTCACACCGAACATAAGAGAACCAAATGCAACCAAACTATTCAACTCCTGAGAGCCATAACCCACACAGACTAGGGTGTTGACAAAAACCCTAATGAAATTATACAGATCCCTTATCCGATCGAAGCTTCATTATACCTGCTTCCTAAATGTAGCGTTTAGAAAGCTTATATATAAAAGCTTATATATAAAAGCGAACGAAGTCTCTCTTTAAGACAAAAAAAAAAAAAAAAAAAAAAAACTTGCACACCAAACACATCTCATGCCCTCAAAACCCTGCCTATAACTGCCTCATGAAAATAATATACCGAAACCTATTTGAAAATGAAATAAAGTTCTCTTAATCTAAAACACTTGCTCATTGAAATCAAAATTGACCCAAAAAATTAGTACCATCCTCCCAAAAACAGCACCATTAACTCATAGTAAAACTTGAACTAACCAAATTATCTAAAACTAAACACAATCACTTTTCAAGAGAAATTCCTTATCACACCTAACTTCCCAGCCCCTCCCTACATCTACACAGATGATTCTGAACAGGAAAAAGTTGGTTTTGCTGTGATCAAGAATCACTAAAACATCTCTTCAATCTATAGTGCAGAAGTCACAGCCATTTAACTAGCCCTGAACATTATTTCTAACCACAAATCTTCCAGATTTATCTGTTTCCAAATCGGCCCTCTTAGCACTACAGAACAAAGGTATATCAAACCCTCTCTACACACAAAATTTCTAAACAGAAATCCCATAAACTGATTTAAAACTATTAACAAATTCCTACATGTCAAATGACAAAAATCACAGGATGATCAAATAGATGACAAGCTCCGGCATATACATGACACCATCGATGAAGGGCCGACAGGTTACAGAAGAAACAGAAAAAAGTGATACTTTACAGACTTCATATTAGTAACACTCACATCTCCTAAAAAGGAAGACATTCCAATATGTGCAATGTACTCCTTACAATTAAACACTCTTTAAACTGTTACAGTTTCAGATAAACTCTGTCAAAACACTATCACAGAAGCAAATTGAAGGACCTTTCCAAAAATGCAATACCAGAAGACTTAGTCTTTTTTTTTTTTTTTTCTTCTTAAAAAAAAAAAAATTCTTCAAAACCTGACTAAATTAACTTTGGTATTAAATAACCCACAGAGGTTAATATGCTGTTAAAACAAACTCTTGTGAGAGAATGAGGCAGAGGGGGCAGAATGTATTTATGGGAGACTAGCGTGATCTATCCAAATGCAACGTACCGAAGTTTTTTGTTTTTTGTTTTCTGTTGGTTAAAGGAGAGCAGCACCGTTTTGGAATCATTAAAAATTTCCGAGTCATTTCTTACCCCAGTTCACCACAGATTTGACAAGATTGTCTTGGGGTAATGTATTTTTTTTTTTTTTTTTGAAAAACCTTTAGTGACTGAGTTTACTTGTTTTTTACGTCTATTTTTGCCTTCGTTTTATGTGTTTTTGTATCGAACATTTGTCTGTTTCGGCTGTGGTGTAACAACGATGGCGAAGACTCCTCAGTCTGATATTGACCCAACGGTGCCTAAAATACCATTCGTTTTGGTGGGGTATGTCAGAAAGAAAAAGACGGTCTATTATGACCTCATGAGAGAAAAAAATGAATTTGTCACTATACCGTAGGCGTTAGATGTAGTGTCTGCGAGAACAAGCTCTCTGCTGACGACCGACATCAAAACGAGATTTGTCAGCAGATAGGACGTGGAGAAGGCTTTAAAAATCCTCAATTTCTGAAAAAGTGTTGGCAAGGTGGTCGGGTTCAATGTGGAAGTAATCTAGCAACCACAAATGTCAGATTACAAACCGAATACATGGGTAATCGAAAGACCCGAAAGTGCATAGTGTGGCAACTGACGATTTTTCAAGCGAAAGGAAGGAAGAAAGCCCAGCTGCTGATCGTCTGATGCCGCAGGGCACCCGGCAAAAATGTGCCAGAGGGTGGACCGTGTCCATGTCGGTGGGAGGAGCGGTTGAGCGTAGCTGATTTTGTCATGGCAAGTAGGTCGTTTCGGATCGTTGCGGTTTATGCCCCCAACGACCGGGAGGAACGCGTCTCGTTTTTTCGTCAGTTGAGGCCGTTCCTGGTGAATTTTTCGCGCCTAGACTTAGTGGAGGACTGGAATGCCATCCTGGACCCAAAGTTAGATAGGGGGTAGAGTAGCTAGCAGGAGGGTGTGTGATCGTAGCCTGGATGAGCTGATCGACGAATTTGGTCTTGTCGATAGATACCGGGTCGACAATCAGTATCTAGCAGCTATCCTGCAGGCCGCCAGATTCAAAGCCGACGTCCCCAAGTAAACGAAAAGCGGTCAGGTGCTTTTGCGCAGTCCAGGTCGGTTCATCAGGGTTGCCCGATTTCGCCCCTACTTTACGCTTTGACGTTGGAGCTCCTCCTTTGCGGGTTAAGGGACAGGGCGTGTAGTCCGGCCCTACGTGGAATCGCTATCTCTGGTGGGGCTCGAGCCAGGGTTTCTGCGTACTCCGATGACGTATTCGTTTTCGTGTCATCACCGGATTGAGGTGGTACAGAAGGCGCTTAAACGGTACGAGAAAATCACGGGGGCTAAAATTAACCGCGACAAGTTTTCCGGCTTGCAGTTAGGTGTGTGGAAGGGCGTTGCTCTACCGGGGCTCTTCTATTGAACTGACGGTCCCGTCCGCATTCTTGGGGTATGGTTTGGACCGGATCTTCAACTGGAGAAAGATTGATCGGAGGTGCAAGCAAAGGTCGTAGCGGCGGTCGAGATTTGGCTTCCTCGGCGATTGTCCCTGAAGGGGATGGCTGATGCGTGTGTTACATACGTTTTTCCCATCATCCGTTACCGGTTGTCGCTACTCCCTCTCTGTGATGACCATCGATGTCAATCGAGCATTTGTTGTTAACCCTCTTGTGGGATTACTCAAGGTTGGCTTTCCTATACCGCGTTTTGACGGAGAATTCGATTTTGGAGGGGAGTGTTAGGGTTGACTTCCCTAGCCTTATTATCACTCCTCCCATTTCGAGAGCTGAGCGCCGACGTAAGCCCCGAAATCAATCGAAATTTTTGCTCGAATGTCGAAGGGCTTCGAAGGTTATTCCTCTGTTCACTGACCTTTCTCGGCCTCAGAGGCACTTGTATTGTGTATTAGTGGATGGGGTCGCAAGGAATGACTCTCTTTGTCGGTGGCCGAGTTGTGCTTCTCTTGGTATTGTGCGCCAGCGTCGAATTACCTCAGTGGCCCTGAGTTTTCGCTTACCTCACGACTGATTCGGTACGGGCTATCTCTCAATGACGTAGCCTTTATATGGGGCGGGGTGGATATGCCCGACTGTCATCGGTGTGATGTTTGTTTAGAAGAAACGTCTGTGCACGCCTTCTACCATTGTTCTCAGGTGCGCCCTTTCTGGGGCTGTCGGCGAGTTGACCACTCGTATCGCTCCCGATCGACTTGTGTCGATTGGTTTCGCGTTCGCTCACGATGTGCCGCCCCCTTATTCTGGGATGAAACGAATGGTATTTCTCACGTTGCTGGCTGTAGAAATGGTGATCTGGACGACGCGAAAGGAGGGAATCTTGCGATATGGACGTTATTCTTATAAAGCATCTGATTAGATTCATTGAAACATCAGCTCAGGATGAAGATTAGATCCGATAGAAAGCGTTTGATATCGACAGATTTCAGAAAAGGTGGGTAACTGTAGTAACTCTGGTCAACCAGTATTGGCAGAATACAGCAGCCACTCTTGATTTTGTGGGATAGACAGATCTTACTAACATTTGTTGGTTTTGTTTGAATATTTTGTGATACTTTAGTTTGTTTCAGGTATTCGTCCCCACCCCTCTTATTTTTCATCATTGTATTTTTGTACATAATTTATAAAAAATCTTCATGAAAATAAATTTTTATCTCCTGGGTTTGTTTCCCCATTTTCAGGCTCCCCTGTGAATTTGTGGTGTTTGTAGGATTGTAATACGATGGACAAGTTCTTATGGTAAATGGAGAAATTGTAAAGAGCGATTGGGTCGTTAATGTGATTAGCTAGGTATAGGATAGTTATTGAAAGACTACCCTCTACCCAACCCCGTTTTGGCCTTGTGCCACATTTTCGTAATTTTTACAAAATAAATATACCACCACAGATTTGATTGCTTTTCAAGAGCACCAACGATATTTAATTGGTCAGCCCTGGTAGATTTCTTATTGGGAGGGAAGTAAATGGTGTCATCTGCATAGATCACTAGTTGCTAACTGATTACACCAGAAAGATTATTGAAGAGCATAGGACCTAGAATAGTCTTGAGAGATACCCGCGTTTGTGTGATAGGAACGGAAGCATGCCCGTCCAATACAACCTTCATTAAGCGATTTGATAGGAACGATTGGTTAAATTGAACAAGCGTCCAGGCCCTGTAGCTTCTGCAGAAGGCCTGCATGCCAAACCCTTTCAAATACTTTCGAGATGTTCAGGCCAACAGCTCGAGCTTTGCTGTTCTTACCGAGATCCTGCTATTTGGTGATGGTCGTTAGCATATCAGCGGTAGACATGGCGAAACAGAAGCCATACTGTTTGTCAAGAGTAGGTTATGGGATGTGAGATGATGAACCACTTCAACATTGATAATAACCTCGAACACTTTGCCGGAGATCGGTATGAGGCTAATAGGGCGATAATTAAAAGGGTCAGAGGGCTTCCCAGAGTTCTTAATAACAGGAACTATAGAGAAAAACTTCCAGAAATCAAGAAGCAGCGAGGCAATAGTTGTAAAGTTGGAAGAGTTCAGAAGCACATTTCTTTAGGACGATGACTAAAATTCCATCACCTTCGTTTGCCTTATCGGAATCAAGCTTAGAAATTGTTCGAGCCCAGAGAGGGGTTTATGGAGATAAGAAAACACACATTCGTTATTTAAACGAACGCTAGAATTTGTGGCGTTTCTAATTCAAGAAAAGACGCGGCGTATTTATCCGAAATTTCAAATTGGAATCCGCTAATTTCTAGAGACTATGCGTAGTCCCTTTTTCTTTAAACTTTTCTTTCGGTTCTTACATTGTTTCTTTTGTATTATTTTTAGTCTTTATATAGTGTACAATATAACTGGTTCAATTTCAAGTCGATCAACTTGAAAGAATATCTCGAAATTATTAACATAATTATTACACAGCTGCTCACTGTGGGTATCTCAGTTTGAGTAATATTTCTAAATCAAAACGAACTCTTTTGAAAAGCACGCTCACAAAGACGGAGTTTATCATAGCTATTGAATCTGTTGTTAGAAAGATTTTAAGTATTCTTAAACCAATTATTTTACCCGTGTAAATATTTTTAAAAAAGACACGCACAGTTGGAAGAATGAAATATTCTCAGTTTATTAGACACGGATTTGTCTTCGTTTAAAATTTTAGGAAAATATATAATTGTAGGTTTAAGGAATTCTATATTTATGGATTAAAGTTCCCAATAGCGGGGACAACGTGTTGCACGCAATCATTAGGGTAAATATTCATTGTACAAATACGCAACAAAGACAAACTGGAGAAGGCTAATCTTCACCTGCCCTATTGTTAACTTAGATATCCTCAATCATTTACTCGTTCGTATATTGATCCTTTTACCGCAATAGTTTACCTACACAATTCTGCCTTATAAAGACATCAAAATGCGCCATTTGTTCTAAGAATTCCTACATAATCGCATATGTACAGTGTTTGTGGAGAGTGGGTTGATGAAATAAAGCGAAATATTTCTGAATGTTAACGGAGTAAAACGTATTTCCACAACTGAACGAAACTCGTATTAGAAAGAGAAACTCCCACAGTCTAATCATCGCAGTGTTAACAGTTAACTGGACAAAATATACTGCAGAATTAATTCTTTTTTAATTATCATTGCATAGTGCGCAGGTGGTAACAGTGAGAGGAAAACAAAAAAAGTACAGTAGATGTCGAAGAAAAGTGATGGATAAGAATCAATTGACGTTGCATGATTGTAGTTATCAGGGAAGCAAGCAAATGGAAGCGACTTACGCAAACAGGAAGTTCGAGAAAAGAAACTGTCAAAGTAGAAGAGGAAGTTACATTTAATAGTTTCTACGGTAACAGAGTGAGACCTTGATACCAATCTAGTAGCCCGAATAAATACATGTGGTCGGCTTTCTGGGTGGGAGGAAGCTCGTTGGAGCAGTTTTTATGAAAATACTTGTAGAAAAGAAAGAGGGAAGCCACATCGGTGAGTAAGTGATTGAAGGCGAACTGCCAAGTCAGTATCAATAATATTGCAGACCCTTGTTTAAATTTTGTCATAAATCTTAAGATGACTAGCCACCGAACAGATATGGTAACTGTATTCAATGTACGGATGAATGGTAGATTTATAAATGTGTAAAATAGATTCTGACAAGAAAACCTTCCTGGCTCGACACAGTAACCTAACCTTCCTAGCAGTAGATGCAGCTATCGATTCAATGTAGTCATTCCATTCGAGGTCATTTGAGAGAGGCCAAGGAGACGCAGTGCGTTGGTCTCTAGGAGACTAGCGTCATTCATTCAGTGGTAGGCAGGAATGATTTTCTACTCTTTATTTAATAAAAACAATTTATGCATACGGTACGCCCATCTGGCAATGCGACACTAGCAATGTATTGATCTGCAATACTGCGAACTTCTTCAGCTCGCAATTCAGCGACCATATTTGTTGCCTCGAAAGATTCTTTTTAATCTAGCCTTAACTACAAGAAATAGATAAGCAAGGAGGCCAACTCCACCCTAACTACAACTATTTCTGTCTTCACTATCTTCATTGAGCCGCTTACTATAAACAGCAGCTAACGACTTAATGTCAACCTTAAGGTGGTCCTACTACTTTTTTCCAACCACGGCACCTAAGTATTATCGCATGACAGTTATGTAAGTTTAGATATACCTATAGTCCGAATAAACTATGGAATGAAAATTTGTACAGTTTAAGAGTTCTAAGTCGACTCACTTAACTAAGAATCGGTCGATGTAGCTTGTACACAACACAGAATCCGCGCTACCACACTAGTTTACACTAACCCTCGGTGAAGCTCGATCCTGAACTTATCGACAAGATCCAACTTGTCTATAATGTCCGAAATTATTTTACAGTCCGGTTGTTAGTACCCAATCTAGTCCCCGGTGCAATCTATATCAGGACTGAAGACGGCATTCCAGTCACCTATTAAAATTACCCGACGAAAAGTCGTCAGAAACTGAGTGATCTGCAAAAAAAAAAAAAAAAAAAGAAAAAGAAAAAAAAGCCTTGTCGCTCCCTGTTGTTGTTCAGCGCGATGAAACGATTGCCAGTGGGGGTGTAATGCTGAAGCTCTTAATAGCCTCCTCAACCATTCGAAAGTCTGCTGGGTCCGAGTCGATTCTACTGATAGTAACGACCCACTTTGTGCCAAAAGCACCGAGGATTATTGACTTATTGACGCCGAATCTTTGGATGGTCAGTAAGTACTTTATGCGATTTCCATACTTACTCGCCTTTTCTACTTTCCCCGGGGACACACGACAGATGTCTTCTACGCTATTGTAAAGCAATTTTGATTTTTTTTTTCACTGTTTCTACGGATAGGCTTCTTTGCCTCTTTTCTGCATTTTCTTACTGCAGTGTAGGTTTTGAACAGAAGGTTAGGCAGAGTGAGATTGGGCAGGATCAGAAAATTGTGATGTTAAGGAAATGAAGTGGGAACCGTTTTAAGAAAAGGCATCTTTGAAGTGGATGAGGTCCAGCGACTTAGTCACTTGATTTGGAGCTGACACGCGGAAGATAGAGCAGAGGTTGAGGATCGCGCATCCTTCCCCGCTGACGTAAGCTGATTCAGTTTATCTTTTTCTGGTGTTAGATTTGAAGCAGGAGATTTTTTCAGGATTCTAACTGTACTGGAAATATTTTCAAAGGAAGGCATCTTCGCAGGACTTTGTAACTCGACGTGGGTTTGAAACTTTCATGCGAGTTGAGGAAAGTGGGACAGGCTAATTGTTGAGGTATAGATTGAACGTTTTGGCCTTTTTAAATATTTCACAAACATTTTCAATTTCTCGAATTTTCTGTATCCTGGGTCCTTCTCTTGTCTCCACTTGTGAATCGTTTTTCCGCGTAGCTAGTCGAGTCCCATCATCGTTGGGGATGGGAGTATCACAATTGGTCGAGTCCCATCATCGTTGGGGATGAGAGTGTCTTGACGCTTGCAAGTTTCAGGGACGGAGATCCCGCGACTTGGGGCTTTCCTCTCACCTTACCTACGACCATGCGTTCTTGCTGATCTTTCAACCTAGATATTACTGTCAGTGTGGGCTCTGAAAGAGATCCAACCATGGTTTTTGTGTATATGCTCATTACATACACTGCGGAACAAGTAGTTTCACCTCGAGGGGGATTTTGGTCAGTTTTAGGTGAGATCTAAGAGGCCTTCTTCATCAAGCAGAAAGAGGCGAAGTGAACAGTCACGCCACATTTCCATCAAGTTGGTTTCGTCCCCGTTCCGAGTAATTTGTTCACCTGTCACAAGCTGTTTGGGAATGGAAGCGAAGGCTTCATGATTCAGATTTAATTTGAACATTCACTGACACATCTCATAATCTGGAAAAAACACTCATTAATAAACTGTACTGCATAAGATACATGCCTAATTGCTCTCCAAGAACAAAGTTAGGAATCTCATACACTGCCACATTGGTCCTACACCGTTCTTGATACTCTATTCAGAAGATAAAGTTCTTTCCGATAAAATAACGGGACATCACATCAGCACATTAAAAAAATGAAAAATCCGGATTCTTTTATGATATTTTTGCGGTTTAACTCTAAACTGCCTTTTGCAGTTCTGTAACACGTCTGCCGACTGGCTGGTTGTTTCGCTGCCCCTGGTTCGGAGTCTGCTGCGAGGATTATGTCGAAACGGCACCAATTATGACGACACTTTCGGGCCGCTAGTCGTGATGATTTCGTCATAATAGCTGGTCCACAAGACGTTTATTACAACAACGAAATCTCTGCCCACCTTGTGTTTTTTTGATCTCAGAAAGTTACGATGGGAAAACCCGGTAGCCGTATTTCTACCAAATCAAACCATACCGGACACTTGTGTACACTTGGCTTAAAAAAAAATACGACACAAAAAAAAAAAAAGAAAAATAAATAAATAAGTTTGAAGACGCCTGAACGAGTTACGAAGAAAGTTTTTATATTAAAAAAAATTAATTGTAAAAGCAGAAAATACAATTGTCGAAAATCAGGTTTATAACGGAGAGAGGATTCGTTTAAAAATACCAGAGCTTTCAATCTTCAAATAAAAATAAATCCTTTCGAAGTTTCATTAAAAATAATCAGAGCTTTTTAATTTTCAAAATAATCAGAGCTGTCAATTCTCCACGAATTTTGCGCGATTGCTTGTCAACCTCAAAAAACACAGTTCATTTTGCATTGCGCTCTGTTACATTGCGGTCAACAAAAAACCGTAATAAAAATTTGCAAATGGTTCAAAGCTTGTCAAGCCGAAAGAAAACAAATTTATGGCAAGCGGCAGGCCATAATATTTTTGTAAAGGTGGGGAAAGTGACACAAGGCCAAAATGGGAATTGGTCTTCATCGGTCTTAACTTAGCCAGCCTCATTCGCTGACCCAAGCGAACTATACAATATTCATTGCAAAACATCAAATTCTTATCATTCATACTGCAAACATCAAAATACCTTAAAGATTCCGTGAAAATTTAACTAGTCCCATTTTACAATTAGTCTGCGGGAAATAAGAAATTTAAAAATGAAAAACCCTGATGAATATTTATACAATGCATAATAATATTTACAAGGAACTAAGCAAAACAACATTAGTAATAAAATCCCTTATCACAATTTTAAACCATGAGAGAAATATCAGTTGACTGGGACGTGGCGTGGATAAATTAAACAGTCATTCGTCCAACCATACACAAAATAACACTCTCAACTAGACATGACAAAAAATACGAACAAAACACTGAGAAAAGAAAAGTACCCCCGTATCTATGTCTAATGCCGGTTAAGTATCAATGTTCTGATGCCTAACCAGCTCCTTTCACTCGATAGATGCACGCAAGACTCATCCACCTTTGCCAAATCCTGATGGAGACAGTCATTGCATCTCCGCCCTGATCTTGACTTTAAGCTAAAGAACAAGATCAGTAGGAAAGAGGTTAAACTCTCGTCTCCATAGAATTCCTATCGCGTCATCCATATTACTACTCGTAAGCACACGAACACAATGATCAGCCTTACTTAACGACTGTACTACATTACTACAAAAAGAAATGGTCTCAAGGACAAAGAACCTTCTATACAAAATGCGAACAATGAAGTCTTTAACCCACTTGCACAACGGGAATACAAGTTTGGAGTGCAAGAAGGCGTGAGACAAAATCTCGACCACCGACTAACCGCAGTGGACGCAGTTGGGCGAACTAGCTAAGCCCGCTTAAGAAGTTTTTATTGCCGATCAAGAGTCTTTTGCATCACCAGCCATGTGTGTGATGCCTTGGTATGAGTTAGGCATTTCAACCCAGACGCCCAAGGCTATATAGAGCAAGTCTCCTGCTTCATCTTGAGCGGTCCTCTTCACTAGTACCCGATATAATGCCTTACAGGTCAACACCTGGACATCGGAGAGGCCATCCGTCGCTCGTAAGAGGAAGTTGAGTATTAATTTGCATTCAATCTAAAAGGAGCACTCATCTCGAGGTAAACGTTTGGCCTTCTCCTCTTCGAACACTTAGTTGTTGCTGGTGTCTTTCCAGAATTTGACATTCCCATCCATTCCCATTCAGTCTAGGAACGCGATGCGAAGTGTACGTTGACAACGCTAGGCATACAGCAGACCAGCCGACACATCTTGGGAGCTTTGCTTCCTCATAAAGAGAACAAGGCCCTGAATAATATCATTAGTATGGCATACAGCAGTGGAAGCACGGTGAGTCGGTAATGGAGAATTGGGTAGATGTACAAAACATACACTTTTTCCGTACCTCCGACCAATTAATTTCCAACTTAAGCCGTTCACAAGGCCCAGGAAGAGAAAATATTATCCATGCATCTAACCGCAAGCTAATAATCTTACCGCGGTTGATCTTGGCCCCTGACAACGTCTCGTACCCTCTTATTTCTTTTCAGACTTCAAGATCGGCTCTGCTCTACACAAGAACCGAAACGTCGTCAACATAGGTGGAGTACCTTGCTGAGGTTTCAGGTAAGGTTCAGAGTAGAATGGAAACTTGGACAAGCGAAGAGAGCTACGTCAATTCTCTTACCTAGAACTTGGTCGATGAAGCTAGAATACACCGCCGAAGTCGAGATGTCCCTATTAGTCCAAGTCCACACTAAATTCCGAGTGTGCCCATTTCGGTACTTATCGACAAGATCTAACTAGTGAATAAATTTTCTAAATTGATTCTTGTCCGGGTCTTTGTTCTATACGATCTATGTCGTGGTAAAGGACGGAGTTTCAATCGCCCGCTTAAACTACCAGATAAGATGTCAAAACAGGCCACTCCGCATAGTTACTGAGCGCGTAAGCCTCATTCAGACGAAAAGACTTATCCTTTATAAAAACATGAAGCATGCAAAGACTTCCCGCCGGATCTGTGAAGACAAGAGCACTCACCGCATCTAAAACCTTGCTCACTAGCCAGGAGCAACTCTCGAGCATCCATCAAACACGCTGAATAGAGAACAAACCCCTAGACATTATATCCTCATGGTCGGGAGTTGAAAAAGGGTCTTCTGAATGCAACATACACTCACACCGAAGCGCTGAAGATTGAGATTGAGACATGTCGTGCGAGTTTTCGACCTCAGGCACCAGGAATTTATGCTAGCCAACCACAGAGCCATTGTCAGTCCGATTAGGGTCGAAGACCTGCACTAAACATGTCTGAAGACAGAATATCTACGGACTTCCCGTTGAGCTAGTGCCCATCTTAATCTTGATGGAGCCGTCAAGGGAGGGATAGTTCGCCAATGTCCCAGGGAAACGTTAATTTTAGTGCCCTATACAGGGAGTAGTGAACGTAAATAGGGATCCTCACCGAACAAAACTGACTCAATTTTCGATTGTCTTCCTCGTTAAAATATGAAAGGAGACAGAATGTTGCGAAGGCATATTTGTTTGAAACTTTGTGTTGACCGAACAATAGTCAAAACTCTTTTGACCTTAGGGAAGTTCTTTACGTTCTTCACATTCCTGTTGACATTTTTTAAGTTTAGTTGGATTTTCAAATCATTAAGTTTTTGTGTGTATGTCAAGAACTTTTCGCCTTGTTCTTTAGCAACCCGGCACACGTCTTCCACTAAATTAGAACTGGGTTTGAATTTTCCTTTTTCTCACTACTTTGATGAGGGGCTTATTTGCCTTTTGAAGGGAGGATGGTTCTGTTCCTCTGGGTGTATTGACTAGAGTGTTTAGAGGCGACGGATTTGGTGTGGTTTTTAGATGTTGCATTAATGGATTTTGTCTTTTTGAAACTGGTCATTTTAAAACAGGTACAGTTAATGACTTGGTGAGCGGAGGTGGGCCCATGATGTGTCTTTTGTGGAAAGACAGTGCCGAGGAAGAAGGACATGCTGTTGTTGGTTGTTGACTTTTGGTTTTCAGCTCTTCTTTCAGTTGTAGTATTTTTTTTCTTTTTTCACTTATTTAATTGGAATAGATGGCCGGGTCATCGCCTTGAAACTGGTAGAGAGAGAGTATCACTGTGCGTGTCCTTAGCAGTGTCGACTTTGACTGAGTTCCTGCTGTCCAGAACCTCTCTCTAGTTTTACCAACGACCAGTCATTTCTCCTTTGCCTTCTCTGTGGAGGCTGGTGAAGGCTTGTGAAATGCGGGTGGAGCATTAAACTCTAAACTATTTATTCCTCCAACCATGCACACATGTATGCACACATCCAAACACAAAAATAAATACGAAAGTCACATCCGAAATACAAAAAGCGTCCTGCACCCATCAGAGAACTGACATATCTAGTCACCTAAACAAGGGAAGGGAGGGGGAGTTAAACTAAAAAAGAAGAATGGGGACAGAAATAAAAGGGGCCAATGAGCAACCAAATCCTAGCTAAGAATAAATTATAAAAGACAACTCAAGACAAAAATCAAGCCTAAACTAGTCTACATGAGGGCAGGGGTGCTTAGGTTCAAAGTGGTCGGAACAAAATCCTCATGCCTAACCGGCATCGATATGCCACTCCAGATCAGCTCCTCTCACTCGGCACAATCGCGCAAGATGTACCCACCTTTTGCCAAACTCTGATGGAGTCCTAATCTTGACTTTAAGCTGATGCTTAAAGAACAAGATTAGTTGGGAAGAGGTGAACTTCTCGTCACCATAGAGCTCCTTCTGACTCGTCCTCCATATCACGACTCTCATAACTCCTAGCAAGCAAAAGAACACATAGTGCTCAGCCTTCGTCAGTGGCGGCAACACATTGCTACAGACAGAACTGGCATCGAGGACATAGAACTTCCCGCGCAGAATGCGAACCATGATGCCTTCAACAAACTTGCTCAGCGGTATTACGACTCTGCACTGAAAGAAGGCGTGGACCACGGACTCCACCTCCCCAGTGCATCGCACGCAGTTTGGAGACTTCTCCAAGCCCGCTGCACAAAGCCTTTTTCCGACCCAGAGGGCCCTACGTATCACCAGCCAGGTGAGTGATGCCTCATTATTAGTGAGACATTTCCACCCGGGCGCCCACGGCCATAATGAGCGAGCCTCCTGCTTCGTAAGACCGAGCTCGCCAATCAAATCATCCTGAACGGCTTCCCGAACTAAAATTTGATATAATGCCTTACTCGACAACGCATGGACGTCGGAGAGACCATCCGTCGCCCGTTGGAGTCGTTTCAGAGCTATCCGACATTCACGATAGAAGGCGCACTCGCCACGTGGTAAACGGCTGGCCTCTTCTTCAGACGAGTGCACACTTCTCAGGGATGGGAAGTTCTTATGGGCATCTTCCTTCCAGAAGTCGCCCTCCACATCCGTTTGCTGATCTAGGTCTAGGAACGCGATGCGAAGCGTATGTTGACGAATCTCAAAGCTAGACATGCCTAGACCGCCCTCAGAAGGGTGTAGGGAACAGATCTCGCGAGACACCTTAGGGGACTTGCTCTCCCACAAAAAGGAGAACAACATCCTAATTAAATCCATTAGCATGGTGCACGGGAGTGGCAGCACAGAAAGATGGTAAAGGAGAATGGGGTAGATGTGCGAGGCACATATTTCCGCCCTCCCCTTTGAGGAAAGATGAAATGAAATTGCGGCCTCGGCCTTCTCCTGCACCGCCGACCAATTCATCTCCAACTGGAGATCAGGACTGAAAAAGACGCCGAGTATCTTAATCGGCCCGTCCGTCCAGAGGAAAGGTCCGGGAAGAGAAACTCCCTTCCACGCACCCAACCGCAAGCCAACAGACTTATCACGGTTGATCTTGGCCCCTGTCACCGTTTCGTACCCTCTGATTTCTTTGCCGACTTTGTCAATCTCGGCCTTACTTACGTCGTCAGCATAGACGGAATACCTGGCCGAGGTGGTAGCACCAGGTAGTGAAATTCCCCGCAGGACCGGATTCATCTTCAACTTACGAAGGAACGGTTCCAACGCAAGCACGTATAGCAAAGGCGATAACGGACAACCCTGACGAATGGCGCGAGACAATACGAAAGGCTTCGATCTTACCCCATTCACTTCCATCAGCGCACCGGGAGTTGCATACAAGAGGCGAATCCAGAAGCAAAAGTACGGCCCGAAACCAGCTGAAAGGACAGACTCCAGAAATCGATGGTCAACCCTATAGAATGCCTTGGACTGATCTAAATTGATCAACGCGGCTTCACTGTCGACTTGCTCAATGATCCAGCGTATCATATGAAGGATAGTCCTGCCCTTCACAGCACATGTCTGTTCCGAGCCAATCAGACTAGGCAGGACAAGCTGCAAACGGCGGGCTAAGATCCTGGCCAAAATCTTTAACTCTGTATTTAACATAGTTAAGGGCCGAAAATTACCTATGCCATCCCCACCATTCTTATCCTTGCGTAGTAACTTGATTACACCCCTGGTGAAGCGTTGAGGTAAAGACCACTGCTTCATCCAGTTGCTGAAAATCAGTTCCAGCAGAGGGACAAGCACGGGCGACTGCCTCAAGTACAGTTCGTAGGGAAGACCATCTAATCCCGGCCAACTAGCTTCAGCGCTTCCCAGATTTCATCCTCTATTATGGGCCCCTCGCACCCAGCCGCTTCAGCCGCCTCAAGGCGGGGAAAGTCAGTCAAATAGGTGGCGAACTGAGCAGAGCTCAGACCGGGCTCCCTGGTGAAAAGTTCCTGAAAGTAATCACGAATGCCTCACATATGCCTGCGTTTGTAGTCACGGTCCGATTATCCGGCAATGTGACGCTCGCGATATATCGTTGGGAAGCTTGCCTGACTTCCTCCAACCGCAGTTCAGCGGCCATATTCGTCGCCTCGCAAGACATTCTTTTTAACCTAGCTCTAACTACCAGAGCTTGGTCCTTCCTGATAAGCAGAGAGGCTAGCTCAGCCTTAGCTATGGCTACGTCCCCACTAACACGGGATTTAACAGCCCGATCGACTTTTTCTTCTGCCCTCTTTTGCTCTGCTAAACTAGCTAGATTGAGCCGACGACTATAGTCAGCAGCAAAAGACCTAATTTTCGATTTTAGTTTATCCCACCAGCTGTTCCCAATGACAGGCCCCGTCAATTCTCGCTGAATCATTAGTTTCAGCTGGTTCTGGAAATCTTTGTCATCAAACAATGATGCGTTCAATTTCCAGTAAGCAGCCAACCTAGGCTTAGGCTTATCTAAGTTTACCCGGACCCGGACGAGCCTATGATCCGAATAAACTATCGAATGAAAACTTGGACATTCTACGAGCCCTACGTAGAACTCGGTCGAGGTAACTGGAACGTACCACCGTAGCCGAGCCGCCACTATTTGTCCAAGTTCACACTATTTCCTGCGGATGCTCGTTACGATACTTATCGACAAGATCGAACTTGTCGATAAAGTCCTGAAACGGCCTCACGTCAGGATTGTTAGTACCCGTATTTGAACCTATACGATCTAAATCGGGGTCAAGGACGGCGTTCCAATCCCCCACTAACACTACTGAACGAGATGTCGTCAAAAACGGCTCGATCTGCCGAAACAAAGCAGGCCGCTCAGCATGGACATTGGGCGCATAAACCCCAATGAAACGTAAGGCCCTACCTTTTATGGTAACATCCAGGACGCAAAGTCTGCCAGCCGGATCTGCGAAAACAAGGGCACACGTCGCATCCAAAGACTTGCTTACCAGCCAGGAAACACCTCTCGAACGTCCATCAAAACACGCTGAAAAAAGATGAAAATCTTTAGACAGAATCCTCTCATGATCGTGAGCTAAAAACCGGGTCTCCTGCAAACAGCATACATTCACCCCGAGACTTTGAAGATCACGAACATTCAAACTAGCTAACCAGAGTGTCATGATCGAACCGATTAAGGTTGCGCCTCCACATTGAACATAGCCGGGGCGAGGACATTCACGGCCTGTCCTATTGGTCCTGTACCTAAATCTAATCTTCGCCTAGAGATTATATGCAAAAGAGCTATTGTCAAACATTTTATGTAAAATTTATAGATATGTGTTATCCAATGAAATAATTTGTCTACTAATATTAATAGCGAGTAAGCATGAAAGCATTTAAGTACCAATTTTCAATTTCAGATTGATATTTAGTATTTTGTCAGTAATTATAGCAATTTGCAGTGTCAAGAGGTTATTTGCAAGAACTGCAATTTAGTATTATGGATCGTAAAAAAGAACTAACAATGAATGGAAAGAACTATATAATCAAAGAAATTAGCAAAGGAAAGTCTTCGCTTCAACTTTCTAAGGATTTAGAAAATAATCATCGAACAATCAAGAAAAAATGTCAAATGGGAATTCAACCAAGGAAACAAAAATCAGGCTGAATTCAGGAATTTAACAAAGCGAAATCTATCGCATATCCGAAGAGGATTAATAAGAAACCCAAATGCGTTAAGTGAGTTCATATTTGAGGCCGTCTGGAGTTCCTAGGGTGTCAAGGGGAACAAGGTGTAAAGCAATAAGGAAGTTTGCTGATGTAAAAAATAAAAAAAGAAACCCATTTTAACAAAAAACATAAGGAAAGAAGATTGCAGTGGGCAAAAAATACAAGAAAACTGATTTCAGTAAAATGTTTTTTACAGACAAATCAAGGATAACCCTCGATGGGCCCTATGGATGGGCTCGAGGATGGGTTGCAAGCAATATGACCCAAGAAAAATTTTTTAAACGCTAACAAGGCGGCGGTGGGGTCATGATATGGGCTGGGATTATTGGTAGTGAGCTCGTGGGTCTATTTAAAGTGAAAAACGGGGTTAAAATGAAATCCAAAAGTTACTGTAATTTTCTAGAGCAATATGTATTCGAATGGCTTGATAACCAGTCTTTAGCCAAGCGTAGATCTATGATCTTTATGCAAGACAGCACACCAAGTCATGCATCAAAGTTTACTAAATCCTGGTTGAAAGAAAAGGAATTTATTGAAGATTCACTTATGGACTGGTCTTCAAATAGCTGTGACTTGAATCCCATTGAGAACCTGTGGAACATTCTTAAGAGAGATATCTATTCTAATAGAAGACAATTTAACAGCAAGTGTGGCCAGTTAAAGTTGATGCAAACAACTTACCAGCCGCTAAAATTGCAAATCTAACATCAGATGTTGACAATAGGCTGCTAAGAGTTATTGAAAAGAAAGGAGCCTTTGTGCAATAAATTTTCTTATTATCTTTTGTTAATATATCTTTTATTTTTAAAATAAAATGTTTTTCTTATGTTTTTCCTTTAAAGAAATTAACGAATATGTTCTAAAATCTTTTCATATTATTTTTTACATTAGTTTTACAAGGTATAATAATGTAAAAATATCAAAATAAATACTGACAGTCAAATTAGTCTGTTTTGTTAACTTAGTAAAATTCTTTTCAACCAAAAACAATAGTTTTCTCTATCACTATACATCTAAGTTAATACTATTGAGTAGAATCTAAACAACATCATAATAGGACTTTTAACATTAAAGACAACTCTTTATACGAATTCATAACTTGCATAAAATCTCTAGATGCAGTTTATTGCTTACATACTGATCAAGATTCATAGTTTTTTTTGCCGTTATGAGCTGCGTAGGCTCTGTCTGGATGGGTGTGCCTCCCTTATTCAATATTCAGGTACGTTGTTTGGCACCGCTTATGTTTTTCCTCTAAATTCTCGGATGTTGTAACTTTGAAATGTTTCCATAATATGATATATCTCAAGTGCACTGATTTGTGCATTTATGAGTACTTGTCTCGCAAGAATAACTGCGCATAATTCGGTTAGCGAAAAAAAAAGGGTGACATTTCAAACTTCGCCGATTATTAAATGAATGTCATGGTAAATTTATAGTTGTATGATGGTGTGGCCTCATTTCTGCGTTTAGTAGGCGGTTGCAGAATTGGGACGTGTTTAATAGGCTTTCTACACACACCGTCAAACATCCTCAGATTAGTTTACATATTATAAATAAGTTACATAAATTATAAATCGCCAACTACGAGAAGACAAATGCAAACCCTCCTTTGATGTGTGGCTTGCTGTTCACGCATTTTTCTCTAAATATTTGTATCTTGTTGCCTAGAAAATAATAACCTCTTAACATGCTTTTTCCTTCAGTATTTGTCTATACTCCTGATATGAGGTAGTATTTACATTGTTCGGACTGTTGTTCTCATCTTTATTGTCGTGTTTACAACATTTCTGCCTTAGTACGATCCGGCCTTCTTCAGGAATTCTGCTAGGAATTTTGAACTGAACTCCTTATTTCAATCAATTGGGTATATCATTCTCATTCCATGTACGAAGCTACTTCCGCTAGCCATGTGGTTATCTCCCTTTAACTTAACTCTCTCAGTTATTTGTTCACAACTGCTGTATCCTGGTATTGAACTCACATCTCTTTGGAAACTAACCAATGCCTATATCCTCAAGGACACATAACCCAGTGGATGTAGGAGTCGGTTAGTACCAGTGACTTTACCCCAAAAGTTTAGAGTTCAACGACTGAAACGTCGTAAACATGGTAATAAAGATGAAGACAGCAGTCCGAACAGTGTAAATAATGTACGCCGTTTCCTTATAGAATTTAAACATCGAGAGGAAAGATGAGTTACTTCCAAACTTGTGATTATCATTAATTGATAATTTACCGAAGTCATTACTCAGTGGGCCTTGTATACTGAAAACATAAGTAAAAAGTAGCAGTATTAAAAAGTAAAAAAAAAACAAAAAAACACACAAAACAAAACTATTTACGTCGTTCAGACTCTTGTCCTTTTTTATTGCCATATTCCCGACGTTTTGGCCGTTGCACTCTCCGGCCTTCTTCAGGTGATATACATTAGAATATTGAACTGAATCCTTTATTTAGTCCATAGAGGTAGATTCCACGTGCCATGTTATTTTTTATTTGTTTAATATCTTATTTTTAGTTAACTCCCTTAAATAACAATTCTCCAAATTTTTGTTTCCTTTGCTGTGGCCAAATATTGAAGTCGCAACTTTTTGGGCCAAGTCACTTTTTAGATCACTCAACCAACGCTTTTATACACTGGATCATGTTTCTTTGGGGACGTCGTGAATATGATAACAAAGATGAGGACAACTGTTCGAACTATGTAAATAGTTGCCATACCTCATCTTAGAAATATAGACAGACGAAAGAAAATAAATATATAAATAAAAAAAAAAAAACAAATAAAAAATTCTTAAGCCAAAATGTAGAAGATTTATTGAAAATGATGAGAGTAAGGGGTATTTATATCCTTTAATGTGCTCCTCACCGTCCACGCAGTTTAATTTGCATATTTTGGTTTTGAAGTTATAGAATTGTGCACAGTTCTTTCTAGGTTTCCGAGCTTTTGACTGGCTTTAGTCATTATCAAGAACGAAATTTGATTGAATTTAGCTCCTGTTTGGTAATGGGCATCTTTCGGATAAATTTGAATGTTTGTGTTTTCACATATATTCATATTTGTGGGTGTTTCAGAGATATTTCTCCTAATATATAAAGTATATTTCTAAGCAACATTTATTTTAATACGGTGCTATTAGCAACGATTATGATGAAAAGTTAATGTCCGTTAAATAGTTAAAAAATATTTGTTGCTCGTGTGCCTAACATTGTGATATGTATTTGATTTATCGGGATCTATACTGCACCATGTTTATAGGAACGCTGATTTTGAACGTTAAAAAAATAACGTCATACGATAACATGAACATCTAAAGATACACACAATCACGCTGATCTGGAATTGCATGTAATTTCGTTCATTCTTAATTATGACGGAAGCCAGTCGAATGCTCGGAAACTGAGTGATTTCTTTACACTTTCTGCTCCAAGATATGACAACTAATCCGTTAACAAAAACCGCTTTAATAATATGACATGACTTTCTTGCTTGAATGAACATTCCCTGTCAACATGCACAAGGCCCCTGAATAATAAAATGACGTTTACATACACTGAAAAGTAGTTGACCCACCAAGAAACTTCTAAAAATAAAAAATAAAAATGATTTTGGATGAGGTCGAGAAATTTTGTGCATCCACGTCTCTGTAAAATGTTATGAGATATGTGTTTGGGAGAGAATGATAAATTGTCCAAACGAAACACGTATATTGTAAAGACCAATCTGTTCTTTTAAAGTATTCGTGCTGGTCTTATCTATCGGATTGATATCAATTGCTAAGCAGGTTGCTAGTTGTGCTTAATGGTCGGCTGAGACGTCTAAAATTAGTGTACGTTATATATATATATATATATATATATATATATATATATATATATATATATATATCATACAGAGAAAATGGTAGCACACAGGGTAGCTGTGAAAAAGGGATTCATTGTTTCGTGTTAGCCATTTTTCTTACAGAAGTTAAGCACCAGAAGCTGGGTTTGAAATTTTATTTACGTCAAAATTCAGAACAGGTTGGCGTCAGTTCAAATTGCTAAATCTGACGCGGTGCCCCGCTGGTATTTAGGACGAGATTGAAGAAAATATTTTTCTTGTAATTGTTTTTTTTTATTTTGATTTGGTTCAACTGCCATCCATTCCATGTGAATTTCAAGTGCGGTTAAAGTCTGAATTTTATCTTTGTATAACCCTCTCTACTATAATAAAGACCGTTGTATATATACATATACATACAAACATACATATATATATATATATATATTCCACCTATCACACTGAGAGAGAGAGAGAGAGAGAGAGAGAGAGAGAGAGAGAGTTGAGAGAGAGATTACGAGTATGCGTTGGTCCAGTTCATTTTCTTTATTACCCGTTATTAAACTTTACTACCGGTTATAAAAGCTCTTGTTGCGTGTTTGCTCTTTAACAGTGCCTTATTATCTTAATTTTTTGCAATAACTTGTCGTCGAGTATTGAGACACACACACACACACACACACACACACACATATATATATATATATATATATATATATATATATATATATATCCCTCCTATTACGCTCTGGGAGGGGGTTGGATTATTATAATTTTTTTATGTCTCAATGTAAGATAATAGCAGATACATAACATATATGTTGTCATTTTAGGCGGCATATCGATATAAATATTTTGTTCTTATTTTTGACGGCTGGGGCCCACTCTTTACATTATAATTTTGCAGTTTTTTTTGTTTTTTTTTATCTTTCACATGTTATGGAATTTTATGCTTATTACATATCGAAGTTATTTTTGTTGATTTATATAATTGACGCATTGGAAGCAAAACTGGTGACAAATTCCCATGATTTTGAAATGTAAGAGGAAGGCTGGTGCAGAATATGCAAATTATAAAATGTATATTTTATTTAGATTTCGAATTTTGTCCTACTTTTGTTATCATCACAACGCTTTGGCCACTCTGCCCTCTGTTGCTTTGGCCACTCTGCCCTCTGTTGCTAACCCTAGCCTTCTGGAATTTCGGTCTGAATCTTTTATTTATTCTACAGAGGTAAATTGTCTACGTTCCGCTCATCATATATCTAGTGATATCTCGTGATTTCACCGGGTCTTGTCTGTTGAAGCTTTTTTCTTTTCCCTTTCAACAAATATGAGGACAATAGTCTGAGTGTAAATCTTTATAACTTCTCATTGCAGAAATTCAGGATGAAATTTAAGAAAATGGAAACGTCGTCCTTTTCATTGTTATACTAATTTTATAAACTCGCAAATTTTTGTTTTTAAATCTGTAATGTTATTTAAAAAATACATTTCGCTGTTACTGGAAATTAGTTTAGACACGTTAATATAATTATTCCGACTCGCATCGTTGGTTTTAATTTTTTCAGTATATTCTTCGGTATTGCTTCGGCATTACTTGGGTAAAAATATCAATTCTTTTGAAATTACGAATATGCAAAGAAAGACATTATTTAATGTAAAAATATATTTCTTCATTTTGAGAAGTTGTTAAGGTCAGCGCTATATTAACGGATGGTTGCTTTCAACATCTAGTTAGAATCGATGCTAATTCGTCGTGTAATGGTTAACGAGTCAGTCTAACAGATTATTAATACTGATTAGAGTTCGTTTCTCTTAGAGTGCTCTGTATCTGTGAACATGTTCCAAAATGTTGGTATGCTTAGTATTTTAAAAAGGGGACGTTTCATCGTGGTTTAATAATCCGCAAGCTAGGCTACATTTATTAGAGATTTTGATTCACACTGGGTGCTCTATGCTAAAACTTAGTAAATACCATTCAGTAGTGATCCCGAAATAATATAAGATAATATTTTGAAGGATGAAAATCGTGACATATAACTTTTGAAACGGTGTCTACCAGGATGAACTTTGTGAATAGCAAACAGTAAGTCTCAGTTAAGTGACATACGGTCGATCATAATTCTTTGGATTCATGAGTGACTAAGCAGAAGAATTTCCCGCAGTAGGCTGTCCTTTCTTTGTGTGGTAGACTAATTGCCAACCAAGGCTATAGAACCAATTCTATGTTCTTATTCAACCCATAGCTAGTGGGTAGAGAAAATGAATTTTTGTGTAAGTGAATATAATGAATCCGGTTGGAATTCGAACTCAGACCCTGTTTTTTTCATTCTTTGCGGTTATCCTTTCTACTAGATTAAAAAAGAAACAAAAAAGAAAAAAAAAAGACGGGATTGTGTGAATTAAAACAACAGTGTTATCATTCATTTATTTATTTTTAGCAGCAGCTGTGCCGCCATTTTTCTCGATTTTCTTACTAAAGTGAAGTTGATAACAAAACTTTATATAAGATTCTATAAATTTTTTGGAAAAGGAATACAAGCATCCGTTGTTTGAATTTCAATCTTGAAAAACATAACAAAGGATATATCGCCAAATCGTATGGCTGAGCCCACTAGCTTCGTTCAAATGCAATTCTTATAAGAGCGAGTAATTCTGGCAGGTGAAGAAATCAAAGGAAGTAGCCTAGTTTAAATTTGCTAACAAATGGATGACAAGGACTTGAAAAATCCACTCTCATAAAATGAATATATATGAAAAAAAAAAGATCAAAAACAAACTTTACTCTTACAATCTCTTACCGCCAACAGGTTACGATATCAATAATTAGAATGGATAGTTAGAAGTAAACGAATGCAAATATTCTATGTAAAACATTTCTAAAGAAAAAAAAAAACAAACGAAATGAAAAGTTTTATTCTTGGTAAATCTCTCTTTCTAGCTTTCTCTCTTTCTTTTTTTCTTTTTTCTTTTTCTCTTCTGTTCTCATTTTCTTTTCTTTTTTTTACACACACACATACATTGTCGAGTGTGTATGTAACACTTTAGAGAGCGCACAGATTCTACACTTTTATTCTAAGTGGAGAATCAGGAAGTAATGTCGAGGTCCAAAAGAAATCAATCTCATTTTTGACGTGAACAATGCAAGTAAATAGAAGAGAAACTCAAGAAGAGAGCACAAAAAAGCCGATAATTGAATGTAATTATTAAATTCTTTATATGATTTGTATGTGTATCGTTTCATGACTGACCTATAGAAAGCTTTGACCGAAAATTTGACGTCTTATTTGTACAAAAAAGTATTTTTTACAGTAAACAAGGCCAAATGTATATTAGCCCTCCAATATGCGAAATATTCAATTCTTTATGATTAAAAAACTGCATTAGTAATCGCTTATTTACCTACGCGGCCATTTTATATGAAGTACAAAAACCTACTCAGTATTGTTTCATTGGCTACCAAATAACCTTCATGGGGAAAAATTTGGTTCTCACATATCAAGTCCTCTTTAATTAGTTGTTGGACGGAACTTGTGTGTGTATGCAATTTTATATCCAGTCACTAAGATAAAAATAAGTCGATACTCAACCGGTGCAAGTCACAAGTGCATCTCCCTCAGTTATCTTACAATATTTCAAGAAAAAAAAAAACGCTCTCTGGGGCGAATATTTATGGCTTATCATCCATTTTAATCGAATGATGAAATACTAAAGAATTGAAGTTACAGTAGTCGTGATCAATCAGCATTAAGTCGGTATCTATAAGTTTTAGTTTAAATAACAAGACAGATTGGGTTCTATAGCCTTGGCTGACAACCAGTCTACCGCAGAAAACAATGGCAACCTACTGCGGGATAATCTTCTGCCCAGTCAGTCATGTCTCTTCCGAGACATGATCACCCAAGCGTGTATCACTTGTGGCACTTAAAATGACTGAAACTGACTAATATAATCAGAGGTAGAATATATAGTTTTAAACCATTACTTTTCCCAGATCTGACACTTGATAGAGAAAATCATTGTCAATCAATTCACTATAAAATGCAAAATACATCAAATAATCACCTCAAAATGCCTCTTACTCCAGGTACATCAGTACAAGTCAATTTCAGAAAGAAGTGCTTATTGTTGGTTAAAGCAAACTTTTAATGAAACAACATCAAATATAATCGAAATTGAGAACTCCTATCCAGTGTATAATTTACTGAGAAAAGAAAGGAGTTATTGAATATTGGACGGGTCGACCTAGGTAATCAGAGAGGTGTATTCGTTCGATAAGAGAAGAAATAGAAAAATGTATTTTTACTAAGATGATATATATGCATAGTGTCCCTCTGCCAAACAATATCAGTACAGCATTTATTTCACCTGACATTATATAGCAACAAAGTTACTTTTTAAAGCAGACAACATTCAACTTAGAAGTAATGAAAAACTGACACAGTAAACAGAACTTACAAGTTTTGCACACTGCCATCTTTTCTTATGTATTTTTGTTTCAAATGTGGATCTGATCTGAGTAGCCTGCAACGCATGAAATATATGAGAAATATTTCTGAGAGTTAATGTGATATAAATGCTGGACAAAGATTATCCATTCAGTACGACTGACTTTTACCAAATATTCACTGACGATTATTTGATTTGAAAAATAGCATCCTTTTTATAGAGATTGAAGGTCCATGTTTTCGAGAAAAAAATCGAAAGCCAATAATTCTAGAATATGAGTCAAAATATATATAAAGCATTTACCTGTCAAATCTGTTTCTTGGCATGAATCTTATAGATAATGTTTCGGGCATTTTTGGAATGTCAAATGGACAGAAAGTGTTCAGAAATTCTAATTATCCCAATTAATAAATATCTTAAAATAAAAAAAAAAACATAAAATCTAATTTTTTGAACAGTAAAAGTTTAAATTCTGATAAAAAGAAAGTTTACAAAACTTGAACTTATAATAAAATATTGTTATTTTTAGCAATGAATAAAAGCTTTTATTTGAAAATATAAACATACATTTGCTTTCATAATGACTCTGTGTTCCTTTAACATCTCGATTTTTTCGTTTTTATATTGGTTGTTTAATTACTCCTGTTAGCTTTAGATTCTTTGCATAGTTCGGGATTCTGTCATGCAACCGTTTCACGGACAATAAACATAGAAAACCTGTCCAGACTGGCGTAATTTCTACCAGAATTAGAAACTAGTTTTTACTATCCAACATTGGCAAAGTAAAATACACTGTTACCGATTTCATGTGAAGAGTCTGTCATGTTTCATTTGAACTGGTACTGCATATGTGACTAAATTGTTCCTTTAACACATTTTATAAGGAGAACAAAATGAAGAAAAAGCGTGATTTTTTTAAAACAGGGACGTTATGCAATTAGCATCGTTTGAGACTGAACGTGTTAATGGGGACTGAAAAATATTTTTTCTCGCTTCATATTTGTTGCATACGCGTCAGCATAAACTGACTCTCCGTACTTTTATTGTAATTGAGTTACTGCTTGAGAGCGACCCCCTATAATGTAACGTGAACATGTTTTGTTCTTTGTTGCCAGAAAATGTGTGTGTGAACTAAAAGCAAAGCAACAAACACTATATTTCAAGGATATGAGGCTATCATTTTCGTTTTTACTCGCACTCTAATTTCTGACACCGAAGTGAAGTAGAGAATTTCTACAATTGCCTATTTCTAAATGACCGTAGTGTTGCATGTTCGATCCGCGATAAAAGCCAATATTTTGAAACATGGAGGCAACTTGTAATATTGACATATAATCAACCTACACTAATTTTGTTCTATTTTGCTTTCGTTACTTTAAGAAAAACTTAATAAATATCACACAAGAACATTGACGATGAAGCTTAAATCGGTAAAGAGGCTATAATTTTAAAATATTTTGTATGAGGAAACAATTTATCTCCGATTATTATGTTTTTAACTTCTCAAAACGTTATGAACTTTGGAATATCGTTTGGGAATTAAGTGCTGCATTACTTATCATAAGAAGACCAGCCATTCTTTTCCTCAGGTCTGCTAACAATAGTTACAATCTGACGGTTATTGCTTAGTAAATACATCTAAGATTATTCACCTTATTTCAAACCTCAAATAGATAAAATCTATCATATATATTAAGTATCAGTTTACTCAAATCTATCTAATGTTCACCCTCATCTATCATTAACATCGCTCTTCTTTTTCAAGCATGCCAGCTCAGACCCAACTGATGTCTCTTCAACACGCACTGGACCAATCCGTAGTTTATACTACAAATATAATGAGCAAACCTTAGTTCTATTACAATTTGGTGCTTACAAGCGCCTCATATTGTTTTTGTTAGGGATCACCCCTTTTTGCATATAAGAATGGACTTGTCTAATGTGTACATATAATCCTGCCTATACAGCGAGCAGGAGTGGAGTTGAGTAGTTGTACCGCCGCTTAGTTGGTCAGTAAGGATATAGACTTATTACTCGGACATACTTCACTCCAAGATTGTATATATTGATTTCTACTAATAGTATTCCTAGTATTCCTGAATTGACTAACCCGTGTATAGAGGTATATACAAATCCGAAAAAGTCATATACCAAGCAACCATTTTTCCTAGTGAACACAGAAACGAGAAAAAAGCATATATAGGAATTTCTGCTGGAAACAACGTCTATATACAGCGGCTTGCAAAAGTCTACACCCACTTTGAAAATTTATATATTTTGTATAATTTAACCGAGAACAACACATTCTTTTCAATTCCAATGATTGTTCGGTAATAAGCAGATCCATCACACTTTCTGTTGATATAAAAATTACATTTTAAAAATTTCACACTTTTTGCAAGCCACTGTAATCATGAGCAATCTTTCTAAACCCCATCTGAAATATCAAACCTGTCTCAAGAAACATTTCTGGGAATTAAAAGATAGAAAAAAATCTTGTTTTGATTTTAATTTGCGGGTAACCAAATCGTTACGTGAGTTTACAATGGAGAATGTAATATTACATAACTCCGATTTTTCCGGTGACAAACACATTAATTTGGAAATTCTTGTAAAATCAAATAATTTTTGGATTTTAACGAAACTGTCAGGGCTTATTCCCAAATAAATATATTTTTTAAAAATCTTGGTAACTTTTTTTACATCTGTTACACACATCCACGTAAATTCAAGAAATTAAAAAAAAATAAATTTTGTGGGGAAAATTGGTTTTATTAGTTAAACGCTGGACTCATTGGGGAATAAAAATCATCTACAATTTTTTTTAAAAATGTTACCTTTTTTTCCGAAAATCTTCCAATAATAAAATAAAAAATGCAATATAACTATGACATGATTTATTTTTATAAGCTTTAAAATGGTTGAATAAGTAATATAAATTAAGGACATTATTGTCGGAAGAAAATAAAATTTTTCGATTAATAATAAAATTTTACAAGAATTGTTTTAAAATACTTCAAAGATTTGTTGGGGTTAGTTTAAAAATTTATTAAGCGAAAATTATATTTTACAATCGAAAATTAAAAAGTTTAATACAAATCGCCGGGCCTTCCTATTTTTAAAATAATTAAACGTTTTTTTGGTGTATTTGAAGTTATTTTTGATCGCCGTATACTGATATTATCTTATCTAGCCTCTGTCAACACATACAGTGGATAGGCCAGAGTTGAATTTGATAATTTTTGTAAAATAATGTGTCACATATGTATATTTTATTTTGAAAGATTTTTCAAACCGAGAATTAACTTTTGTTTACAAACGTGTCGATCGCTTAAAAATGGCTAAAAAATTGACAGATTAAAAAAAAGAAGAATTTTAAAATCCAATGAATATAATTTCTGTTTAAAATATACCAGAGTATTTTGTTAACTTTCAATTAAAACTAAAATAAAACTTTCAAGAAAACTTTGTTTTAAAATTCTATTTAAAATTTAGATATCGAAAACGAGTAGAGGTACTAATTATATATATATATATATATATATATATATATATATATATATATATATAAACATCGTTCTAAACATCGTATTTCTGCTTTAATTTTGGGTAAAAATAAAGACAAAAATTATCCAATGTTGGGACATTTTTATGATGCTGGCCCTTAATCTAAGCTTTTGGCCGAAGAGACCGAAATATTAACAACAGAACCATATATCTAGATGCAATGTAATGTGTTGTGATTAGTTTGAAATGGAATGTTGTTGAGTGTGAGTTGTTTTAATGTAGATAACTTCCAATATCTGAAGGTTCTTTTTACTGCGTGTATATGTGAGTATTGTTGTGTTATCGACCAATATCTGTATAATATTTCTAAGAAATGTTGTTTAATAGTACTAAGATCAGTAATGTGGCAGGTAAATCTAAGGGAGCGCGTGTTTGTAGTAAAACCAATATATGGAGTGAGTTTATTATTATCAGAGATATAATATCTGAGCGGGTATGTAAATTGATACACTACAGTGATTTTTATAGGGGATTTAGTTGTGTTTTTATAGGATTATTAGAGACTATGAGGTCAATTGTTTTAATTTTTTTCGTAATATATGATGTGCTTAATTGGTTTATTATTATTAATGGGTTTAACATTTCTACCTATTACGTTTATGAATATTGTTTCATTATGTTTGTAATTATTATGTATTTGGTTCCAATAGTATAAGTTAATAGCGTTATGTTTATTTTGACGTACACTAGTATTATTAATATTATCAACTTTTTTAGAGGTACTATTAAGTTTATTGAGATATATTTTAATTTGTTGATCTATGACGGAATTAGAAAATTTATTATGAACAAGTGTTTGTTTAATGCTATATAATTCTTTATAGAATATTGTTTTGGAAGAAGATGTCATTTGTGTGCGTTGAGTTAATTCTTTTTAACGGCTAACTCATATCGTTGGGGGCATTCACTATTATATTTGACACGGGTTTATGCTAGTTGGTTTCCTATATAGAGAAGCAGTAAATCTATGTGCGCTAGAATCAATAAATACATCAAGGAATGGAATTTTATTATTAATATTAAATTCTAATGTAAATTTGAGTACGATGTGGTTTTCAAATTTGTTTTTAAGTTATGGAATTTCATCAATTTTTTAGCTAAAACGAAAAAGTCATCTATGTATCTTACATATATTGGGTGTTTATTAGTGTCATTAAGTATTCTATTTTCGAAATATGCCATATAATTATAAGAATAGAGGGGGCCTAAAGAAAATTACATAACAAGACCATGTATTTGAATATGATGTGAGGCATGCTAATAAAATATTTTTTTAAATAGTGGGTTTAATATTGATGGGTGGGAGGGAATTATGATTGTAGAACTAACAGATAATGATGTCAGTAACTTCATGGACGGGGACATTAGTAAATAAATGTTGTACATCCAAAGAGGCAATTATTTGGCTGATCGATTTTACAGCATGAAGAATTTGTATATATACATATATATGCAAATATGCACATATATACATAAATACATATATATATATACACATATATACACTTCCAACCATAATTATCAAGCAACCCCAGTTTTAAAAAAATGATGTATTTCATACAATTTTTAGTATTTATTGCCAAGTAAATAATAATAAATGAAAATAGGATGGTTCTTTTGTTATTATTACTTTGCAAAATTTTATAAGGTTGCTAGGAAGCATTTGTTTTGGCCAACCAAGAAGAAGAAGAGACTAGCATGGGAAAGAGAGCACAAAAACTGGACTCTAGAACAGTTCATTTGATGCACATGTTATTGTCCAGTATTAACAAAAGAACCATTATATTTTCATTTAGAATTATCCACTTAGCAATAAATACTAAAAATAGTATGAAATACATCATTTGTTTAAAAAAAAACTGGGGTTGACTAATAATTATGCCCGGTAGTGTATATACACATATATTTACTCACATACACACACACGCACACACATATATAAATATGTATATATATACAAACGCTCATATATTTGTGGACCCCCCCCCCATATATATATATATATATATATATATATATATATATATATTGTTTAATATTTAGTTTTTGGTCCTAATAGGGTTAGACCAGTATACATTTTTATTAAAAAGTGTTCCATACAATTATATTGTAGAACTTTTGAATATTTCCCATTTTTAAACGAGTTATTTCGCTACTCAGGTTTCTACCATAAGTTGTGTCTTTAGACGATTTTTAAATTCAAGAAGTCTGGGCACCAGGAAAAAAATCTAGTTCGAGCAGTAAATATGAAATTATCTGAAGCAAAGCCACGTCACATCGGTGAAAAAGTTACTGGAGACAGGATTCCTGGTTAGGATCGATTTTATCTATAATATGTGAGAGTGATGCCGTGTCATGTTATGTTTGAATTTATTAGTTTAAAATAGAGCACATAGCAAAAAGTAAGAAATATTTCATTTTTTATTCTATATTTATACATAAAATTCTATTTTGATTAAGCCCTGTCTAAATGAACTACAGAGTTAACAGCTGTTTTTACAACGGTCAACTAATATAAGGCAGTTTTATGCTTATAAAATCTGCAATATTTGTCTGATCCAAATGATGGATATTCACGGAGCTCGAGGGAATGAGCTTGACTCCTTTTCCTGAATAATTAGAATAACTCACCTCCTTAAAACTATAATATTTAATGTCCAATTCATTCAGTAAAAAGTTTATCCAAATGATATTCCAAAGACTTAAAAGCTTAAAAGCTTAACACTAAGCCAAGCCGAATATCTAAACAGCATAAAAAATGTTAATTGAAATGTGAACGTAAATAGATTTAGCCTCTATTTCATTTTGTTAGTTTAGCTTAGCGATATTAACATTATCATTATTGTTGTCTTTGAAAGGATACAAAGAATTAGATTATTTGGTGTTGATCCCATATCGTGCTTAGATAGTAACCTAAGACCCACCCAGATAAAGACATGACGTTACAAGATAATATTCGAGCTGTTTTTTATTTCGTTTGTTCCAGGAATATTTTCGGACATGTCTATTAATTGTTGAATTCATTTCATTCACTTACGCGCAAACACCCTTGGGAAAGGTATTAATCCGTCTCTTCCTTCCAGTTATGGGTTGAATAACAGGACAGATTGGGTTCTATAGCCTTGGCTGGCAACCAGTCTACCACAGAAAGCAATGGCAACCTACTGCAGGATAATCTTCTGCCCAGTCACTCATGTCTCTTTCGAGACATGATCGCCCAAGCGTGTTTCACGTATGGCACTTAACTGACTGACTGACTGACTGACTATTAATTGTCTTCTCGTCCTCGTATCTGACCGGTATATAGCTGATTTACACAGACAGAAAAGCAGATAGATTAACCTCTCTCTCTCTCTCTCTCTCTCTCTCTATATATATATATATATATATATATATATATATATATAAACGTGATTATATATAGTTATACTTGTTTCGAAAACCTTCCTAGAAAACTTTCGAAAGAAGAAAGAAAATGGATTTAAAAAAAGAAAACGAAAGAGCTTAGGACATAAAAGTCTGTCAAAAGTATTCGGACCGAAATCAGCACGAAATCCTAACAAAAAAGAAAAATAACCCGACACCCATCAATATCTAACAGAAAGCGCTCAATACAAAGGTAGAGCGAACTTAATACAAACTAATGAGCCAGACGAACCTACCTAGGTTTCTCCTAAACGGATGATCAGGCTCCCCAGATCGAAAATTGTGTAAATATAGGCCTGATAAAAACCTCGTTTAGACTGGAGGCTATTCGTGTTCGAGACGTCTAAGACGTTACCAGATCAAATGGTAGCTTCCTCTATCTAGATAGGGGTCGCAGGTTCGAATCCTGCCGAATGGCACACATTTTCGTAATAAGAATTTATCGTAAATAATCAGACCGGTAGAAATAAATATATAATACTGTTTCATTAAAAACAGAATATCTACTTAAATACGAGTATCGATAAAAAATAATGTTCAAACAATTCATTTCAAATTGTCGGTTGCTTATAACCAATTTCGTTAAAATTCGTTGATTTCCGTAACATGTTTACACACACACACACACACACATATATATATATATATATATATATATATATATATATAACTTGAAGCCCCCCCCCCCACATAGATAGAGAAAAAGAGAGAATAGTCACATATTATTATTAGATAAGCATACAAAAAGATAGACTTATAGAACGTATAACCCTTTTCGTCCGAGAACTATTGATTCGTGTTTTGAAAGCACAAGTTTCTCAGTTAACATAAATGCTAAACGAGACTTGTTACATTTGTGTATTCCTCTAATCTAATCGATATTCAACTATAATGATATGGCCACATCCAATATTATTGTCAGTAGATCTATTTCGGTGACTACTTGACCAGAGAGAACTCGAGATTCTTAATAGACACCAGATTACTCAACATATGAAGCCTCAACATCGCGTATATGATAATGTGCGATTTTACCGAAAGCGACAACAGTTTTTTTTTAAATTTAGATCACATAGTAAAACGACAAGGTAACATTTAATATAGCAAAACGTGTCCCTGGGTAATGATTGGCGCAATGCAATATACCATTTGCTTTATTTGCTTTTCCAGCTGAAATTCTTGACATTAAAATATGAAAATCCTAGCGTCTTCATGCGAAGCGCAGAATGTCGCATTTTATCGTTACCCACTCACTGAATCAGATCGAGAATAGCAAAAAGATTCACTTTTTGGTACTGGGGATCTATTTGTAAGACAATATACCATTATTAGATTTTATATACAGCGTGCGACGGATGAACTGTCTCCTAAGTTACGCAAACATGAAAATAACACCGACACCTCATTTTAACAAATATATTTACCAAAATTATAAAAAAATATCTTGAAATACTTAAGAGTCAATTTATTCAATAAAATCGTCATTGGCATCAATCACGGCTTCCAGACGATATCGTAATTTCCTGCAGTTTTTCTGGACGGTCTCTTTGTTTAAGTTGGTGAATGCTGCCATAACCCTTGCCTTCAAGTTATCTTTGGTGTTGAAGAGAGTTTCGTTGGTCTCTCGATCAATTGCGCCCCACACATAATATTAAAAGAGTTGCAGTCTGGGGAGTTAAGTGGCTGGATGTAAGTGATGATGTGGTTGCAGAAATTGTCTGGTAAGCATCACTGGATTATCCTGCTTGTTTGGCAAGGTGCAGAGTCCTATTGCCCGAAATAGCTTCCGTGACCAAGGGAAACACTACCTCCTGAAAGACCCTTGATGTAGGCCTCCGTGTTGAGTTTCTCTTGGAAGATGAATGAAAGCACAACGTCGCCATCACTAGTGATCACGCCAAACACCTTCGTAATCACCATTAGACTTATCCAACTCTTTTCATGTCCTCAGCACTGCCCTCAGATTGACACGCAAACGCTCTTAAATGTTTGTATTGGAGATTCCGGTGCAACATGCAGTTTCCAAATTTCTCGCGGAGTGAATTGTGTCATAGGGCTCTTTTTCTTACAGATGGTGTCCAACTGACCCTACTATATTGTGCAGTCAGCAAAATAAAAAACAATTGAAAAATAGAAAATAGCGACAATTTACCAATCACATGCTGTAGAAGATTAAAACATTTCCTCATGTATTCTATATCAGTAGACGAAGCTACAAGTATTTTTGGAAAAGACAATCTAAAAAATGATCTGTGTCGTATTCTGTGCAACATTGAAAAGATGTGACTATTCATAAAAATGCTGTTTGTTGATGTTTCAACATTGCCTAATTATCAACATAGTCTCATTAACAATTTTTTGTTATATTTTCTTCTAATGGCAGTTTTAATTTGGCAAGATATTTATCGAGTATTTTAAGTAGTGTCGCTTTACTGTTTGACCCCATGCCATGTCAGGTGAAATGGATGCTGTACAGTCGTTGTTGAACTAACATTATTCAAACATATCATACAAACATATCACCTAATGTTTGAACACTTTTTTCTCACACTAACATAAAGTGTATTATGACATTGCTGTTCCACGTGGCTAGATTATTGCCTTTTTTATTTTCATGGTTAAATTTACATAATTCTGCTGTTGACATGAATCATATAACTAGATTATGTGCTCTTTTTTTTACTTCGATCACTTAACGAATAATTTGAACATAACATCATGACCTACTTAAGTGAGGCCATGCCGTTGAATATAGTTTTCACTTGTGTACACAGTGAATGACCAAATAGATATTCGTCAACAGTTTCATCAATGTGTATAATCACAGTAGAAATTTATAGTTGCAACTCTAAGATTTTAATTTTAATTTATAACTACAATAAGCGATATTCGAAACCACTACACCTAGGATTACCTGTATAGTTTGGTGCCATAAGCAATGAACTAAAAGATATAATAAAATCTAAAAATAGATATTCAGGATATGCGATTTCATATCTTGTAAAGTATTAAAGAAAAAGAAAAAACACCCATGTAGAGGACACTTTATGAACATATGAGATTGTGACATCAATCGCCGATTCTTCGTATGGAAACTATTAAGAAAAGACTAAACTATGAAAAAAAGGAGGTTCTGGAAAGTTCAAGAAAAAGTTAACTCTTAAATGTACGGGGGTTATTCAATAAATAAGGTGAATTTTTCGGTATAAGGACTTCTAATACAGATAGAAGCTTAATTTTTTAAAGAAAATTCCTTTACTTCTTTTTCAAAGAGATTTAATTTTTTGCAGATTGAAAAAAAAAAAAACGAAAAGTTTTGGAGATTAACAAAGATGGCCGACCAAGAAGCATGCTTCAGGATTGAACAGAGGTCAGTTATCAAGTTTTCGTTGCTAAAGGGTGCAAAGCAGATGAAATTCATAAGAGAATGTCAACTGTGTATAATGCCACATGTTTCAGCTAAAAAATGTCTACAAGTGGGCTAAATTGTTTAAAGAAGGACGGAGCAGTGTTGAGGATGAAAACAAGTCTGGGAGGCCTACAGAAGTGAGGTCTCCTGAGGTGATCGAATCAGTCAATGACCTCATTCAGTCTGACAGAAGGGTGACTGTGGATGACATTGCAAGAAATTTGAGCCTATCTGTTAGGACAGCACACAAAATTGCCCATGATGACCTTGCCTACTTGAAGGTCAGCTCACACAGCAGCCCAAACGGTGCAGACCATCAACAAGCAGGGCTGGGAACTGTTCCCTCATTCCCTTACAGCCCAGGTCTTGTCCCTTCAGACTTTCACCTGTTTGGTCCCTTGAAAGCGTTCACGAGAGGCACAAAGTTTGAAAGTGGCGGTGAAGTCAAAAGTGCTGTGAGTGATTGGCTGAGACATCAGTCCAAAGACTTTTACGCTGAGGGAATACGGAAGCTTGTGCACAGATGAGAAAAGTGTGTGTCACTGCTGGGAGACTAGGTTGAAAAAAAAGTAAGCTTCTATCTGTATTAGAAGTCCTTAAACCGAAAAATTTATCTTATTTATTGAATGACCCTCGTATGAAGGAAATAAAAGAGAAAAAAGATCTCAAACATTCGAGATAATCCATTCAGGTTTGGTATTTATTTTTCTTAATACAAAAATGTGTGCCATTTGTCGAAAGAGTGTGCTCGTCTCCAGTATTCTGACACTAACTTAACCAGTCGCATTAACCGGCGCGAACAATCTTTATTATTCATTTCGTCCTAACGTCAAATTTAGTTTGAATCTTTTAAGCAAGAAATTACATTTTCTCTATAAACAAAAAGGGGTTTTCAAAGAAAATAATCGTTCTTGAAGTATGTAACTTTCACCCGGTAGATAGTGAAAGAAAGTGTGTTCAATGAACTTCTCTGGATCGCCGCAAAAGACACCTTTTAACAAAACGACACACCGACTTCCCAGCAGGATGAATGGTATCTCTTTCATTATTGAGGGACTTCAACCTAGGCGTTCAAAGCCAGGGTGAGCGATATTCTCCTTCGTAAGGCTGAGTACGTTGATCAAATCGTCCTATTTCCACTCTAACACTTAATCATTTATCAACAATTGTTGGATATCGAATAGACAAGTCTTCAAATAAGCGAAGTCTTTCAGTGCATATTCGCAATAAAAAGAGCGTTTGTTTTGGAATCAAAATATGATTGTCGTTATGACCTAAGAAATGTGACCGTAAGTTATGTTGACATCACTTGAGAATAAGCCTCTTTCGTTCGCTCCAACTGACGGCCTATGTAGAGTATTTCGCGCTGGACCTGGTTTGCCATCAGCTTGTAGCACAGACGAAAGCCTAAAAGAAGTATAGCTCTGAACAGCATAAAAGTCTTCGACCTTGCCTTGGTTCATTTCTACCATAGTTTTAGTGTCGCAAGTTCGGAATTAACCCTGCCGAGGTCTTCGAACCACTCTAAACATCTGGATAGTTATAAACCCTCAAAGCATTCATCTGTCCAGGAATAATTAGACAAGTCCGTACAGCCTGCAGTCGGTTTACTAAGACTGTGACCAAAATCTTTAACTCTACATTAAAAATATTTAAAGGCCTAAAATTTCTAATCCGATTTGTTTATTCTAGCGACTTCACTACACTCCTGGAAAACGCTGTTGAGAGGTGGGGGGATTTTAATATCTTTTTGTTAATGATCAGGATGCACAACAATCTGGAGTACATTTCAAATGGATTCTCTAAGTTTTGTTTCTTTTCACTTTTTTTAATACTTCGTCTTCATCTTTAATGGTGAAACCTTTGCACTTAGCTGCTCCAATCGCCTTGAAGCGAGGAAAGCCGTTTCAATTGGCGCTGAACTGAGAGGAATTCAGGCCGAAATCCTTGTTAAAAAGCGCCTGGTAGATGTCCCAAAGTTTCTCACAGATACTTTCGTTTGTGGTAAAACGTCGTCGATGGGATTTTACTAGTGGTGTGTGAATTTGTAGAATTCTAAAGTTCTATTGCACGTAACTGTGCGGTTATATTTGTCGCTTCGCTTGATATTCTTTTTTGAATCTCATTCGAAGTACTGGAATCTGAACTTACTTGATAAACTAGGAGGTCTTTTCTGCCTTAGTTGTAGCTATTTCGCTGACATACCCGATTTTGCAGTCATTTTTACTTTTATCTCGAGTTAGCGACTATATTCGACGGCGTAAGAACTAATAGTATTTTCGAGAGGATCCATTGCTTATTCTCAACAGCAATCTCCATCAATTTCTACGTTTTACACTATTTACATAATTCGGACTGTTGTCCTCATCTTTATTGCTGTATTGACGACGTTTTGGCTGTTGTACGATCCGACCTTTTTCAGGTGATATACGAACCGAAACCTTTATTTAACTTACGGGGATAGATTGTTCTGATTCCATGTACCACGACTTTTAAGATATCTCAATTTCAGTTAATTGACACGTGGAATGAGAATAATCTATCCTTGTGGACTAAATAAGCGGTTCGATATTTCTAGGGCACGAAGAAAGAGGGCTTAGAAAATTGATACTTACAGGATACATTGAATGCAAGTAGAACAGAGGAGACAGCACATAGCATACCTTCTGTAAATGTATGGCAGCACAAGGTTTGGGAGAGATAACACTAAAATAAAATTTATTAAGAGCTAAAAAGAACAGGAAATTAGGATAGACCACGATAGCTATCGCCCCCAACAAGTTTTCATTGGTTTAATCACTTATGAAGAAAGAGAGAAGACATTTAAAAGGCTTTGTTTCCTGCAACATTCCTCCAACCAAATCTGATATGAGCACAAACAAACCAGTGCTACAGAAAGCGTTAGGCCTGATAAAATTTTGGGGATCTCCGGTTCTTATTTCTGCATAACCCTCAAATCTCTGAGTCTCTTTTCACTCTTCAGAATATCGAGCTCTAAAGGAGAGATGATTTTCAATGTTTTATTTTTAATTTTTTCTTATAATCCGTTTTTTTTTAAAAATCTTGCTGCGGTTTGTTCTTCTCCTGACTTTCAAATGAAATGCTCTACGGGGCGGTGGAGAAAGAGGTGCTTTTGCACTCGAAAGAGGGTTTATGAAGTGGTGGGGGTTTGAGAGGGACAGAGATGGGACAGAGTCGAAGAAATGATAGGTGCGAAGAAGACGTTTCCTTGTATGCATTACGGATATGTTTTTGATTCTCATGTTATTGGCGACAATTTTCATTAGCTTTGTCCTTGGTTTATCCAGTTGACTTTTTTTCTCTTCTGACTTTATCCGGACTTACACAGCCATTTCAGCTGTAATCATGATAATCCATCCAGGAATTAATTTAAAATGGTCGTAAAAGTAAAAAAGAAAGAAAATCTAATAAAACGTTTATATTCTTGTGTTAATCCAATCTCTTCACAACTCATACTGTTTGGAAAAGTGAGCACCCCGACGTCGTGTAATGGTTAGCAAGCTTGTCTCGCTAGAACATGTTACAAGTGAATTCGGTCCTCACTGGGTACCCCATACTTTTGGCTTTGTGCCCATCTAATTTGGATGATCCGTTATGGATTTTATTTCTGATTATCAAGGAAACAGAAAAGCTGAAAAACAGAAATACTCATAATAAATTTTTTAACAGATTAACTGAGGATATTTAAAACATTGTCCGACATTTGGAATAATCCCTTAAGGTACTAATTCTTGATATTATGGAAAATATAAATGATTAAAACACCCGGATAAACTATTAAGCTGTTCTAATTTGTATCTAGTTTTGAGATGAGTAATTTTCAATAATCTTGGAATTATTTCGAACTTTTGTTCTCATCTTGGTTGATATAGATGTTATAATAGATACAGCAGCATGAACACACAACATAATCCAGTTGTCAAAATCCACCTGACACTGAATATAAAAGGCTCCAAAAATACACCACTAAAGTCCTTCGAGACAATGGCGTAGTGGATATAGTAGTTGGTTATACATGTGTTAGCATCATGAGTTCGATCCTTGGACTTAGTAGTGAGAGTACCAAAGTTCAACATGTAAAGGACAATAATTGATTTCACAGGATATTTCGCAATAACCAGAGAGATAATCTACATAATGATGACCAGAGGGTACTTAGTCGAAACGATGTGTTTATTATAACACTTATATCAACCAAGATAAGAAAAAACGTTCGAAATAATTCCAAGATTATTAAGGGGTTCATTTGAAACGTTCGTAAAAATACAAGATAATAAATTGTTCATACTTGCTATAATCCATTAAGGATTTAACTCGTGTTTTCCGGAAAAGAATCAAACAGAACAACAGCTTATACTCGGGATTATCCATGTAGGATTATCCCATGTAAGACATAAAATCCTATTCTCTACATTTCCGTTCTTTTTTATTTTAGTTTATTATGAATGAAAATCAAACAACCATTGTTCTTAATGTCAGTAGCAAATAATGAAGCCCAAAGTAATAATTGAGCATTTGTCTTTTTTTAGCAACATTACACATGTTGCTTTCTCTCTGCGATCAACCACCACGCGAATCAGTTTTCATACTGAATTCTTCGAATGTTACTTTTTTTACGGCGCGTTTTATACATCGGCATATATAGTATAATTTGGAGCACCAATTCGGAAAAATGGTAAGTTGACTGTATTCTTTCAATGAAGATGAGGTTGCTTCTTTTGAAGATCAACCTTCGATAGCATTTTAACTGGGATTTAAAAAAATATGAAATTTTGAAAATTCAAGGTAGGAAGGACTTACTCCCCTTCCACATTCCTATGTAAGTGAATCTTGCAGAGGCACATTTAGAAGTGGGGTAAGTGTTTCCTACCTTGAACATTCGAAATTTTAATTATACTTGGGCTTGGATAATTTCGGCTATTATTTTCATGTAATTGTCACAAAATGATTCATTTAATAACTAGATAACTTTCACATAAATATAATTTCCTAAATATAATTTGTCCCTAAAATCTAATTAATAAGAAGGAGTCATAGATATTTTAAAGAGCTCATATTTAAAATCACCTTTTATGCATATTAAGTGGCAAAAATGGATTGATACAAATAGTAAATAGCAAACCTATCTATGAAATTACTATCCTCACGCCAGTGTGTATGTACGCGAATTTGCCTGTTTGTTAAAAAGTGTGTGTGTGTGTGCGCACACGTCTGTGTGATTGAGAAGTTGGAAATTAGTCGAGAGAAATTGATGGGGAAGGGAGAGTTAGGGTGGGTAAAATAAAGAGTGTCGTTAGAAGGGAGTTGAGGTTGGTCATGCGCAAAGATGTCGGAAGTGAGATTAAAAATGAGGTCACTCAGTGGAATGCTGGCAATTGAAAGTGGGAAGGAAGTATGTAAAGATAAAAATCATAAGGAAGGCTTGGGGGCTGACAATGTTATGAAGGAGAAGAAGAGGAGGAGGAGGAGGGGAGAAGAAGGAGGAGGCGGAATGAAGGAGGAAGGCGGAATGAAGGGAGGAGGAGGAGCTAGGAACAAAGGACCCTTTTATCACCAGCAACAAATTAGAGAAACGAGTAATAAGTGATCAAAATTAGGATTTAGAGAACTTGACATAGTTTTGTACCAAGTCGCAAATACCGTGCACTCAGTGAGGATAGAACTCACTACGCAGGAGTAATGGTCAAGCAGACGATTTCGTTAACCCTGATCGCACGCTAGGTTTTAGAGTTACCAATATTGGTTTTACTTTAATTCATTCTCCTCCACTTTTTTGTCTCCCCGCTTTACACCCTCATCATCCAACCCTTATCCTTTTTTTCTCGCTGTCCTTCTGATTTCCCAATTGTTTCTATATTCCCCTTCTTCCTCCTCACCTGCCCCTCCTCCTTCTTTCTTTTGTTATGCTGACTGCTTACGTTAAAAAATTTAAAACAGATAATACAAATCATTCGAAGTAATAAAAAAAATATAAAGAATAATCTGCAATATTATTGGTCCTGACCTGGCATTTTTGCTTCAGTTACTTTCCTACCACTGTAACGTAGTTTCCTTCTACCTTTTCTATAAATACTTTCATGATAATTGTTTTGATGAAATTTCCTTAATAGTACCTAGACTTTATGAATTGAAGTTAAGTACTAGATTGGCGGCAAGGTCTCATACTTTTACAGTTGAAATGGTTAGATGTAACCGTAAGTTCTATGCTAACTCTTTCTTCTCGCTTGTGGAACTCTCTTCCGGCTTCTTCCCTTTCAGTCAACTTTGATTTTCAAAAATTTAAATGCAATGTCAATTTTTAACTTTTGCCTTCTTAATTCCTTTTCTTTTATTGTTCTATCCCCGTAATAGTTTTTTTTTCTGATATTATTTCACACTCAGTAACCCCCTTGTGTCTTAATGACTTTATTGTCTTGTTTGGAAAGGAAAAAGAAAGAATTTCGATGCGTACATATGATCTCAAAACTGGAATAACTATTTATTCTGATAATATCTGACACTTTTCAGATTTCTTTCATTTTAATTTCAGTTGCTTTTCATTGCAACTTACAGATCTGTAAGTAGTTGTGGATTTGAAATAACAAACGCAGTGGGAATTGTTATAAAATAACTGAAATAAAAGACATGCTAATAAAACTCGAATGATATTGAAATTATCTTTAGACTGTTGAATTTTATTACGATAATTAAGTGTAAACTCTTAAGAAAAAAGCGAAAGAGCTCTTGGATTCGATCGATCCTACAGTTAGCGCGCCGATCATATATTATTAGCAACGTTCGTTTTACGGAAACAAAAAACCTGCCACTCCCCTCTTTTATGCTTTTTTTGTCCATTGTTAGAAAGAAGGGTAAATATGGAATTGAATATTGTCTTCTTTGATTAACAATTCTAGAGTGTTTAATCTCTTCTGTTATGTTATCGATAGTTGGAATTTGGAACAGAAAAAGGGATTTAGCGTAAAGTGAATAGAAAATGTCTCCGCTGGAATATGAACTCAGCTTGCCGATCACATTTTCCATGTTGTTAACCATCAACGCCTAATTCGTCTCTTAGCTGTCCTTTTTCTCCTCTTGTACATCACGATGTACGTAAACATAGTCAAAAGTTGATAATAATAATGATGACAATATGCGGGTTTTATGAATAGGAACCAAACACGAGTGAAAGAAGTTTTACAGATTCTGGAGATTAGAAGCGGCATAATACATTACCTCACATTTCCAGTTTGTTTAATTCTTTTTATAGATCCTACGGGCAATTGGTCGGATTATAAGTTAGCCACAGAATTATACACTTTAACTAAATCAATTAAAAAAAATTAAAATGAAATATTTTATCCAGGAATAATAACCAGTCGGTTAATTTGGAACAAGTGATGAGAAACTTGAACTCACAATTAATTCTAATGGAAATGTTACTAAATATTTTCTGTTGAAAAAATTATTGCAAAGATTTGTTGCGCTGTCAAAACTCTTCATGACTCTTAATTATAAGGGAAATCCGATTTCGCAAGCTTTGACTCAAACGATGAAGAAATTAATCTATGCTCCTAAGATGAGATCTTTTACTTCCTTTCTTTTCGTAAATCCTTCCCCCAACACCTTTAAAAACCTTTATTGGCAACACACTTTATACATTTTGTGACGATAAATATTCACACTTACCGGTGTCAAAGCGTCTAAGATGTTTTGCTTATCGGACTGCTGTTTTGTAATGGATGCGTGCATAAACCCACGTTAGACAGTTCGTCATTTCGTCAGCTGCATCCTCTCCTCTCGCAAGTTCTAAGAAAAGTAAATTCTTGGACATTTGTTATTTTATGCTGATTAGCACAAGCTAAGGACTCTGATTGAGAGCTAGGCCAGCGGCAATGATTGGTGCGTCGGCAGTGTTTTGGTCAATAAAAACAGTCTGGGACATTGGCTGGGAGTGCAGTTGTGACCGTGGTGACGTGCACTGTTATAGAGGTCCGTATTAAGTTACGACTCTGCTTATTTTTGCCTGGAAGCTGGACGCTAGCTTCGAATCTAATAATAGTGCGAGCGGTGTAATTACCAATATCTACCGAAATGTGAGAGGAATACACTGATTAACAACACATTTTCAATGATATTGAGATTCAGTATGTTGGCCGGTCAGACCAAAATATTTATGAGCAAAAAGACAAAACTAAATGTTACGCATGAAGAGCGACGTCATTCTACTGAAACATTGATTGTGGGCTGCCGATCCGGAAAAAAAATAGCAATAAATTCTTCATCTCTCGTGTAATAAAGTCATATAATCAATTTCAGTCCAAGATGTTCCTCAAGAAATTTAAGAGTGAGAAGTTGCAATCTTTTTCTATGTCTAAATTTCGATGTCTTAATTCTTCTGATAGCTTTTTTTTTGTCAAACTGAACAAGCCAGTGGCTGAGTGGAACTTTGCTTCGTGTTTCTGATAACTTCCCTCTCATCAGAGATCTTTGGTCTACCAGCTCTCACTTTGGATCCATAACTTCCTAAATGGCACACTTTTGTTTTCACAGCTATTTGACTTGAATTAATTAATCAGTTAGTGTATTCTGATTCCCAATGTTAAGGATTCAACTACTTCACGGCTTCTGCTCCGATGAACTTAGATCACTAGTGCTCCCTAAATACGAATTTGAACGAGATACTAGATTAGCAACTAGATCCCACCCTTTTACAGTGAAACCGATAAAATGCAGCCGTATCTTTCTTTCTCCAACAGTTTCTTTCCTCGCACTTCCCGACTGTGGAATTCTCTTCCAAACGATTGCTTCCCCGACGGCTACAATCTCCAGGAGTTCAAATGTAAAGTCAATAGACACCTCCTAACACACTAACCTGCTCCCATTCTATCAAACACTCTTTCCATCTGCCCAACCCTCATCCTCGCTATCCTTACTCATCTGTCACCTTCCTCCTGACATTCCCTATGTCTATCCACTCCTTCTCTTTACCTTCCCCTATGTAGCCCCATGCGCAATAGTGGCAGTGGAATGCCTTGCTTGGGGTTAGATGATTAAAAATTAAAAAAAAAACTTTTAGGAACACATCCTCATTCGTCCTGTAGATATGACACCTATTTAAACAATAGAAATAGAAAAAAATGACTTTTAAACCCTTTCTGTTAAGTGTTAATGAGTTTAAAGTTTGTTTAAAGATTTTATTTAACATTTTGTTAAAACGACCCAGGATCCCTCTGCTCATTTTTAGGTTCTTTTTGATTCGCATTTGTTACATGCTGAGTAATAACCAAAATGTCTCGGGAAAAGCGATGAATGTGATTTTTTAAAGTTTCCACATAATCAAAATACAACTATTAACAAAATACTTAAATGGCCGAAGTTCTTCGCAGGATATGGGCTATGTTTGTTGGAACTATTTTTTGCTGATTTCCTGTCGAGATGGTGCACTAGGAATTTCGTTGATTGATTGTTGAGTTCCTTTCTTTAGCAGGCCCAAAGCTCCAACCACAACAGGAACAGATTTAGATTTTAAGTGCCACGTTTTTCTATTTCTGTTTCCAGATTTTTGTATGTGTTTAATTTTTTGGTACGCTAATGTCAGTCAGTGTGCAATTTGTTCTGTTTTTGAGAAAATGTCTGGTTAAATTGCTTTGTACTTTTCGATCTGTGTTAGAAAAATCCCAGAGGATGTTAACATCTGCACCTTCAACTGAAGATTCATTGTCAAATTTATTGAGTTGTACTTTTTATTTGTGAGTTGTGGTGCAGTGGATATCGGCTCGGAACGAGAAATCGGGGAGCCGAGTTCGAATTCCAGCTGAATTCATTGCTTTCACTTGGGAAATGTATTAATCCGCCTCTTCCTTCCAGTTATGGGTTAAATAATAGGACAGATTGGGTTCTATAGCCTTAGTCGGCAACCAGTTTACTGCAGAAAGTAATGGCAACCTACTGCGGTATAATCTTCTTCCCAGTCAGTCATGTCTTTTTCGAGACATGATCGCCCAAGCGTGTATCATGTATGGCACTTAACTGACTGACTGACTGACAGACTTTTTATTTGTGATGTTATAATGGTAAATACAAGTATATACATTCCGGCAATTTTCAGGCTTTATTTTATACTGTATTTCTGAGCAACTACAACTGCTCACAGAATTTGGGAAATGAAAGAAGCAATATCTGTCGATACTGTGCAAAACTAGTTTAGTCAATTTTTGTGTCTTTTCTGTTGAAATAAAGCCTAGTGGTAGACGATCATTGTGATAAGGAGGAGTGAACGTAATCGCTTCTGAAGTACAAATGTAAAGATGAATACACAGTTGTCTATTTCAGAAAAAACTCTGGGGCATTCTTTGGAAAAATGAAAAGGTGACAGAAATATTTCATTAGTGTACGTTGTATTTCTTAGAAATCTATATAATCGAACAGAAAATTCATATTTCACAGAACATTACAGAATATGCCAATTAAGTGAAAGTATATTTTCAACATTATTACAGAAAAATAAAACAAAGATAAGTATTCTTACCCAGACACAGTTTGAATTCATAGATAATTAAAAAAATTTCAACATTAATTATTAGATAATTCAGAAAATTTCAACATTATTACAGAAAAACAAACTAAAGATAACTATTCTTATCCAGACACAGTTTGAATTCATAGATAATTCAGAAAAGTACATGGTATTAATTGATAACAAGCTGAAATATTGTCTTTTTCCTCACTTGAACTTTCAAAATGATAGAGAATAAGTTATTGTCGTGCTCTTACATGTTTTTAATACAAACCGGGTGTTGACCTCTCGACGACCGAAAGCAACTGAATAAATACACTTTCTGCGCATCGGCTTTACATATATACATCCGCTTCAACCAAAACCAAATAATAATATATTATGACTAGTCAGAAATCTTAATTTCCAGCCGACTAAAATATATATATACCCAAATTTAAACAAAGCAGCGTATGATGTCAAGATCGACACGCTGAGAGGGAAACAGCACAGACAACGGCAACCACCACCAATGTTCATTTCACTTCTAATTTCAACATTCTCTTCCCCTGTTGCCTTAACAACAGCAACAGACAGAAGTTACCACTTTTTGTATATATGTAAATCAATTATACTTTTATTTTCCCATACTCACTGACCAGTTTGATGCTTGGATTTACGTTTGCTAAAGCGGATAAGAAATTTGCTGCCGCAGCAGTTGCAACAATAAAGGTTTTGCCTTTTCGGTTATCGATTTCTGCCTCCGTAACGTTATTTAATCTTTTGACTTTTTCAAATATTTCACAAATGCTGATTTCATTTAAAACTATTTACTTTAGTAAGTATGTTTTGCGTATATAATAAACCTTTTATTTGCTATTTTTGAAAAATAATCTATCAATTTCCTTTCAGCTTGCGTACTTCTCGCTGTCTGCTTTAAGCGATTATTGTTCGGTGACGGCTAATAGGACATCAATAAGCATTTGATGAAGTTAAACATTTAGAAACCTCCTTTGCTGCAGTTAAAACTAAACCGATTTAGAGAATATTAAATAGTTATGGTAGAATATTGAAAACTATATTGAGTCAGATTTCGATCATTTATAATGGAAAAGCTTTATTTCCAACACATCATCAATTATCGATTATAATGCTGAACGTAAATTATAAGAGAACCCGTCTCGCAGCATTAAAAAACTTTCATAAAAAAATCCCATATTTAGTGGGAAAATACTTTTGATGCACCATAATTATTTTAGTGACAATCAAAGTCACTTAACGATGGAAAAAATAATGATGAGCACTTTCCTTCTATTACTGACACATATAGAGCTACGATAGTGTGAGCTAAAAAAGGACAGAAATATTGGACTGCACTAGTTTTCATTATCGGAGTTCTGTTAGTCTTAGAAAACGTCATTCGAAATTTTGCCTTTTAAATAGGTTCGAACACTAATTTTTGTTCCCAAATTAAATATATCGAAAAGCCATGCCCACGATTATTACTATTAATCCTGTTAATATTAGTACTTTAATGATCCATTTCAGAAATAATACCAACTGTAAGTATCATTTTTTAATCAAATCTGCCGTAAATACATTAACTAACATGGCGAACCATAAAAAAGAACATGATACTGATAATTTAAGATCAACAATATATCGGCTTCAAGAAATTTCTTTTTATTATTAATTTGATGTTAAAATGATTCCTACAATGAAAGTAGGGAAGGTGAATGGTGTTTATTTTTTAAAAAATCTGTCTATTTATTTTTTAGGTTATTTGTATATTAATAAGAAGTACGAAATCAATTTTTCTATTTTAATAAGAATGTAAAATATAAAAAAGAAGATTTTATTGATTGGATATTTGAGTATATTCTTTTATATTCGATAAAGAAACGCAACAAAAAAAAATCGAGAGCTACGCGCATTTGTGCTTAGATTAGATATAAAACATGACAAGTTCCATTGATATTGCTACTGACACCAATTGCAATAAAAAAAGACAATGAAACTTCTTGACTCGCCCAAAGATGAGGCAATATCATTGATAAGAGGCAGGGATGAAGAAACATCAATCAATAAATGACTGAAATGTCTTCTTATTAAACTTTTAAAAACGATATAACGAACTATTTAAATAAATTGTTCAAAATGAAAACTAAAAAATTAAATTTTACTTTTTATAATTTTGAATTAATTGATACAAGACAATTTTAACCCGAGAACAATACGAGAAGAAATCTTAACAGAGGACATAGACCTTATAGCGGGCTGCAAAATTTCAGCTGCAAAACTTGAACCGTAAATTCGTTGAAAGAGCCGACGCATATGGAAAGGCACTCAACACAGAGAAATCCAAAGTGACGATGAATAGCAAAAGCAACACCAATGTCAGCGTCACCATAGACGGCGAACCAGTGATGGAGGTGTCCAGCTTCAAATGTTTGGGAGCAACCCTGTCAAAAGCTGGCACCTACAACGCAGAAATCTACACGCGGGTCGTCAATGCAGCGATGGTCAGACGGTATATAGAAGGGAAACATCAGCTTTAATACCAGATTCAACCTCTACGAATCGCTGTTTGTATCAATCTTCCTCTACAGCTGGGACATGTAGACACATCTGTTTGAGACAGGAAATAGGATCCAGCCTTTTAAGAGCAATTGCTTGAGCATGTTTCTCTTCATGGGAGCGCAGATCCATTGATTATATACGGAGCAAAGTCAAAAGTTTCGTGGACAGAGAGGAATCATCAGTATTAATCGCCGGAATATGGTACAATTTGGCTACATCACACGGTATAACAGCCTTCGCAAGTCCATCGTGCAATGCAGTGTTAAAGGCTGACGCAATCGGGGGACGGCTGCGCAAGAGCTGGTCAGACAGCATCAAAGGGTGGACGGACACAACAATGCCGGAACACTTGAGAACGGTCGCCAACAGGTCATTCTTTGCCTTCACATCTACCCCAAGGCGATTGAAGCAGTGAAGGTAATGTTCTGCAGTTTGAACCCACTTTTCAAAATCTGAATGAATTGCCTAAATTGTTTTTGGAATGGCTTCCTGATCGGCCTTAGAACTTTTCAGTACCTCATACTATAGTTTGGTAGATGTGCACCTCTCGATGATAAAGATTAAAAGCTACATGAAGAGATTAACAACAATAATTAATAGAACAATAAATATCTGACGGATAGGAAATTATTTTCGACTGTACATCTTAGCAATCACAGTATATATATTATTTTTAGTTTCTATCTTTTCATTTAAAGGTGGCACGTTACAGTTTCTTCTTGACATATCGGAATTTAAAACATCATCAGTCTTGTGATTTGCAATCATTATGTCGTAAGATTGTTTGTCTCCGAGGTTAACTGCAAGTAAAAGCAATTACAGAAAGAGAATCCTCGAGTAAGTGGTGATCATTGCCGTGAAGATTCCAGATTTTTTAACAATAATAAATAAACTGAAGGATCACGTTTTTTCTGCTTGCACCATAATTATTTTAGTTTCATATTTAAACCAACATCAATTCAAAAAAGTATATACATCATATCATTAAATTTGCTTTTAAAAATTGCAAATAACTGCAATTTTTTAATAAAAATCAAAAGTATTACCCTTGAATTATGTTATGAGATTCAAGGGAAATAATCATAGCAAAGATATTCATAGTAAAGTTCTTTCCCTTGGAAATTAAAACCATATATAATGATTGACCACTCGTTTTCCGGGTAAACCAGTTTGCAATCACTGCTATAGACGGCTGCTCAGACATATTCGTGTCTGTTCAATCCAATATATATATATATATATATATATATTTAAATTGCAATAATTAGCTTATTCAAGAGATTTTTAAAAAAACATTTTGGCTAAGCAGTTACCTTTTCCCTCCTACCTACCACTACTAACCCAATGGTCAAGCCACATACCTCCCACTTCCATAGAAGAAAGTACTATTAAGATTCCGCTAGCTTAACCCTATAAAAGCCAAAGTTTCCCAACCACTTATTTTACTAGACCAAACCACCGGTAATAGAATTTTTTCTCATTCTTTTTTAAAATGTGGTTGATAATGCATACAATGCGTACAGAGATAGCGAACCTACTGAGGAAACGCATACTCATTCAGTCAGTTAATTGCCGTTCGAGACATGACTGACGAGCCAGAAGATTTTACCAATTAAGGGTGTATAACCGGATCCACCCTGCTATTTAATTCATGGCTGAAGAGGGAAAATAAAAAAAAGAGATGGATTAATATCATTACCAAGGGTATTTGTGCGAAACGAAGTGGACGGGAATTCGAACTCAGCTTGCGGATTTCTCATTCCAAGCTGATATTCATTGCACCACAACGAATATCAAACACTCACGCTAATAGCTTACTAATGAATAAAATACAGAATACATTTGAGATTGGGAAATCAAGAAAAAAATATATCACAATTTGGGTCCGAATTTTCCAAGTTCAAAGAACATGTTTTTCTATGAGAATAACTCAGAAATTAAACTCATATTCTGCGGCAAATACACGCATATAATCCGCACATATATAAAAGTAAAAGTCTATTTATATAAATATTGTGGAGGTTCAGGAAATTTTTCGCCTCGACTAAGAGTCTCTTCACATTATTATGCCTAGTCCTTTAGGTCAGATCAAGAAGTTTCATCGCCCATAATATATATATATATATACAAGTTGAAGGTGTAAGGCAAAATCCACCTGAGTATAGATTTCCTGAGCGTAAACTGAAAGTCGACGGTCATGATATAAATTATGTCAAGTCCTTTCCTTACCTCGGTAGCAAGGTGAACCAAAGAGGTTCTCTTGACGATGAAATTGTTCACAGAATTTCTAAAGCCACTTGTGCCTTTGGAAATCTTTGTCGTCGCTTGTGGGACGAAAGGGGTATTCGACTAGACACAAAAATCCTTGTTTACCGTGCTGTTGTTCTTTCCATTCTTCTTTACGGCTCTGAATCGTGGACTCCGTACAGACATCACATTCATCAGTTAGACGTATTCCACAAAAGCTCTCTACGCTCCATTTGTGGTCTTGGCCTCCGCGACAAGGTTTCAAATGCTGAATTGTTCACAAAATGCAAAATATCTAGAATCGAACCATTCCTTATCCAATCGCAATTGCGGTGGGCTGGTCACGTCTTGAGGATGCCTGATGACAGATTTCCGAAGATTGCGATGTACAGTCAGCTGGCAGATGGGAGAAGGAATGTGGGACGGCCTTGGCTTAGGTACAAAGACAAGTTGAAAAGCATAAACAAACTGAAAGAAAACCGAGCAAGAGCAAAACGACTAGCAGCGGCACCACTATCTGCAGCGGTCAGTCTACATTCATGTTCTATTTGCGACCTTGTTTGCAAATCTCTTGCTGGACTAAAAAGTCAACAGAGGCAAAAACATAAATGAATTTTTAAATACAAGTTGCCTGAACCTCATACGTCGAAATCGACGGGAGAGTCCATTATATATATATATATATATATATATATATATATATATATATATATATATATATATAATGACAAACTAATAATTATACTCCTGTCGAAAAACTCTCCGCGGATTTACGTGGAAGGCAAAATGGTTATAAAAAAAAAGAAAGAGCTAAGCACATGAACACCGGCTTTCCCTGACGATCCGCTTAGGTGAAACATTGGTAGGTTTGTTAGCTCACTAGGTATACTTTATATATATATATATATATATATATATATATATATATATATATATATATATATATTAATTCAGATACTTCAATCCAAGGGAAAAAAGCAGGAAGGTAAATTCCAAAAAACCCGATCCTAATTAATATTATATATATATATATATTAATTAATGAATATATATATTATAATGAATATATATATATATTAATGAAAATACATATAATAATGAATATGCATATTATCCTATGTCTATGGCACGACTCGGAGTTTCATGCTTTATGCAAACATCAGGTGCATATTTCAAACTGACATTTTAATAGATTTGAATTTAAGTTCACTCGTGGTTCATGTTACTGCTTTTTTAATAACAAGATTAAAAATTTTAATATTCTAAGGTTACATGTAGATAACAATTTTAAATTTAAATTTAAAATTAAAATTGAAAATTAAATGAAAAATATTGAAAATTTTAAATTTAAATTTAAAATTAAAATTGAAAATTAAATGAAAAATATTGAAAATAATAAAATGCAGGGAGATGAAATCAATGGGGCGTAATTCATGAAACGTAAAAAGTTTAAATATTCAAATATCAACTGTAGATAAAAAATTAAATAAAAAAACGAAAATAAAAATTAACAATTAAAAAGTAAAATCAAGAATCAAAATTAAAAAATAAAAAATTAAACAATGTAAGAAGCAAAAATAAAAGGGGTTTAATTTATAATTATTTGAAATAATATTGTGGGAGAAAGAAAGAAAGAAAGAAAGAAAGAAAGAAAGAGGACGTACTGAAGAAAAAGGAAAAGAAAGGAGCAAACTTATAGAGGAATCTATATCAATCTGGGTATAAGTAAGTATTTTTTCTATGACAGTATGTGTCCATTAAGCCACTTTTTTATTCAACAAATAAGGATTAATGAAATGGTTTGAGATGAGAAGTTTTTCTAAAAGGCATAGATTACATTTATGGATTTAGCTACGGTATTCCAGGTAATAAATGGGTTGTTGTTGTTTTTTAATTTTCAAAAAATTATGAATAAAACAGTACTTTTGCTGTATTTACTGTCATTTAAAGACATTTATGTGGTTGTTAAATCTTATCTTCCACCTGTTAGAAGTACTTCTAAAGTAAAATTTAACATTATTATCACCCGAATGAATTCGAGCTCTACAAGCAATACTTTCGGATTTACACCGGCTATGGGCAGGTTTTATTTTTTGGCAGTTGCAATTATTTTTAGAAGGGTCATTTTTGTTATTAGTTGGGTGACAATTAATGTATTTAATTCTAGAATTGAAAATTTAGCAATTCTAAAATCAAATACATTAATGCTTTAGAAAAAAGTAATCTCAACACTAGTTTAGAATATTCCGTTTAAAACAAGGTAGGCAGAAATAAGCAGAAATCACGTAAACGTAACATTATTTGGTTTAATCCCCCCTCTTTTGATATCAATGGTTAAAATGGTTTTTCGTGAGTGAAGCTTATGGTTCCTGGTGAAAACTATGCTTCTTCGAAGCCCGTGGAATGGCGCTACACAATTACAAAGAACTGTACCAGATAGTACAAATCATATCATTTGCGAACTTACAACAAAAGAGCAACAACTAAAATGGGTATCACATGTAACTCGAAGAGAAATAATGACAACACCAAGATGTTGACATTCCACACGACTTCACACAAAAAGTTAGAAAGGAAGCCCCATTAATACTGGAAAAAGCAATAAACTCTACTACCCTTTCTTTTTAAATTCATTTTAAGAGAAAGATTTTATAAATTCCAACTGACAGTGCTACCGACTGTTCAGACAGTGATTTCTAAATATTTCCTTATAAGGAAATGGCTCATTTTATCATCACTATCGAGTCTTTCCTTTTTGGCTCGGGGCAAATGTAACGCAGGCTTTACAGCAAACATTTGTCATATCTGTTTCTATTTAACTTTCTACGTGGGTTTGTGCATCTGTAAAAGATGGTGTTATTTTCTTATTGTAGATTTATCAGTCTCCTACCATTTACATATTTTTACGTAACGCATTTCTTTTTATCTCGTGTGTAGACTATAAGATCTCTATCGATCGCTTACGCTTTAATTTATTCCCTGTTAACATTCAGCTTCTTCGTTGGGTTTATGCAGAAAGTTATCTCCCTTTATTATGCAGGCTTAACACAAGGGAGACAATCAATAATTTAACAGTCGTGCTTCACTGTTGTTAATAAGTCAGTATAGAAGAATAGGTTACGGGTTCAGTTTTTGTAGGAATTTCTCAACGGTACGACCCATCTAAGGTCATCACAATGAATACCTATGATGACGGGAAATTGAAACAAAAACGCAGATAATTATTGCTTATAATTTATTTTTATAAAAAATAAATACTAAGTTAATTTGCTTTATAAGGGATCAGTTTGAAAGCAAAAAAAAAAATCTATCACAAAGGCTACGTAAAAGACAATGACTTTTCAGTTTAAACGCTTCATACAAAAAATAAGACGATGGTTCAACTTCAACAGTATCAAAGTGATCTTATGAAAATTTCTCTGTGTCGGATATCTGATTTTTCATCATGGTAAAGAGTATAACGCTTTGTACTAATATCAATAATTGCAGGGTGGATTGTAATTGATGGACGCGTACGCCTTTTATTGACGGCATGAACCTGTTTGGCTTGAAAAAAAAAAAAAAACAATAAAAAAAAAACCCAGAAAAACATAACATACTCTTATTACATAAAACCGTTATTTTTGGATGTAATAAACTTTGAATTTCGTACATGAAGCATGGTCAATTATTGCGTGATGTCCCGATGTGAAATCTTTGTATCATAAACAGTGACAGCTATGTCATGGGAAGACATACTGTTAAAGATAAAGAATGCGATATCGAGTCTCCTCAGAGATCAATTTTTTTCCAGATCAAGGCTAATTATTTAAGTCATAGATTTGTGAGTTTCGAGGCGAAGTAATCAAAATCAGATGGAGGAAAAATTAATAAAAACATTATTAATAAAGCGTTATTAAGCTAGTTTTTCATTGATAACATTTATTTTGAAAGCAAATCGACTTTTACTAAAAGATTTTAAAGAGTTTTCTGTTGAAACTAGTCACATAAGATTTTAAGAAGGCACTATATATAGGCACTTATCTTTTAAACAGGTTTTCAAAGTTCTGACAAGTCATCCACATAAAATTTTAATACGATTTTTGGAGATTTTATAAGCTAATCACATTAATCACATTAATTTGGTTTTAGTTAAGTTTTTTAATATCTTCTTCTTCTTCTTCTTCTTCTTCTTCTTCTTCTTCTTCTTCTTCTTCTTCTTCTATGTTCCGTGTTTCTTCAGGACGTAGGCGATCATGACCTTCCACATCTCCTTATCGCTTATCGCTCTTAAAACTCTTTCTCTTGTTATCCTTCCCAAACCCTGCTCTGCCATCCTTTTGCTCAAGCCCATCAAGTACTTTACACTCAGACCAATGGGAGCGATTTGCAAAGCCATAAAGACTTCGCCATCCAGTGCGAAAAATCTAAATGCTATAAATACTTTGGTTAGCGTCAGCCAGACAGTCACAGATGGAATCAGGAGAGACGATGAGCTAAAATGTAACAAAGCAGAAACTTCAAATCAACCCGGACATAAGGTCGCGTCACACATCGTTCTCTTTCCTCTTCTTTCCCGTGTGCTGATTCCTTTTACTTATTCTTTCCATCCAAAGACATTCCTACCAAACAAACGCTTACACATACATACGTACGCATGAACTCATTCCAACAAATTACTACTACGAATATTTTTTTCGACTCTTGATACCCTTAAATCATTATTTGTTTCTCATTGAACATGAACGGACATGCCTCCCAATACTATCAAACGAACGTAGGTGTCCCTCAAGGCTCTATTCTAGATCCCACCCTTTTCCTTATCAAGCCACATTGCGCAGGTGAGAAAGTGACTGTATCCGAGCTGCCAAGTTGGGATCGATCACATTACAGATTCTCCGTTGGATTTGTTCAAGGACCCCTAGGTGGATAGTAGATACCTTATCGATCTCCCCGATGAAATAAGATCCAAAGTAGGCATATATGCTGACGACACTACGCTTTACTCTCACCTTGATCAAAAGTCTGCTGATTCCGACAAGGCAAACCTCGCTGCCGAGCTCGAAAAAGACCTCCAATCCGTAGTGAACTGGGGTAAGAAATGGCTCGTAAATTTTAATGCTTCTAAAACGAAGCTGCTATCTATTAATTACAATCGCTCCTCACCCCTTTAGTATGGATCAGTCTAGTCTACCTGAAAGTAAAACACTCAGCCTCCTCAGGTTAATTCTCACAACAGACCTCAAGTGGAATGACTATATAGAGTCCATAGCTAAATCCGCTGCTAAGAAGGTTGGTTATCTGTGTAGGGCCAGGAAGTTTTTCACGTCTGAAACAATCCTGCGCATATACAAATCTACTATCCGCCCGTGCATTGAATACTACTGCCATATCTGGTAGGGTGCTCCTACTATCCACCTAGGGGTCCTTGAACAAATCCAACGGAGAATCTGTAATGTGATCGATCCCGACTTGGCAGCTCGGATACAGTCACTTTCTCACCTGTGCAATGTGGCTTCCCTGTGACTCTTCCACAAATACTTTCATGGCTTCTACTCCGATGAACTTAGTTTACTGGTACCCCCATACATGAACTTGCTTGAGCCACAAGATTAGCAACTAGGTCCAACCCTTTTACTGTGAAACCAATAAAATGTAAACGCAAATTCTACTCTATCAGCTTCTTTTTTCGCACTTCCCGCCTGAGGAATTCCCTTCCGTTTACTTGCTTTTCCGACAGCTACAATCTTCAAGAATTCAAATGTAAAACCAATAGTCATCTTCTATCTCACTGACATCCTCTTTCTCTCTCTCTCTCTCTCTCTCTCTCTCATGCTTCTTTTGTCGTCCACTCCACTCTTAGCAGTATTCTCATCATTTTCCTTCCCATTTCCTGACACCCCCGGTAACCCGTCACTCTTTCTCATAATCTATGTAACTCCCTGCTCAACAATGGCAGTAAAATGCCTTGCTTGGGGCGACACGATTATATATATATATATATATATATATATATATATATATATATAAAACTCAAACTGCTACCTATTCTTGTTATTCTTTTCTTTTAATAAATTTCTATTTTATAATGGAAAATGTATATCATATTCTTACACTATTACACACACTTCCACAAATATAAACAAATCTGATGATGATGATAGCGATAATAACCTTCTGATAATTCTGGATAAAAAACTTCTAAGTTGTAGGGAATTCGGTTATGTCTGACAAAAGGCCGAAACAATAAAGATTATCCATCTCCTTGTAGCTACAACACTTTGCTTTCCTCTGTTCTCTCTTTCAATCTACCAGTTCTGTGAGTATCAGATTCTCCAAGCCCTCCTTCCTCATTACATGTCCCAGAAACTTCAGCTGTCTTTTCCTGATGTTAAGTATCTGTTTCCTTTCCGTTTCCATCCTCTATTTGACCCGTGAGCATCAGATTCTCCAAGCCCTCCTTCCTCATTACATGTCCTAGAAACTTCAGCTGCCTTTTCCTGATGTTAAGTATCTGTTTCCTTTCCGTTTACATCCTTTATTTGACCCGTGAGCATCAGATTCTCCAAGCCCTCCTTCCTCATTACATGTCCCAGAAACTTCAGCTGCCTTTTCCTGGTGTTAAATATCTGTTTCCTTTCCGTTTCCATCCTCTATTTGACCCGTGAGCATCAGATTCTCCAAGCCCTTCTTCCTCATTATATGTCCCAGAAACTTCAGCTGCCTTTTCCTGGTGTTAAATATCTGTTTCCTTTCCGTTTCCATCCTCTATTTGACCCGTGAGCATCAGATTCTCCAAGCCCTTCTTCCTCATTATATGTCCCAGAAACTTCAGCTGCCTTTTCCTGGTGTTAAATATCTGTTTCCTTTCCGTTTCCATTCACTCCAAAACGTCGTATGTATTTTTGCTGAACTCATTTCTTGCCTGTATGCTGGCGGTTAACTGCCAGTAGAGGTTCTTAATTCTTAATTCTTAATTCTAATGTTTTTCCCAACATGTCAAGGTTGCCGAGCTTCTCTATCAAGTGTTTGGGACGTACTTTGTCGAATGCCTTTGCTTATTCTATGAATCACAGGTACACGTCTCCCTGCATATGTATTTCCCTCTCTGATAACATTTTGAGCATAAATATCGCGTTCCTTGTTTTAGTATCCTTGAATGCTAGAACATTGAACAGTTGTGGGCAGATGGAGAATGTCAAGATTGGATATGAGCAGATTGAATATCAACATTCTAGGAATATGCGAAACAAGGTAGCCAAACAATGGAGATTTCGTCAGTGACAACCACAGGATCATATGTGTAAAATCCCCCAAAATAGAATAATCATGGAAGACTTGAAGGACAACGTAGGTAAGAAGAGCAGGTAAAAGTTGGCGATTTTAGAGTAGGAAACCGAAGTGACCGAGGAGAAAAATGGATGCAATGGTACACAGTGAATGATCAGATAATCACCAACACCTGGTTTCAAGTACATCCAAGTCGATTATAGACATGGAGAAGCCCAGGGAGTAACACAAAAAACGATAAATAGAAGATTCAGGGATGTAATTGTTCATTGCAAAACTTATCCAAGCGCTGACTATAGAAGCGACCATCTCCCAGTTATATGCAAATTAAGGATGAAACTTCGGAGACTGAAGAAGCCTAGTACAGCAACTAGAATGCAATGCAACATACTTATGAACAACCTCAACCGGCAAGAAAAATACACAGTGTGAAAACAAACATAAAAAATAAACTGGAAACGGAAATTCGAAATGGGACACACTAAAGGAAGCATTAGTGACATCAGAAAACAACATTGTTCCAAAGGAAAACAGAAGTAGAAGAAAAAATGAGTGAATCACAAATGAGATTCTCGACATGATGCAAAGGAGACAGAAAACAGTGCCAAGATATGGAACAGAATAAAGAAAACTACACAAAAAATAAAGAGAAATCGAGAGATTGGGCACGATTAATAAAGGAGACATGCATAAAAATAAGGAAACTAGCAGGACAAAAAACATGCTCCTCAGCAGGATGTATAGAATCCAAGGATGGAACGCCCATATTAGAGAAAGAGGAAATACTACAGCGATAGCAGACACGAAAGGAACCTAGAAAACCTGCTACTGAAGGTAGCTGAAGAAAGTGGAAAGAAAGAACTATATATAAACTACAAGAAAACTGAGTGCGTGGTCATTGGTAAAAAGAGGGGCCAAAAATGCCATCTACAGGCCGGGGATACCAAGAAGGTACAGAAATTTACCTACTGTGAAGTGTTCTAACAGAGAAGGGAAAGTGCAACACTGAAATCTTAAGGCAAATTGGCAAGCCAAGGATGCATTCTAGAAGCTGAGTAGAATATTGAGAAGCAAGAAAAATTAACTGAAAACAGTACTGGATTGTTATGATGTCTGTTCTTCAATATGGCAGTGGATGCTGAATAATTTTACCAAAGATGAAGTAAAAACTTGAAATAGCCGAAATGTGGTTCTATAGAAGGATGCTGAGGATACCAGGGACCGTACATTCGAGAAACGCCGATGTTTTGGAGAGGATATAAAACGAAACTTATACTTAACTTCAGGAAAAGACAGCTAAAGTTCCTGGGACATGAGAAACAATGAGAAAGAAGAGAAAGAAGAGCTTGAAGAATCTGATACCCACAAGTCAAATAGAAGGAAAAAAAAAGGCAGAAGGACGCAAACCGTAACATACTTAACGGGTTGAGCAAATGGATGGTAGAAGAGGTTTGAGAGGGGTAACAGGTAAAAGTGTGTTAATGTAAAAATTTTTTAGCACGACGGAGCGAAAAAAATTATTATTAGTTGCATTATTAATTGTGCAGATTAATTGTTCCAATATGAGCAGAGAGAAAAATAAGTCTAATAGATAATAAAATTGTTTATTCGGTTGCAATATGAACGCAGCTAATGAATTATGAAGAAAGAAAATATTGCAAAATGAAATATTGAAAACTAGCTGAGTATAGAAGTGACTTTAAAACATTTGCAGGTGTAGGCAGCAGGTCAGACGAAGTCATCGCATTGGCCGGACATTATTTGACAAAGCGGAAACAACGTGTCTAAGAAAAGTACCATTGAAAGCATTGAGCTTTACAGTTAGTAAAAGTGGAAAGTAAGCCGTAACCAAAACACTGTTTTGGATTGTTGAAAAGAGACTGTCACAAATCTTTGATGAGGCCAAAAGGTTGAATCCTGAAGATTACGATGTTCCTGTGAATAGATTAAAAACCTGAAAAATAAATGATGTAATCAGTTGAATCAAAGGAAGAAGGCAGAAAAAAATGATGTCACTAGAAATATTGCTGCTTCATTCGTTAAACCAAGGGAAGGAAGTAGCTCCGCCTCAGAATGCGGAGGCGGGAGTGATTTCATTGGATAGACTTTGGATTTGCATAAACACCTCGCGTCAGTCATGCCTTCTACCATTGAATTTAGCATAAGTATAAAAACAGGGACCCGACACTTCCCAAGTACATAATTTTTTACTTGTTTTATTTTAGTATCTTCAACCTGTAATTGGCATTTTGGGCTCCTTTGTTTGCTGATGACCATACATTCAGTTTTCTTGTAGTTCATTTGTTGGAATTTCTTTCGAATTTCTTGATCTACGTTTTTAAGGGGGTCTTGTAATTTTCTTTCCGCGTTGGATATCAGCACTGTTTCATCTGCGTATCTTATGTTGTTTAGATTTTGATCGCCGATGACGAATCCTGGCATAACTTCTAGGGTCCTCAGAATAGTCTCACTGTACAAGTTGAATAGATCCGGTGGAGAAACACATTCTTGTTTTACCCCCTTTTTTATCTTTGTATATATGCTGAATTTGTCCCTTGTCTGCATGCAGGTGGTTTGCTACTATTAGAGATTCTTGATTACTCTAATGTCTTTACAAAATACGTCGAGGCTGCTGAGCATTTCTGTTTCGTTATGTGGCTCATCAAACTGATTGTTCGGTGAAGTTTGCATTCGATTGTGCCTGGCTTTTTAGACAGAGCTATGAAAATTGATTTGCTTAGATCATCTGGTATTACACCACAGTTGTAGATTTCATTTATTTTTTCCGTAATTATCTCTATGCCGAAATTTTCTAAGGCTTTCAGCATCTCTATTACAATGCCGTCTGGTCCAGCTGCTTTGTTCTTATTCAGTTTACCCATTGCAGTTTTCACTTCGCATTTTAGTATTTCCAGTTCTTCAGTATCTTTGTTTACTATCGGTTGCTCTTTCTTATCGTGGAAGAGATATTTTATTTATTCTTTTCATCGCTGGAGTATTTCCTCTTTCTCTAAATTTGGTCGTTCCATCCTTGGATTTTATACATCCTGCTGAGGAGCATGTTATTTGTCCTGTCGATTCCCATATTTCTTTATGCATTTCTCGTTTATTAGTCTTGCTCAATCTCTCTACTTCGGCACATTTGTTGTTGAGTCATTCCTCTTTAGTCTGTCTGTACTTGGTTCTTATTTTCTTTTGTAGTTTCTTGTATTCAGTTCCATGTCTTGGCATAGTTTTCTGTCTTCTTTGCATCATTTCAAGGATCTCTTCAGTCATTCACTTATTTTTTTTATGCGACTGATTTCCTTTGGGACCATGTTGTTTGCTGATTTCACTAGCACTTCTTTAAGTGCGTCCTATTTCGAACTTCTATTTCCTATTAGTTCTTCGTGTGTGTCTGATTCTCACACTGTCAATATATTTTTCTGCAGGTCAAGGTCATTCAGGACCCTGTTGTATTGCAGTTTGGGTGCTGCCCTAGGATTCTTTAGTCTTTGAAATTTCACCCTTAGTTGCAGATAAATGAAAGGTGGTCGTTTCCACAGTCGGCACTTGGATAGGTTTTGCATTGAACCACTGCGTTTCTGAAACGATTGTTTATGGTTATATAACCAATTTGCTTTTTCGTGTCGCCTCCTGGGCTTCTCTATGTCCATAAATGTTTTGGGTGTTTTTGAAACCAGGTGTTGGTTATCACCTGGTCATTTGTATTACACCACTGGACCCATCTTTCACGCCGGTCGTTGCGGATTCTTAATCCAAAGTTGCCAGTTGTCTCCCCTTCTCTCTCCTTGTCTATTTTGGCATTCAAGTCTCCCATGGTGATTCTAATTTTTTGGCTTTTACACTGAGCCTTGGTATCGTCAAGCGCGGAGTAGAAAGATTCTATTTCTTCCTTAGTGTTTCACGTTGTTGGTGCATAGAACTCTTTCAGAGAACTGGCAGTATCTCAGAACGCATTTCTTCGTTCAATATTAAGCCGACTCCTGTTTCGTTTTTTTTTACCTCCTGCATATATGATACTGCAGGTTGTCGCTGCTGAAGTCTCCAATGTTTGGTTAACTAGTTTCGCATATGCCTAGAACTTTGATGTTCAATCTGTTTATTTCCTGCTTGACATTCTCAAGTTGACCACAATTGTTCATCGTCTTGAAGTTCTATGTTCCTAGGATAATTTTTTGTTAGTTGTGCACAGTCACGGAGTAACGGTCCAGAAACTCCTCTTGCTTATGTCACTTTTTTCCAGGCGAAGGACTTCTTCTTCTATGTGCCTTGTCCGCTCAGGACGTAAGCGATCATGGTTTTCCACGTCTCCCTATCCCTGGTGGCTCTTAGCACGCTTTCTCCTGATACACCATGCATCTCTCATTCCACCATCCATCTGATTAAGTCCTTGTTATCCGCTGCTTTCTTCTGTCTCTATTTCCCTCTATCTGGCATGTTAGTATCAGGTTCTCCAAGCTCTCCTTCCTTATTGCATGTCCCAGGAATTTCAGCTGTCTCTTCCTGATGCTCAGTATTATTTTTTTTTCGTTTCCATCCTTTCCAAAACCACATCATTACTCACATGTTCGATCCATGATATTCGCAGCATCCTTCTGTAGAAACACATTTCGGTTGCTTCAGCTCTTTCCTTTATCTTCGATGAGATTGTCAAGCATTCACTACCATATTGAAGAACTGACAACACATAGCAATCCCGTACTCTCTTCTTTGTTTCTAGCGAAATTGTCCTGTTTCTTAATACTTTACTCAACTTCTAGAATGCTTCTTTCGCTAAGCCAATTCTCCTTTGGATTTCTGTGTCGCACTTTCCGTCTTCTCTTAGAACACTTCATAGGTATTTAAATTTCTGTGCCTGCTTGATTTTAGTCTCCCCCACCTGTATTTGGCATTTTGGGCCGCTCTTGTTGCTGATGACCATGCATTCGGTTTTCTTGCAGTTTATTTGTAATCCTTTCTTGTCACTCTCTTCAGCTACCTTCTACAATTAAACGGTAAATTTATTTACGTCTACCGGCCTGAATAATCGATAGCTCTTGCGAGGAAAATCAAGAAAAGTCAGATGAATTGTTTTGTCTCCTAAGGATCGCAAATTCGAATCCTGCCGGAGGAGGCATACTTTCCTAGCCAGATTTCTTGATGATTCATGCTGGTAGAAGTAAATAAATATCACGTAAGAATTGTAAGAATATAATTGTATCCATACAAGTTTCATTAAATACAAGTGACAAGGTACTGCATCTAAGCAATTTATTTAATTGTCCTTGTGTTCATATATTTTTTTCTGGATAAAATTATTAATAATAAAATAGAAAAAGCCAACGCTCAATAACATCAACTATAAACACGGTCACAATGTGCTGACCGTGTTTGGAAATTTAAAAAAAATATTTACATAACTCTAGATTTATAAATGTAAAGACAATAGGAAAACTGCACCAGCCGCCACCGCACTTCATCCAATGTAGACCCCTTCAAGGAAAAAAACAAAAAACAAAAACAAAACAACAAAAACAAAACAAAACAAAAAACGAAATGAATTCATTAAAATACTTACAAACACTTCCAAAACCATGATGGATAAACTCAGATCTTCAAACACTATTAACAATAACATTTTTGAAGCTGGCATTTATAAAATAAATTTCCAAAACTGTTCCTCCCAATATTATGGAGAATCAAGTAGAAATCTAAATAAAACGCATTTATGAGCACAAAAGAGAGCTCAGAAATAACAACTTAGCTAATACACTAATCATACATAGAAATAAATTCAACCACAATTTTGATTTTAAAAATGCTACACTCATAAAAAGAAAATAACTCAATTAGAAGGAAAATCCTCGAGAGTGCCGCCATTGAATATTACCCAAATATTAATCTACGCCCGGGTTTTTTTCCTTCACCTTTCTTAACAGAATTACTAGTCTTCCTAATAAATGTACACAATAGTATCAAGAAATCAAAAGAAATGGTTGAATTCGTCAACACAGCTATAAAGAAAATATCTCCCCACGTGACTGTATTTGACGTAATTTTCAGTTCACAGCATAAAAATAGCGTTCTTTAAATTCTTTCAGTTGCTGAGGACATTTTGTTATTATTAGTTACTTGGTTTAATAAGTTCATTTCGCCCTTTTGCCCCGAAAAAAAAAAATCCACCCCGGATGAAACGCCCTGACAACCAATACATCCCTCATCCTGCCTTTCACTTTTATAAATATTGCCTTTTCTACATAACTCTAGATATATAAGCATAAAAATCTACACATTGATTCAGAATTTATAATTTAAAAGGCATCCTTAATATATGGCGAAAAGAATTGCGAAAAACTCTCTGTCATTAAAAAAATAAAACATTACGGCAAATTCTACACTTTCAATTCTATATTAAAATCATTATGTTAACTGACCCCTCACTTAGTGGACACTGTAGTTTCTCGACATTCATATTCCAGAGAATGTAAAGAATCTAAAAGACATGCCTGTGTAGCTAATCAGTATTTCATTGGTTGATTCATTCGTTTTCTATGTCTTATCAAGTCAAGAAAGTATTATGTGAATGTAAAGTGGGGGATCAATTCTTTATTGCAATATATATATATAAACTGATCCCTCACTTTTTAGCCACGGCAATTTCCATACATTTATATTCCAGAGGATGTAAATAAATCTTAAAGCCATGCCTGTGTAACAACTCAGTATATATTTGATTGATACGTTTTCTACGGCTTATCAACCCATTGCAAATTGTAAGATATTTTTTAAGCTAATAATAATTTAGTGATACAAGTCTTACTAATTAACCTATCTTCTTCTATGTTCCCTGTCCCTTCAGGACGTAGGCGATCGTGGCTTTCCACGTGGCTCTTAGCACACCTTCTCTTGTTACAGCAGTCAACTCTCGTTCCATCATCCACCTGATTAGGTCCTTCAAATGTTTTATCCGTTGCTTTGCCCTGTCTTTCCTTCCCTGTAACTGGCCTGTTAGAATCAGGTTCTCCAAGCCCTCCTTCGTCATGCATGTCCCAGGAACTTCAGCTGTCTCTTCCTAATGCTCAGTATTAGTTTTCTTTTTGTTTCCATCATTTCTAGGGCACATCACATGCTCGATCCATGATATTCGCAGCATCCTTCTTCATTGTCCAGCATTAAGGACACATTTCGGAAAAATGTCCACTTTACGCCGTTGGTGCTAGCAGTCGCTAGATGACGGTTAGGTGACACCTGTTGCCCATGTTGATCCTTTCCGGGCGTGGAATTACTTCCAAAGGAAGTAATCCTCTTCACGCTGTTGAGTTATATATATACATATTTGATAAAGCCATGATTATACTCAGGAACGATAGTGGATTGGTATCCCGTTGCCTTCTCCATGGTGAGTTATAGAGACACCACCTTTAGTTAGCTGACCGTTGACTCTTTCAGAGTCCTTCCGCCCGTTTTGTAGTCTTGCTTTTTGTCCACAGCGGGTTGCTAACCTCTCGCCTCACTTACAAACATGTGCAGTGGGTTAGCCGGTGTTTCGCCAAAAAAAAAAAAAAAAAAGAAAAAAGAAAAAGAAAAAGTGACAAAAATATTTTCTGCTTTTTCTTTTTATATACATACCTGTTGGATAAGAAGGTTCGACTTCCCTATTTGTAATGAGTGTATTTATGGGAACGTGCTACTAGGGTATTGGTTGGAGAATAGCACGTATTATTGAGTTGCAAATTTAAACTAGGTTCATCGAAGCACTTCCACGCACGGAGTCCACCTTCAATTTTGAAGGTTTCTACTGAGTCGAGTGAAATTTACCAAATGGGCATTTCATTTCGTCTTCAGTTTCTTTTAGTCGTCACAGCTGGATGGTTAAAGCTTGTCTGTACATAAATACAGAAGAGCAGAAACTGCAACTAAGTAAATGGTTATGATGAAATGGTTTTGTTCTTTTCGGAGAGGACACTATGGACGTGATACTTTCAGCTCACCAGATTGCAAGAGAAGTGCACATACCATCATGATCCCCTGTATCACGTGTTTGTTATTAACCAAGACCCTTGATGTCATTAATAGAGATATCCTGTAGATCATTTTAGGCATTTTGAAAAGTTCACAAGAGTTTGCTAAAATATATTGAGAAATGCACGACAATATGAAGGAATATTCAGTCAGTAAAGTGCCATACGTGATACACGTTTGGGCGATCATGTCTAGAAAGACACATGACTGACTGGGCAGAAGATTATCCTGCAGTAGGTTGCCATTGCTTTCTGTGGTAGACTGGTTGCCGACTAAGGCTATAGAATCCAATCTGTCCTATTATTTAACCCATAACTGGAGGGAAGAGACGGATAAATACCTTTCTCAAGGGTATTTGCGCGTAAGTGAATGCAATGAATTCAACTGGAATTCGAACTCGGTATTAACTACGCTAATAAATCTGTCAGAGCCTTTTCAAATAGATAATGATATTCCGGCACCTGGTATGTTTGCCATCTGTTTTGCTGTACATTGCCACTGACATCACACATAACAGAAACAATTGCGGGAGAGATAATATTGAGACAAGGGGAAGACAAACTACCGGAAACCACTTCCTAAACAGGAAACAACAGATGAACCTATACACCCGTTCGATAAAAGTGGGAGGAGTGAAAACCGGGTGACAGTAGAGTATATCTAATACAATTAAAAAAAGAAATTAAATATATGTACATGTATATGTAAAAAGAAATTGGCTAAGTTTTAGCTTAGTAAAAGTCAGGACGTTCCCTACTGGTTCAGTATAGAATTAAAGCTAAATGAAGGAGGAGAATAAATAAATATGCTGTATGTTTGTTATATTTCAGGCTAACAGTATAGCCTGGCGTTGCTCGGGAGTAATGAAAGCTTTAAAACTAAGCCATGGTCCTGGGGATCAGACTCTTTGGACGTTGGCACGAAAGACTAAAAAACAATAGCTGTTTCCAGTTAAAGCGAAACCGTGGACTGAAAGAAAAATGAATGGATGTAAGTCAAATTTTGATTTCCTGGTATCGATATAAAATTTTCTGCTACAACCTTGAAACTTCTGAATATCGTTTCTTATGTCTTGTTTATGAGCGTATCAAATTTGATCAAAATCGGACCACTTCTATAACCCGATTTTTTCGATTATCAATGTTCGATATTTATCGGGGGTACCTCGACACAAAACCTAGCTAAGAACACTTGCAGACGCTAATAGTACAACTGTGTAAGTTTTGAAGAAAATTGGTTCAGCCATTTCGGAGTCTATAGGTAACGGACACACACACACACACACACACACACGCACACACACACACACACACACACACACACACACACACACACACACACACACACACGTTCCATTTATAAATAAGTTTAGATAACAAACTTATCTCTTCCAAGTGAAGGAAAGCGATCTTTTTTTTATGAAATCGTATATTAAAATCACTTTCTTTCGTTTTCGTTGGCGTTTAAATAAGTTTTTAAAAATTATTCTAGTGAATCATTTATTTTCTCAACTGTATTTATTGAAATATATTTTACAAAGGTTTCTATCTGTTGCATCATATTCTATTGTTCTGATACATCATTCTTCTGCATCCCTCGCTTGTATGATAACTTAGAATTTCAAAAACTTAATTTCTCATTGCAAGCATCATACCGAGGCTCGCTTGAATATCTGAGAAAATATTTAAATAAATAATGTAAGTTCTGATGTATAAATTCTTTTCTCATTTTATTTTAGTGAATTTTTGTATAGAAACTAGGAGAGAAGTGATGTCATATTCACGATTAGAATGTTATCAGAGTAAGCAATACAAATGCAGGAAGGCTTACACCTGTTTCTCATAGATTACACAAATATTTTTTTACCCTTTTTTTATAAACTATGAAACTGATTTAAAATATTAGAAATGCTTGATTCGCACGAGATGGATAATTGTGAAATTAGCAGGTTTTACTGGAAACAAACACCTTGCATTCGGATAGAGAACAAATTGAATGAATGCACAAAAGCGGAAAAAAGATGATGAAAGATCTACCAGGATAGATTATCGATGGACATTATTGGAAACATGATATGCGGGGGTCGTATAATAAATAGCGGTTTAGAACAAGAAAGGTTGACTACATTCACTTTTGCGCAAATATTCTTAATGAAGCTATGAATCTATTTTTCTCGACCCAGCTATGGATTAAATATTGGATCAGACGGCACTCTTCAGTATTAGGTGACAACCAGTTTAAGAGAAGGAAAAGCTGCGACTGAAGATCTTCCACATTCATTTTGAGCATTCTTGTCACTGGATGATATTACTTGGTGTTTAGTTGTTTATGTTTTACTAGTGCTTATCTTAGTGCCATTGTTTTCTGCGGTAGACTGGTTGCCAGCCAAGGCTATAGAACCAATCTGTCCTATTATTTCACCCATAACTGGAGGGAAGAGAAGGATTAATACCTTTTTCAAGGGTATTTGCGCGTAAGTGAATGCAATGAATTCAACTGGAATTCGAACTCGACTCTTCCATTTATCGCCATTAAACCACGAAAAAGCAGCCTTAGTAAAAAAAACAAAAAACAAAAAAAAACAAACTTTTAGAATAATTCATTTAGAATAATTTTTTGGTTTTCACAGTTCTATGATTTTGCAAAAGTTAAATCAATATACAGAGGCGTGTGGCTATCCCATGATTTGTTTAACATCTGACTGAAGCAGGATAATTCTTTCTCTTTCAAAAAAAGTGGCCTCGATTAATGCGTGTCTGAAATTCAATCTGATTGATCTATTATGATCACGTGATGGCATAGCGAGTAAGTAAAGCCTGTTTAATTAAACAAACATTATAAAAAAATAATAAGGCTTTTTTCCAATACAAACGATTGGCAGATTTTGAAAATAGAAAAAATAATTCAAGTCTGTGTACATTGAATTGATCTGCACTATATAGAATTATACATGAATTTGCACGTGATATCCTAAAAAGATAGTTTGATTGATTTCTTATTAAGCCTTTATCAACCTTTTTTTTGAGGTTATTTAAAGACAAAACATATTTTTGAATTGTAAGAATTTTTGAAGATAATAATAATTTTCTGATACAATTCTTAATATTTAACCCATAGTTGGGAGATGAAATATATTTTTTTAATCATTTCACCCCAAGCTAGGCATTCCACTGCCACTATTGCGCAGGGGGTTACATAAGGAAAAGTGATGAGAAAGAGTTGTTAGTTATAGGAAATGTCGGAAGGAGGCGATGAGGATACCGAGGATGAGGGTTGGGTAGATGGGAAGAGTGTTTGAGAGAATGGATGTGAGTTAGTGTGATAAAATGTGTCTATTGAACTTATATTTAAATTCCTGGAGATTGTAGCTGTCGGAGAAGCAAGTATATGAAAGGGAATTCCACAGGGGCGAAGTGCGAGAAAAGAAGCTATTAGAGTAGAAATTGCGGTTACATCTTATCTGTTTCACTGTAAAAGAGTGGGACCTAGTTGCTAATCTAGTATCTCGTGTAAATTCGTACCTAGGGGGCACCAGTGATCTAAGTTAATCGGAGCAGAAGCCGTGAAAGTATTTATAGAAGCCACATCACACCAGGGAGAGAATGACTGCAGCCAGGCTGCCGATTCGGTATCGATCACATTACAGATTCTCCGATGTATTTTGTCAAGAACACCGAGGAGAATAGCAGGGGTACCCGACCAGAGGTGGCAGCAGTATTCAATACACGGGTGGATGGTAGATTTATATATGTGCAGGATGGATTAGAATTTACGAGCCATTTCTTACCCCAGTCCACTATGGATTGGAAGTCATTCTCAAGCTCGGCAGCGAAGTTCGCTTTGTCGCCCACACCAGAGTTTTGATCGAGGTGAGAGTAAACTATGGTGTCATCTGCGTACATGCCTACTTGGGATCTTATAGCATCGGGGAGATCATTAATGTAGATCAGAAAGAGCGTAGGACCCAGGATAGAGCCTTGAGGGACACCCGCGTTCGTATGGTAGTTTTGGTAGGCATGTCCGTTTAATACTACCTTCAATGTGCGATTAGAGAGGAATGACTGAATTAGGTCAAACAATGTCCAGTTATACCATAGCTCCGCAGTTTGCGTAGAAGGCCAGCATGCCAGACTCTGTCGAACGCTTTGGAGATATCCAAGGCAACGGTTCGAGCTTCGCCATTCTTGTCACAAACCTGGTATATATACTCAGTGATGGTCGTTAGCATATCAGCAGTAGACCTGGTGAAGCAGAAACCATACTGTTTGTCCGAGAGGAGTCTGTGGGCTGTGAGATGATGAACCACCCCGGCGTTGATAATGGCTTCGAACACTTTGCCAAAGATCGGAAGGAGACTGATAGGGCGGTAATTAGCGGGGTCCGAGGGTTCTCGAGTATTCTTAAATATAGGAATTACAGGGGAAGACTGCCAACAGGTAGGAAAGCAGAAAGCAGATAGGCAGAAGTTGTAGATCTTAGAGAGGACAGAGGAGAGTTCAGGGGTACATTTCTTCAAGACTATGATTGGGATTCCGTCCCCTCCGCTCGCTTTGTGTGGGTCAAGTTTTGAGATTATGTTAGAGACCAGCGAGTGGGTAATGTGGACGTCATTCAGTTTAATGGCATTTGCACATAAGTGAATATAACAAAAATCACTGAAATTCGAACAGCTTTCCGATTTCTTATTCAGTGCCTTTATCCCTTACCCCCACCAACATACCCAAGCTTACAGCATCTGTTATTCCCGAACGGTCACCCATTTAGGCACTGACCAGGTTCCGCGTTGCTTAACATTGTTGATTAGATGAGAGACGGCGTTTCAATGTAAAACCAAATAAAGAGAACACAAAGGTCTATATAAATAAGCAAGAAAAGTAAAAAATCAGCATCACGTTAATAGAGATAAAAAATGATTTGTGAATAATGCTGATAAAATTTCACAAAGTAGAATGCCATGCGGCCAAAAACAGGTTTGTCAGAATTAGTACGGAATCCCATTTCTTCCCTAATCTCACACTTCTTCCTGACATAACCGGTCATCACGCAAATTTCTAAAACCTCTTTCTCGATTTTTGTCCTGAAAACTGCTCTGCAGAAGGGTTAAACCCGTTGGTCATTTCACACCACTTCTTGAATAATGTTAAAGTTGGTGCCTAAACGAAAGTATCCCTCCATGGCTCATCAAAGCTGGCAATGATAGCTAAAGATCTTACAGCGCGGAAGCTCCAGAGTCTTTCTTTCTTTCAAAAGTAAAGTTTCTAGTACTGCCCCACTCATTTCTGAATGGATTCTTTCTAGCATAGAAAGTTATATTCTACAGAAAAAAATACAAAGAAAAATCGAATAGCCATCAGAATGTGAGGTAACCAGACTGCCTTCGTAACCTCTATTGCCATCTCTTTCACAAAGAACGGATCCATACTGTGTTCAGAACTGCCTGAAATTATTGCAAGAAAATTCTAGATAATATAAAGAACAATTATATACACTCAGTTTAAGTCAAACAGAGACACAAATTCTCAATAGAGATGAGGCGTCTGTTCCTACTATCATAGATGACCATGTAGTTATTTCATTCTCGTCAGATAAAGCAAGGCTCTTCGAAATGAACTTTCCACATCTGACGGTAAAGGCTGCCCACTACCTGACTCCACTCTCTCACGTGCCACAGACTTTGTAATATCTTTATGACGCGAAAGAAAGTTTCCAAACCTTTCAAAAGCCGGTCTGGATAAACTTGGTGGTTGTTTCTAAGAACATTAGCTTAGACTTATTGGTAAAATTCAAGAATGTGGATGAGCATTAATCCCCGTCGCAATATTGAACTAGCAACCTTCTGAGTGTCAGTAAACAAGTTGAGGTTGATAACAATGAAATAAGGAAGCATTGCATGAAAATAAGAGCCATTATTTGACAGAAGCAATAGCTATGAAGCCGAGCCAAAAGAAATTTTTGCCCCGTGTTACCAGGAAGACGAATAACTGAGACTGACTCATAAAATTAAAGCATTCCACGTATCCGTTCTATAATTGGGAAGAATTGGATTCATGACTTTCACAAAGTTTTAGTGTCAAGTGAACCCAAATTGCCTGTGTCGTAGTTTGAAACTTAGTCAATCCATTTCATTTTCGTTAACTGTTTAATCTACTAAATGATTAGACAGCAAAAAATACAATGAATAATCTATGTAGAAATGAATGAACAAAGAGTTTAATGTACTTCTAAAATCTTGGATAAAAACAAAGAAAAAATTAAAAAAGAAAACTAAATGTTTTTACATTGTGTATGCTGTCATGTATAGGATTTGTCAATGATAAGATTTACTGGACTTTTCCTGTAATCAGCTGAATTGTTATTGAAAAAAAATCACATAATTCGTTCATTGACAGATTAGGTGACAACCTGTTTTATGTATCAAAGCATTTTTGATTTTTGCAACAAGATTTTATTTTATAAATAAATACGGAAAACATTTATAATTAGCATTCATGTCCGGAAAAATCTTAATAAGGAAGATGTATAATTATTAGAAAAATCTTGTTTTTTTAAAGTTAGTAGTCTTTATGACAACTTGTTTGGACGTTTTTGATAAATTTAAGCTAAAGCGATGCCTTTGGATTCTCTTGGTTAGAGAATTTTGGATAGTGTGAATACCTCTGGAAAAAACGCTCCATTTTGCCTACTTGGAGGTTACATACGCACATAGAGAATGAATCTTTTAGTAATATATATAGGGTGTGTCAGATATTTAAAAATGCCTTATTGATAGGTAACGAATAGAAGTTAATTTAATGTTGTGCAACATAAACAAAATTCTACCATTCTCATTTCTCTTTCAGAAATATCCACTGCAGTATAGAAGATTATGAACTTCTAGAACATGACTAGGGGAATAGCAGTAACAAGAAGTATCTTTGTGTGGACCTCACGGGGATACCCACACTAACGGACCGAGTTGCTAATCTTGTGGCTCGAGTAAATTTATATATAGGGGGCACCAGTGAGCTAAGTTCATCGGAGCAGAAGCCGTGAAAGTATTTGTAGAAGAGACACAGGGAAACTACATTGCACCGGCGAGAAAGTGACTGTATCTGAGCTGCAGTCGGAATCGATCACATTACAGATTCTCCGTTGGATTTTCTCAAGGATTTATCATATTTATTCTACTTCATAGGACAGGTTTCAGAAATAGTAATGTTAGGCGTCAAATGAGAGAAGTAAAAATTCTCGTGTCAGGAGGAAGGAAAAGAAAACGAGAAGACAGGATAAGAGAAAAGAAACGATTATGAAAGATTAAAAGGTTTTTGGCGACGAATGCATTCGCTGTTTGCGTTGGTTTTGAGCATAAAATGAAAGAAAAATGTACCATTAAAATGTATTTAGCGCACTTTATAAAAGGGGAAGGTAGAAAGAAATAATCATTTCTACAAATGAGAAATTCTTGGAAAGTTTCGTGTCTATTTGTTCCGAAAATATATTCTACTGTAAAACTCTAATATGTGATCTTTTAGACGTCCCAAGAATACCTGTCTACCAGGGTGGTTAGCAAATCCCCGTTGCAGAAGCATTATCAAGCACATTCCTGATTTGTTCAACACTGGTTTATATTGCAACTATGCTGATCGGACCTTAGTTACAGTTTCTGGGAGAGGGCGCGTTATCTCGCGTAAACAATAGTCTGATCAAAGTCAGGACGCTTAATCCCTCGGTCAAGATGACTTCGAGTTAGCCCAAACAAGCATCAATGTATGTATACATATTTGTCTTTATATGGAACTTGGATACAATACCACTTTCAAGAGATGACAGGATATGAAGTGTTCCAGAAATATTGCTTATAGCAAAGGCTTATAAACAAATTCAGACTGCAAATCACCATTAGAAGAGAAAATTCAAGAAGATCATTTCCAATTATCTAGAAATTAATTTTCATCAGTTCTAGTAAATGTATTTTTATTAATTTCTATGTAGTCCCGAGTATGACGATAAACTTCATCTGACAATTTGATTGGAAGATATTTAGATTTCAGCATTAAATAACCATAAAGGTTGATATGCCACTAAACAAAATCAACCAACATGAAAGAGTTCTTTCGTTACATTAATTCATATAATATCCTACAATTTCTTAAATTAAACAGTATTCCAAAATATAACATAAAAAAAAAACATCTCTAAGAATCATATTTACATAAACCTGTACAAAATCGCCCGGTTCACATTCCACCCACGTCTATTGAACAGGTTAAGAGGCTCATCCCTTGTTCCCTGTTTAGGATGTGGTTTCCGGCTTTCTCTTTTCCAATCTTCTCACACTGTTTTTTTTTCAACGTTCTGCGCACTCAGTCACACGCCTATTTAGAATACAAATAATGTATTCATAAAACGTGAATTATGGGACCCAGTCACTGGTATAAACATTGGACGTAAAACTGTTATCAACGACGCATACGTGGTCTAAATACATTATTGGTGAGCAGGATTTGTCGATATAACAGATTTTAGTGGGATACATAGATAATCCCTTTCTAATCTTTTAACGGTCAATCTCGACAAAGAAGTTGTCGTCATGACAGATGTGAAAGACTTGTGTCTCGATATTAGAAAAAAATCCGAAGTGAAAAGAAAATACTTCCATTCTAATCTCACTTGTGACAAATCGAAAGAATACAAATTAATCGTTTTCCTAAGAAAATAATAATTTAAACTTCATCTAATGCATAGTCAATCGAAAAACAAGACATTGCTGTAAAAATTCGAGTTTCAGATTGTCCGATAGCAATTATTCCAAATTGATTTATTTCCCTGATTAAATTAAGTTTTTATGAACAATGCACTCATTAGCAGCTGTTTATATGTATATGTGCATTGTGGTTCAGTGGATATCGGCTCGGAACAACACATCGGGGAGCCGAGTTCGAATTCCAATTGAATTCCTTGCATTCACTTACGCACAAATACCCTTGGGAAAGGTATTAATCCGTCTCTTCTCTCCAGTCATACGTTAAATAATAGAATAGATTGGGTTCTATAGCCTTGGCTGGCAACCAGTCTAGCACAGAAAGCAATGGCAACCTACTGCGGGATAATCTTCTGCCCGGTCAGTCATGTCTCTTTCGAGACATGATCACCCAAGTGTGTATCACGTATGGCACTTAACTGACTGAATACATATACCTCATTCAGTAAACCTATACCTTGAGTGGCTCTTTTTTGGCCTAGTATTTTGTGAACTTTATTAAAAATTATGCACGTATGGTTTTTTAAATGTCTCTGCCCAGTGTCTGTGTATATTTATGTAAACAAAATTTTATACTCAGAAGCACACAAGTGCATGCTGGGATATTTTTGAGGCCAATAAAATAGTCCGTTTCTCGGTTTCACCTGACTAGGTTCCGGTCTGTTTTGTTTTGAAGTCAGAACAGTACGTTGGATTTTTTTTTAACTTGCTCTATGTTGATTTGCCTCATTATTATTATTTGCCCTATTACTGTTGATTTACCTCATTATTATAGCTTTGTTTTATTACTGTTGATTTGCCTTATTTTTGTTGTTTTGCCTTATTACTGTTGATTTGCCTTATTTTTGTTGCTTTGCCTTATTACTGTTGATTTGCCTTATTTTTGTTGTTTTGCCTTATTACTGTTGATTTGCTTTATTTTTGTTGTTTTGCCTTATTACTGTTGATTTGCCTCGCATTTATAGTTTACTTGCTTTATATTACTTTTTGTTCTTTTCTTTTTCTTGTTATTGCTTATTGCAAACTATGTAACTTCTGTTTGTTTGACAGTTCTGTTACTTATTTGGCATTTGGCCATGACTACTAATTTCACATTTATTTTTGTAGCGTTTCAAAGATTTAAAAAATTCTCAAGTCGAATTGTTTAATCGCGTTGTGTTTCTTTGTGTATTTAGTAACATTTTCAATTAAAAAAAGAAATAGTCGTAAGCATGTGAACTTTCATTGAAGTCAAAAGGCGACGTAATTTATTGTTATATAAATACTTGGTAATTTTTACTCTGTCACATTTGAGTCTGTCAAATGAAAAGAAATCATAAACTCAGTGAGTTAAAAGATACGTGACAATGACATAGAGGATAAAAGCGACGAGGATAAAAATCGGGTCTAAATATACATTGGTAAAAAGATCAACATTATCAGATATAAAATAAGGCAATATTTTCTACAGAATATGTACCGTATTTACATTATTCGGACTATTGTCCTCATCTTTGTTGCCATTTGTACGACGTTTCGATCATTGTACTCTCCGGCCTTCTTCAGGTGCTAGGAATTTCAAACTGAACGAGTATCTTTAATAAGTTCCACGAAGTGGGTGGAGTTTTGAACATATGATGGTGACTTTCCTATTAGTGGGTTAATTATATCTAAAAGGAAGTGACTCAGAGGGTGGCACACCGAGCCTAGGTGCTAACAATCGGTCCGAGTGGAATAACGTCTTTATGAATCTTAGGTAGACCATACATGTAAGGTAGCTTGCTATAACATTGAGACAACTGTCTGTATGTCCTAGGCTGGAAGTGACCCTTGTTTATGATTAGGATCTGCGACAGCTGTCGTTTTGTTTTCAACGTGGGGTTCTTTTTTACCTTGCTATAACTACCACTTGTAATGGGTTTTTTCAGTTTCTTGGTGCATTCAACAGAGGAGGACATGACTAACGACTGTGTGTACGTCATTCCATGTAGTTGTGGAAAGAAATATAAAGGAGAGAGAGGCCGCCCCCTTAAGGTAAGGCTACAAAAACATCACAAAACCGTAACACGAGGAGAGGTATAAAAGTCAGGCGTATCTGACCACATAATGAGGTAGAAAGAGGATCACCGCCCTCTATGGGATAAAATTGAAATAATAGATAGAGAATTCCACTGGAAACTACGTAAGCGGAAGTAGTCAGTACATATGCTAGGCTTCAAAAACCTCCTAAGCCTAAGCCATAGAGGTGAATACAATATGGCAACCAGTAATACAGAGTGCTAGAGAAAATATTAGTGTCAAAAATTGCAATAAAAAACTAGAGAAAACCATTAACATAAAAAAATTGCAATATGAACACTGGTAAAAAAAATTACTGGTTTATAAATCACAAAGATTCAGTTGTTCTTGTCTTTAATGACACATGGCCAAGTGAATATAGACGTTGGTTAGTTCCTAACTTGACTCTTAGAGATGTTAGTTCAATACCACGCCACAGCAGAGGAAGATAACTCATGACTTCCAATTGAGGTTTCCCGCAAGGAATGGAGTTCATATACCCCAGTGATTGTAATAAAGGGTTCGTTTTGAAATTCATAGCCGGAGCGTACAACGGCCGAAACGTCGTACAAATGGCAACAAAGACGAGGACAAAAGTTCGAATAATGTAAATATTGTAAATACTACCTCATCTCATAAATATGTAAAAATAGAATTATCTATTATTAAACGTTGTACAAATGACAACAAAGACGAGGACAAAAGTCCGAATAATGTAAGTATTGTAAATACTACCTTATCTCAGAATTATAGACAAATAGAATGATCTATAATTAAACGTTGTACAAATGGCAACAAAGATGAGGACAATAGTTTGAATAATGTAAATACTGTAAATACTACCTCATCTCAGATATACAGACTGACAGAGTATGTACAGTTCACAAATGAGAATTTTGCATCGCAAGAAGTTTTTCTTCTCTTCATTTTATTCGACCACAGGGTTGGATTTGTTTTTCTACACATAAAGTCCATTGCTAGATACAGTCATTCAGAGTTGTACATTCCTACGTGTCAACTTTGATATCGACTTAAAATCTCGTTTGTAGACATCTTTGTGCGTGAATATGCTATGTGAATTTCTCTATACCAAAACTGTGTTGGATATATGAATGAAACAACGCAAAAAATCTAAGTAACGAGTTTCATCCTTCAAAAGAACATGACCAGGACTTGTTTATCCTGACGTAATTATATATGTTTAGAAGAAAGGAGTAAATGCAAATAAAACAAAAAATATTTATGCACGGAAATGAAACGCTGAAGATGTGGAGACGCTGAAATTTTAAATTTAAATTTTAAAATTTCTTGTGTCCAACCCCTATTTTGTAAATTAAGCAAACAACATCGAACGTACGATGGCTTTAACTCATGAGACAGAAACTACAGAAGGCTTTTAACAATTCTTTTCCTTCTTCCACATGTGCTGTGTTTTTCAGGACGTAGGTGATCATGGACTTCCACTTGGCTCTGTCTCTTGTTGCTCTAAAATTCTTCCTCTCGTTATTTCTCCTAAACCCCACCCTACCATCCATTTGCTCAGGCTAATCAAGTAGGTCACGCGCTGCTTTCCCGTTTCACTTCTCTTCTATCTGTCCTGTGATTTTTAAATTCTCCAGGCCCTCCTTCCTCATTACTTGTCCCAGGAACCTCAACTCTCACTTCCTGTTGTTAATTATGAATTTTCTTCTTGTTTGCATCCTCTCAAACACCTCATCGTTGCTCACGAGCTCAATCCATTCTCACCATCCTTCTGTAAAACTAAGCCTCTCCTTTACCAATCCTTCAACATTCACTGCCATTTTTTTTATAATCGTGTCGCCCCAGGCAAGGCATTTTACTGCCACTGTTGTGTAGAGGGTTACATAGGAGGAATACAATGAGAAAGGGTGACAGGTTACAGGGGTGGTGTCAGGAAGAGAAGGATGAGAATACTGATGAGAGTGAGGTGGACGGAGAAAGGAGCATGAGAGAAAGAGAGAGAGGATACAAGTTAGTGAGACAGGAGAGGTCAATTGATCTTACAGACGAACAGATATCACATAGCAATCCATCACTCTCTTTTAATATTTTTCAATACTCAGGTTAGCTTTTGAAATGCGTCTTTGGCCATACAAATGCATCTTTGGATGTCAACATCTCACTTTCCATCCCCTGTCAGCATGCTTCCCAGATATTTACATTTCTTCATTTGTTTTATTTTAGTTTCTCCGACGTGTAGTTGGCACTTTGGGATCTTCTTTTTGCTGATGACTATACATTCAGTTTTCTCGAAGTTTATACTTAGTTCTTTCTTCTCGCTTTCTGTTGCTACCTCATGTCCTGCTTGTTTTTCTGTGTCTGCTATCAACACTGTGTCATCTGCGTATCTTACATTGTTGAGATTGTACCACTAATGACGAATCCGAGCAAGCGAAATCCTTATACACCGAAACAATTCTGAGAGAAATAAAAATTTCTCTCATAATTGTTTCGCTGTATAAATTGAATAGAACCGGTGGGAAAACACATCCTTGTATTCCGCTCCTTTTTATTTTTGTGTACCTGCTGAATTCGCGTACGAATCTGTACGAAAACGTTTTCCGGCTTATAGATATTCTTGATTGTTCTAATGTCTTTTCCTAAAATGTCGAGTTTGTCGAGCATCTCTTCAAAGTCTTTGTGCCATACTTCTCCAAATGCCTTTGCATAGCCTATAAAGCACAGATATAGTTTCTTCTGCATTTATATTGTTCTTTCAGATAACATTCTGAGAATGAATATCGCATTCCTTGTTCCGGTATCTTTAAAGAAGCCCCACTGTTCTTGTCCTATCTCTGGGTTAATTCTACTGCGCGCTCTGTTCATCAGAATCCGGATGATGAGTTTTGTTATTTGGCTCAATAAGCTGGTTGTTCGGTGGAGTTGACATTCCTTTGCACTTGGTTTCTTATGTAGTGTTATGAAAACTGATCTGCTTAGATCCTCCGCTATATTGCCGCTATTATAGATTTCGTTTATTTTTGTGAGTCTGTCTATGCCAAAGTCTTCTAATGGCGTCAACATCTCTATTACAATCTCATCGGCTCCTGTTGCTTTATTTCTGTTCAATTTGACTATTGCCGATTCGGTTTTTAATATTTCTGGTCCATCTGTATTTTTGTTTATTGTTGGTTGCTTTCTCTTGTGGAAGAGATCATCTGTGACGTATTTTTTTCTTTTTCTTGTATGAATGTACCGTCCTTTGCTTTCATACATCCAGTTGCTGAGCAGGTTTTTTGTCCTGTTACTTCTTTATTTGTTATGCATATCACTATTTGTTGTTGAGCCATCTTACTTTGGCATGTCTGTATTTCTTCCTTATTTCTTTCTGTATTTTCTTGTATTCCATAACTTGGCATTGATTTTTGTCTTTTTTTCATCAGGTCAAGAATCTCTTCAGTGATCCACTCATTTTTCTTCCGACGTGCTTTTTTCTTTGGGATAATGTCGTACGCCAATGTCACTAAAGCTACTCTAAGTGCGTCCCATTTTGAACTTCCGTTTACAATTTGTCCTTCGTATTTCCTTTTCTTACTGTCCATGTACATTTCCTGAAGGTTCGGCTATTATCACGAGTCTATTGTACTGCAGTCTAAGGGCATTGTTAGATTTCTTTAATCGCCTTAGTTTTATCCTTAGTTTGTATAAAACAGGTATGTGGTCACTTCCGCAGTCAGCACCTGAGTAGGCTTTGCAGTGAAAGACTGCATTTCTGAATCTCTTGTTGATAGTAACAAAATCAATTTGGTTCTTAATTTCTCCTCCTGGACTCCTCCATGTCCATAGTCTTCTTGGATGCTTTTATAACCAAGTTTTACTTATTATCTAGTCATTCGCTGCGCATCATTGGACCCATTTCTCACCACGGCCATTGCGGTGTCCTTTTCACCTTCCCTCCGTTATTTGGCCTCGAAATCTCCCATGATCATTTTGATGTCTTGTGATTTCCACTATCTTGGTATAATTAAGCATGGAGTAGAGAGACTCGATTCCTTCTTCTATACTTTATGGTGTCGGTGCATATACAATTATTACCGATATACTGAGAGGATTCGCTTTCAGTTTAACTATTAGAATTCTTTCAGATATCTGGCAGTATCCCATAATGCATTTCCTTGTGTCTTTATACAGAATAATGCCGACTCATTATATTCACCTCTTGCGTATATAATTCTGTGGTCGTCACTGATAAAGTCTCCATTGTTTATCCCTCTCGTTTCACATATGCCTAAAATGCTTATGTTTAATCTAGCCATCTCTTGCTTCACGTTTTCCAGTTTTCCAGAATTTTTCATGGTTACGGAAAGCAAAAAAAACATCAAGTATCTGTTACGGAACTTGAAGAAAACAGTGGTTAGTTCATTAATACATTTCTTAGAGACAATTGCATGGATACCATCGACTCCACATGATTTGTGCGGACGAAGATTAGAGATGATAGTCGAAGCCATGAACGGAGATTTATGCATAAATAGCCTAGTAGAAACTCAGTTTCAGTTGGGAAGTCAGGTAAAGGTACTCCTGGTGTATCAAGAGTAGAAATAGGTGAGAATTTGCAGGCAAATCATTCTGCTTTATTGACAGAGGATAATAGCATTTCAAATTGATTTTAAAGAAGAGGGATTGAAAATTCACATTTACAGAGTTACAAGTAGTCACGAGTACCAAACTTTTGAAAGGCAATACGGTGTCTCACTCTATCGGTAATAAACGACTTAGCTTTTTTAAGGAAACGTTTGCTATTATTTCGATTGGATAAAAAGAGGCGTCCTCTGTGATCAGAGCTATCACGTTGGTATAGTCGGAAAAGGATTGCCGTGGGCTATTGCGTCTAAACTTGTAGGTGTGACCCAGGGTGGAGATTGATATTTTATCTGGTATTTACGAGAAGATACAAAAGCTTTGATGCCGGACTTCACCCAAAAGGATACTTCAGAGGCACCCTTATCAGTAGGGAGACTAAAGATTTCACCTCAAGGAAATTGTGAAATAAATCCTAATCAGTGTGCTGGAAGCAGAAAGAAGTTTTACGAATAAGCGTTTAGTGCTTACTAGACAAGTCAAAGGGAATATCAACAGATACTATAGCTTGATCCAAATTGCCAAGAAGACAGAGTTGTAAAAGATGACGAAATCAAAATATTTCATTTTGTGTATTAGATTGTTGTCTATATTTCAGTTTGTTTTTTATTTGAACAAGCGTACAAGAAAGGATTTCAAATGCTGATTTTCAAAGGCAAACACATCATCAAAATTTGAACGACAGAAGCAATAAATTTTTCCTTTTTTCTTCTACTTCTTCTTTTTCTATGTGCCATATGCCTATAGAACGTAGGTGATCATGGCCTTCCACACCTCCCTATAAATTGTTGCTTTTAGCACGCTTTCGCCTGTTACCCATCCCAAACTCCGCTCTTGTTCAAGACCGTCAAGTATTTTCCATGCTACTTTACCCGGTCTCTCTTTCTCTCTATCTGACCTGTGAGTATCAGTTTTTCCAAGCCCTCTTTCCTCATTATATGTCCCAGGAACTTCAGCTGTCTTTTCCTGATGTTAAGTATTAGTTTCCTTTTCGTTTCCATCCTCTCCAAAACCTCATCATTGCTAACATACTCGATCCATGTTATGCTCAATATCCTTCTGTAGAACCAATTTTCGGTTGTTTCATTTATTTCCTTCATCTTTAATAAGATTGTTCAGCATACTGATGAGAGTGCTGGTATACTGATGAAATAGTCATCTGTTCTGTATGAGTGATACTACATAACTCGTGTATACAGATAAAATTTCAAATCCGAATTCCATTAACAAACACGTGTCCATCCTCGTAAAGCTTCATTAAAGTAAGTTTTGTACGTATGTTATTGGAAGGCTATTTTATATATATATATATATATATATATATATATATATATATATATATATATAAATGTTTACTGAAATATTGTTTACTCGATCTTTTGATTTATAGTCATGACGTCACTGTCGTGTAAAAATACAATACCCTTCTCGATTTCCTTGCAAGATTCTAAAGTCATTATTCTCCGTGATTTTAGGTTGGAATCTCTAGTGTTGCAAGCTTAACCGTGAGTTGGTTGTTTTTGTCCGTATCGTCTATTTCAACTAGAGCGTCAATTCTGACAATTCGTTGAGTGGGCAAATATTACCAAATCAAAGAGACTTGAGTAGGAGTGGTCAAGACAAGTTTCTTTGATTTCTTTGATTATATGACGGAGATGTTGAAGATATTTTGGCCAAACCACTTCTGAATATTTTATAATTGTGGTCTTTCATCTTGTTTTTCATTGTTTGGCAGCAAAGATACTAAAGAGTCGGTTTTAAGAATATGTCATTTTTTTCACTGTGCTTACTCAGATCTCTTGGCATTATAGTTGTTCGAAATTGGCAACAGGAATCTGTTTACTTTCAGACGTCTAGAAAGTGAAATAACTTTTTAAAGATGCTTTCATAAACTGAAGATTGCGCATAGTATGGAAAACATTCGGAAACTACAATCGGTGTTATTTATAGCAGGTTGATATATCGATGATAGCAATGTAATATATATACAGTCATCCGCAGACAGCTTACTTAGTAATGTTTTTAATAATGCTCTTGCCTGAACCGTTCTAGCTTTTCCCTTAATTTCCAGTTCCTCCAAGTTCTTCTGATAACGACAGGTAGAACATTTAAATTCACGCCCCCACCTCCAAACATTCGAATGTACTGATAAGCTTGAGATAACTTTTTATCATTTCACTTTTAATCTAATCTATCCTCGGCTCTGCGGCGATAGTGACATCCGGCGGCGTGAGTTTTTTTTCTGTTTATCGCAACCAGATCCGATTTTCTCGCATGAATTAGAAAATATGTTTAGATGCGAAAACCCCATAGAATTTTATGTACATGATTTTTTCAAAATACAGTATTGTCCTGTATGGTGAAAATGAAGTCACTTGTACATTTCCTAGTACAACACTCAGTTAAGTGTCATACATGATAGACGCGTTGGGCGATCATGTCTCGAAAGAGACATGACTGACTGAGCAGAAGATTATTCCGCAGTAGGTTGCCATTGCTTTATGCGGTAGACTGGTTACCAGCCAAGGCTATAGAACCCAATCTGTCCTATAATTTGACTCATAGCTAGAGGGGGAAGAGATGTATTATATTATTAAATAGTAATTAGTGGGGGATTCGTTCATTACTTCATAACAATATAAAACTGATCCCTCACTTTATGCCCAGTAGAATCCTTAATCATGTTTCCAACTATAATATTTTGTCAGTCAGTTAAGTGTAGAGGTTTATTAAATGAGATATATGTACTTAGTCAGTTAAGTGCCATACGTGGTACACGCTTGGGCGATCATGTCTCTTTCGAGACATGATTGACCGGGCAGAAGATTATCCTGCAGTAGGTTGCCATTGCTTTCTGCGGTAGAGTGGTTGCCAGCCAAGGCTATAGAATCCAATCTGTCCTATAGTATTTGTCCATATTTCTGAGATGAAGCAATATTTACAGTATTTACATTATTCGGACTATTGTCCTCAATTTTGTTGCCATTTGTACGACGTTTCGACCGATGTACGCTCCGGCCTTCTTTAGGTGCTGGAAATTTCGAACCGAAACCTTTATTACAAGTTTTGGATTTTGTCATCCTCATTCCCTGCTTAAAGTGCGATTGGATGTCATGAACTATCTCCCTCTAACCCTGCAACTTCACTACTACTGTAGTTTGATATTGAACTCACAACTCATTGGGAACTAATCACTGGGCCATGTGTTCTTTAGAAACGTCGTAGAAATAACAACAAAGATGAGGACAATAGTCCGAATAATGTAAATACTGCCAATCTGCCTTATTATTTAATCCATAACTGGGGGAAGAGACGGATTAATACCTTTCCCAAGGGTATTAGTGCGTATGCTGTAAAGTGTACTGCAGTCCAAGATAATGTGCATTTAGTTCGCTTTGACAATTATTTACCATGAAAATTTCTGGTGGCCTAATTGGTAGGAAAGACTTTGTGTTAATAAAAGCTACTTATTTGATAGAAAATGGGATACAACTTTGATTCCTGTCAGAAATAGATTTTCTTTAGTGAGTGTTTTTGATTTCTAGGCCGGATGATATTGTCTCTTTTTGGATTAACTGAGATGTCCATCGAGACACAGGTTTTCATTAAATATATTGTATATAATAATAATAATAATAATAATAATAATAATAATAATAAAAGCTGTAAACAAACACTAATAATAATAATAAAAGCTGTAAACAAACACTGGTATGAACATCACCCAGCACCGGTTACAGAAATAGAAGATGTAACCATTCTATGGGATTACACCATCTACACAGACAGAAAAATTGAAGCAAACAGGCCAGACATTATTGTTAAAAACCAGAAGGAGAAAACTTGTCTATTACTTGATATGGCTTGTCCAGCGGATTGTAACATAGCAATCAAGGAATTTGAAAAACTGTCAAAATATAAAGACCTGGAAATTGAAATAGAAAAAATGTGGAAATTGAAAACAAGAGTTGTGCCAGTGATAGTAGGTGCACTTGGAATGATAAAAAATGGAACAAAACAACACATTGAAAGAATCCCTGGAAACCCCAGCTTAAGAGATATACAAAAAATTGTCTTATTAAGTACAGCCCACACACTAAGGAAAACTTTATCTATGTAATGCTGGGGATGATAGGGAAGATAGAAAAACATGAAATGGAGCCATAACAACACGCCACTACCTGCCTTAGGTCTCCCCGCAGAATTGGTTGGTAGTGAGACCAAAGCAGAAATCGAAATATGATGAAAAATGACATAATAATAATAATACATGGCATATAAGTAGAATAAATTTAATTTAAAATAATATAAATATATTTTCAGACATTGAAATCTGAGGTGTCGATTAGCTATTCAAAATCAATTTCTGAAACGTTTTATCAAATACAGTAACATTATGAACATATCAGTAACAAAATAAGCAAGAATACAATTATCCATATGCTTCAGGCAAAAGCGGTCAATAAGTTTTAGAAAACGTTCTTGAAACTTAGATAATTAATTACTACACATTCATATCGTTTTATTGTTGGAAAGAAATCACTCTATCACTACTTAATTTGAGGGTCGTCATGAATGAACTTAATTCAGATTTTCAATTAGCTTTAAGCCAAAGTAAGTGGCTGGTTTTATCTTTCAGCCATTTTTTAACATTGCAATTGTGTGTCGAGGATGTTGGAAAGTGAAATTTCCTATTCTAGAAAAATACCTGGCAGAATCTATCAGGTTTTTCTTTTAAACATTATCCTTTTCTTCTTTCTCCAACGTTTCGACGCCTGGAAAAACGTCCCGCTCAATTTCCACTATACCATGTAGAGGCCTCAGTTATGCGTGACATTTAGGCCTTGTGCCAAACACAACCGAAGTTTCCACAATTTAAAATATCCCAAGGTTGAATGAATGGTTGGAAAAATGAAAGTGTTTTGTTCGTAAATAATTTTATTAATAGAACTGGATAACAAATTTGAAGAAGGAACATACTTAACTAGAAAATGCATGTAGTTAATTATTTTGTATGAGTGAAATGTTCCAATAGAAAAATGCACGTGGCCAAATGTTCCAGAGCAAGTAGCTAAGTGTCCCGGAGCGTATATTGATAGTAGTAGAATGCATGTATGTAAAAAGATTAAAAAGTCTTATGTTTCTTTCCCTTTTTAAATGGTTGGCGACAGGGTGAGAAAAAAGGTGAAACAAATAAAGAAATTGTACTGAGTGGTCATTAGTTTTACGAGTCAGTTGAAGATGTTCTGTTGTTGTTGTTGTTGTTTTCTTTGACGGTTTGGAGTGAAAAAGAAGAAAGGAAAATTGGAAGTAAAGGTAGAATGAATGTCTGTCGGTGAGACATGACCTCAGCTTGAAGTTTCTTCTTTACATGACGGAGAGATGCTTCAGATACCGCTCTTATTCTGACTGGATCAGCTTGTTGAAATTTCTTTTGTTACATTGCGATGAGGTCCGTCAGCTAACCGCTTCCATGTCAGACTCATTTTGAGCGGTCAAGAGATGTGGTTTAAGTAGTGAATTTTAGTCTCCAACAGGCATTTTCATTTTCTAGGTGTTAAGAAAAATAGATCAATTTGCTATTTTCTATCGAATCATTATCCAGAATTTTACTTTTCACACTGGCTTGTGAAATTTGCTTTGGCCTGGATTTTTCCAAAATGTTTATAGTCGTTTGGATCCGATTTTGCGGGTATGCAATTTTACATTTAGTGCTTTAGTAAACTGTTGGATGATATAGGATTTGTATCCTGTAACCATTCCCAAAGCAAAGGATTGGTACCCTCATGTTTTATTGTATCCCTACGGCTAATGGCGTTTATTTTCTTCTACACTCGTTAGATCTGATTCCGACTAAACAAACCAATTTAGATTCATCACGCCATAAATCCAAGTTCCAAATATCACGATCTTTTCTTCAATTGATGATAGTAACAATATTAAACGCTTCCTTATAAGGAAAATTTTTATATTAAACCAGTGTCACCGTATGCTGAAATTTATAAAATCTTTCTATGAATACTATTTTTCAGGTAAATAGTTTTCTTAGATCGACTGTTATCGCTCTTTCAAGTATTGATAGTGGTTTTTTTCTTAACCTTTTAAGTAGGTACCTCCACTAAATTGATTAAAAACAGCATTGTATGATTAAAAAGGGCCCCAAACTTAATAAAAAACGAATTTTTTTCCTTCAAAATGTTTATATTATTATTAAGCGAAAAAAATAAAAATATTTTTTAATTATTGAAAAAAATTGTTTTAATGTCTTCCATCAAAATTTTGATAAAAATCTTTTGATTTTAGTTAACGGGTAACCAAATCGTTACGAGAGTTTACAATGGATAACGTAATATTACATAACAGTTTTTTTGGGGGGGTGAAAAACACATTAATATGAAAATTCTTACAAAAATCAAATAATTGTCGGATTTTAATGAAACTTTCAGGATTTATTAAAAAATGAATCAAATTATTTTTGGACATAGTATATTAAAAATTCTTGGTAAAAATATATCTTTTACATCTTTTACCCCCGTCCACGTAAATTCATGAAATTTGAAGAAATTAAATTTTGTTGTGATAAATGGTTTTATTAGTTAAATGCAGGATTCCTTGGAGAATGTAAATCATATATTATTATTTTCTAATTTTTGCCTTTCTTTCCGAAAATGTGCTCCCAATATTAAAATAAAAAATGCTATATAACTATGACAGTATTTAATTTGGATAAGCTTGGAATTGCTTGAATAAATAACAAAAATTAAGGATATTATAATCTGAAGAAAAAAATTTCTATTCCATAGTTCATGAAATTTTAAAAGAATTGTTTTCATTTTTTTAATTGTAATAACTTATAAAGTTTTAAAAATATTTTAAAAATACTTTAAACATATGTTGGGGTTAGTTTAATAACTAAACGAGGATTATATTTATTTATTTTTTTTGTGTATTCAAAGTTTTTTTAGTATGGTAATTTCTATGAGCAAATTAAAAGGTCATATTATTCTGAGTTCCCCCCTTACCCGAAGAAAAATTTGTACAATTCTGTCACTTGTGATCGCCATACATTTATCTTAACTCTAATCTGACAACACATTTGATATACGGCGGACAGGTCAAAAAGTTCAACTCTGGGATTAAGAAATAGTTTTATTCTAAATTTCATGCTATAAATAAGTAATACTTGTGTAAATCAGAATAATTTAACATTAAATTTGCTAATTTTACAAAAATAGTGTCTCACAGATATATATTTTATTTTTGCAAGATTTTTAAAACCGAGAATTAACTTTTGTTTATAAATGTGTCGATCGCTTAAAAATGATCGAAAAATTAAAAGATTATAAAAAAAATGAAAAAGTTTTGTTTCCAATCAATATAATTTCTGTTTGAAATACACTAGAGTATTTTGCTTACTTGAAATAGTATATTTAATCATTTAGCTTTCAATTAAAACTAAAATTTTCAAGAAAACATTTTATTTTTAAAAATTCAATTTAAAATTTAGATATCAAAAATAAGTGGAGGTACCTAAATTCTTGATATAAAACGATATATTCTTTACCATAGTGAAAAACTAGATTTCCACTTTTCATAAGATCATTTATGCTGTTGATCTAAACATTCAGCAGAGTCCGAGTTTGAAATTTGCTTTCTAATGGATGAAATCTCTACTGATGTGTTTGCAGCTTCTGTAAGGTCAATATAGCAGTTATACAATTTTCTACTGGAGGATTATGTAATCTGCTAGAGTTTTTAAGGACATTTATGCCATCATTACACTCCTTATCACTACTAAAGCCCTAGCACTTCTGCTTTCATCATAATAGGCCCATTTGAGATAACTCTTTGCGTGAGAGTGTCTTGAAAACTACCTTTATGTTTCAGTAGAATTAATATGTCGTAAACACCACTTTTTTTAATGCGTTTCCGATTCTGGAATACCTTCATGAAACTTGTTTTTTATATTCAGTAAAAAATTCAGCCACAAAGTCAACTTATACTTTTAGCGTTTTATAGCTTTCTTCATTTTCTCATCATTAGGTTAGTCATGGTTTACGTTTGAAAACAGACGTTGTAATACCCGGATGTATATTGGTGTGTTTTATTCCTCTAGACATCTTCAGCTTAGTATGGTTCAAGCTGAAATGTGGCTTGAAGTGTTTTGTATACGGGACGTTTTTTCTGTTTTTGGCTTTGATTCTATGATGTTATCGTGATTTTCTTTACATTTCAACATTTTGTTTATTCTGTTTCACTTCGTTGATTTACCTTCCAATTTCCCGACGATATTGGTTTCTTATAGCATTCACTGGTGTTTTTATTGTTTAATATACCCACTTCCATTTTATATATGTTTGTTTGTTTCTTCTTTTAATCTTTTAGAAGGCAGGTTTTTAATTCTAGAATTCTTGGAATTGTCTTACGAGCTTCGGCCAAAGAGATAGTTACATTATTTGATCCTCTATGTTGCTTTGTTCAAGGTTTAGAGACATTAATTTGAACAGTACTTTCCTCTTAAAAGATTGAATGCTATGCATACATGTTTTGTATCATTTATGTGAGAGGAGGTGGACTATTTTGTTGGCTGTTATTATCAGTTTTGGTACAAGAACATTGGTTCAAATTATAAGTTACGTACTCTAATATCTGTCACAAATTGCATTATCCAAAAGTGCAAATGTTGAAGCCAAAAATCGTTTTGGCTATACTATTTAGACTATCCTATGTAATCCAATGTTTTATGAGATGGTCAGAGCATGGAATATATTTTGGAATAATAAAAAATAACAAGAGTTTCTTAGTGCGGCTTAAGGTATCTGTTTCAAATTTGAAAATACTAGAAGTAAACATTAAAATCTCGATTAACGCACAATTTTCTGTTTTCTTTTTTTGACATAAAGTTTAATTAACCCCTGTAGAAGTACTTTTATTCGGAAATGACATCAGTTGGGACAGAGGCTGGTATCATTAGGATTTTAAAGCTACACTGTTTTTTCTCCTTTAGGCCAGTTAACTAAAAGTTGATGGGCATTGTGGTGCAGTGGATATCGGCTCGGAAGGAGAAATCAGGACGCCGGACTCGAATTCCACTTTAATTCCTTGCATTCACTTAGGCGCAAATACGCTTGGGAAAGGCATTAATCAGTCTATTTCCTTCAGTTACAGGTTAAATAACAGGACAGATTGGGTTCTATAGCCTTAGCTGGCAACCAGTCTACCGCAGAAAGCAATGGCAATCTACTGCGGGATAATCTTCTGCTCAGTTAGTCATGTCTCTTTCATGTTATGATCGCCCAAGCGTGTATCAAGTATAGCACTTAACTGACTGACTGAATATAATAGCTGGAAAGATAATTAAAACTTCTACTGGACATAAAGTGGGGGATCGGTTTTTTGTTGTTAGAAGTAATAAACTGATTCCCCACTAATTACTAGCTATGAGTCAAATAATAGCACAGATTGGGTTCTATAGCCTTGGCTGGCAACCAGTCTAACGCAGAAAGTAATGGCTACCTACCGCGGGGAAATCTGCCTAGTCAGTGATGTCTCTTTCGAGAAATGATTGCCCAAGCGTGTATCACGTATGGTACTTAACTGACTGAACTAGAAGTTGTATCCCAAATATTTTGTGACCTCACTTGTGTGTATATGATATCAAGCTTCATATTTTGGCATTGTTCGAAAATGAAATGCAAACTGAAATGCTATGATCCTGGCTGCACATTTATTTGTCCTATTTTCCATTTGAAAATGTTTTCAGTTTAGATTTTTTAAACGATTCTTTTAATTTTTGAGAGGTTAGGTGGCTGAGTAGACCTTTCCTTACCAGTAGCAGGTTTTACGAACACGGCTTGGTATGTCACCGAGCCTTAGTGTGACGGTCGATGTAGCGTTCAATCAAAATTATTAGGCCTTTTCATGGGATCAAAGTGATTGGTTTTATATCAGAATTTCTCTCTTAGGCGATCATTTAGATTACTAACGAGCTCTATCCACTCATTTAGTTTTGTATCAGTTTGTCTTCTCATAGATGAATTATAGCCTTCCCCACGCCTGAAAATGTTCAAACTATTATTCTCACTTTGGAGAATGTGTCACCGATTGGATTTACAACAACTACATTAGGGAGACGTCTTACATTACACATGTCTGGCCATTCGTCCATTTCTAGACATCTAGATAATCCCTGTCTACATTCACAATATAAAAAATAATGATCGATAACACAACTATCCTACACAAAAAAAAAACAAAAAAAAAACAGCAAAAGAAAGCCACAGATCCTCGAGGCAATATTCATGAGAAACTTAAGCCGTCAATTAATAGAATCAGCTGTGAATACTGTAGTAATGTTCTAAAATGTTTATAAAAAGAACAGTTTTTTTAATACTTTAACACTTGCATGATCATGACATTACAACATAAAAATCATTTTGGATAATTTTCACGTTTTTCACGTTATATTTGAAGCAAGAAGAAAATTTACAGTAATTTTTAGCAACACAGTTTTGCGGTTATTTTTTGTGACCACAATTCACACCCTTGAAGATAATCTCGGAAGGAGATTGAAAGTACCTGGGAATATCGAGAAATGAACAGTAAAATCATCTGTCAAAGTTACTGCTCACTTCTTATATTTTTCAATTATAATACGCGAAAGATTATCCGCGAGTATGAACAGATTTTATGAAAAAAAAGTAGACACAATGTTTACAATATATTTAATTTCACACACACACACACACACACACACACACACACACACACACACACACACACACACACACACACATATATTGGTTGAATATATGGGTCGGAATCTGCCAAGATGAATTAAATATGTAAAGAAACAAGTAGGAAAAAGTGTCTTTAACTTAGCATATTTCACATTAAGAAGCTTCGTCTATAAAACATCTCTGATGAAGTTTGTTAAAGTGAAACATGTTATATGAAATACATTTTTTCTTACCTGTTCTTTACTTATTCTTTTCATATATATATATATATATATATATGCAGGTTTCATCAACAACCCAGAGATTGACTCAGCTGACCATCTTTGCCAAGATGATAATTGTCAAAATCACTTCTGTAACATCCTGTAGATGTCTCTTTAAGAAGATATCAGCTGAAAACTAATATCGATTACAACGAAGCAACTGATGTCGACGCTGAAAGAAACGTAAAAGTGACAATGAAATTATGTGCGTGATCTTGAAAGGGAAAAAAACTGAAAGATACTGAAGCGCCATTGTTCATTTATTGTTAACGGTTGAATAATTTCCGGGAAAATTGAGTAAATAAATAAATAAATAAAAACAAAAACGTAAATTATTTTTCTACTGTACAACTTTTCACTTCCCCGCTTGATCTATCATGCAATTTTGGACAATGATCGTTTTTTTATTATCCCAGTACATAATGAGACACACAGACATGCTACATATTTTCATAATAAGATCATTCAAAAGAGGCTCTTATCGTGAAGCAGTAGAGCTTGTCTTGTAAGTTTTAAGCGTTGGTTTTCTTCTCCTTCCGGTGTTATAACAATTTGTAGCCATATGTTTAGCAGATAGATTGCTTTTGTTATAGTCCGTTTCTGCAACTGTTTATCAGCCTTTAAAACGCTCCTATATCTCTGTGAAAGCTGAAAAATTTTGTTAGAATTGGAACTCCGATGAACGTAGCTTCTGCTCCGATAAACTTAACTCACTGGTACTCCCTATATACGAATTTACTTGAGCCACATGATTAGTAACTAGGTCCCGCTCTTTTACTGTGAAACCGATAAATTGTAAACGCAAATTCTACTCCATCAGCTTCTTTTCTCGCACTCCCCGCCTGTGGAATTCCCTTCCGCTTACTTGCTTTCCAGACAGCTACAATTTTCAAGAATTCAAATGTAAATTCAATAGTAATCTCCTATCTTACTAACTATCTCATGCTTCTTTCTCCGTCCACCCTATTCTCACCAGGATTCTCATCCTTCTCATACCCTCTTCCTGACACCCCCGTGTAACCTGCCACTCTTTCTTATAATTTTCCTCCTCTGTAACCCCCTGCACAACAGTGCCAGTAAAATGCCTTGCTTGGGGTGACACGATTATAATATATATATATATATATATATATATATAATAACCAAGAATCAATTATAAATATTTTTTCTGGAGATCCCTCTGTCAGGTAGTACATACCCACTGCAGTAGAATAAATATTTTCTTATATCCTGTAACAAGATACTGGTAGACGTGGGACATCGTTCTGTCTCTTCACGTACACGCAGTAGTCTCACTATAGAAATGGGCATGTCTCATATAACATGATATTGCGATGGGACTATCATATATATGCATAAGTTAAACGCTTATGCCTACGTAGTATATTTTCTCAGAGAACAGAATATGTAAAATTTTTTCCAGTCGAATCAAAAGGACCGCACATGCTTTCGGTAGCATTGTTTAACCAAGCTTAAATTCACAATGACAAAGAAAGAAAACCTTTCGCGATCGTTAATGTAGAGGAAATTAAATTGTTGTTGCTATTTTTAAAAATAAGTTTTATTCCGGTGATCTTTCATTTTAAATTGATATTGGATCAATAGATTACTGGCTTCTTCTGATCCATTCATCTTATACTTTAATGCCACACATCTTAAAGTGTTTCTTATAAAAGAAAATTATTTTAACGATCGGCAATGAATGGGAAGGAAGCAGACCAAAATAATTAACATTCGGAAATATTAAGTCATACCTTTACATTATGAATAAAAAAGTTTCAAAATGAATCGAGAATTTATAAGTTGAATATAAAAACGAATTGAAAAGGAATATCAGTTATTATTTATACATATATTTTATGAGATGCCGGAAATAAAACAAAAAAAAAAATTCTTTCTTCCCGTTAACTGTATTGAAAATTTGAAGTTTCCAACATTTGAGATTTGATTCGGCACAGTGTTTAATTTGGTTGATGCAACAAGAAATGATGTTTCAATGTATTTCACCATCTTCATCATCTGTTTTGTGTATCGATCAGGTATGAGTTTGATCGTCAACGGATGCCCTGATGTCTTGACACAAAGCACGTGATATCAAAGTATATATTGTTTAATGTAGTGTTTAATGTAAGATGACGAAACAGACTGAGAAAAGAAATATCCATCCATTTCAATAGAACTATGCTTCAGTGACTGGCCGGGAATTTTTAGAATCATGTCTCCTAAAAATGTGACTTCCGAAATCTACTGATTTGAAAGACTGAAAGTGTTTTTTATGGGTAATCATTTATCCTTACAAATTTGAGTCTAAAAATGATTTTAGAAAATATACTGACTCATTTTCAATTGAATATCTTTCCATCTGTACATGTGATCTTCGAAAATAGTTTATTAACAATAAAGCATTCGAATTGTCTTTTATTTAAGATTAGATTAATATGATATAAACACAAAAGTAGGGTGAGAAAGTATCTGTTGCAACAATTCTTTGCGTGATAGAAACCCATCTGCCTAGAAAATCAGCTTCTAGAAGCTTAGTTTTTTTACCTGGTTTCAAATAGCGACTTTATTGGGAATGAAACACAGACAGTAAAAATGAAGTATTTACTTGGAAAGTAAATTGTATTTTTAAAATATGTTATTGGCCGTTGTGTAGTCTTCCCATCATTAACACATGCAGCACATATCCCTTTAATATAGCACATCTATCTATCTATCTATATCTATCTATCTATCTATCTATCTATCTATCTATCTATCTATCTATCTATCTATCTATCTATCTCTTTTCATTCTGCTCACATCTATCTATCTATCTATCTATCTATCTATCTATCTGAATCTCTTCATCTATCTATCTATCTATCTATCTATCTATCTATTTTCATTCTCACATCTATCTATCTATCTATCTATCTATCTATCTATCTATCTATCTATCTATCTGAATCTCTTCATCTATCTATCTATCTATCTATCTATCTATCTATCTATCTATCTCTTTTCATTCTGCTCACATCTATCTATCTATCTATCTATCTATCTATCTATCTATCTATCTATCTATCTAGATCTCTTCATCTATCTATCTATCTGAATCTTCATCTATCTATCTATCTATCTATCTATCTATCTATCTATCTATCTATCTATCTATCTATCTATCTATCTATCTATCTATCTATCTATCTATCTATCTATCTATCTATCTATCTATCTATCTATCTATCTATCTATCTATCTATCTATCTATCTATCTATCTATCTATCTATCTTCATCTATCTATCTATCTATCTATCTATCTATCTATCTATCTATCTATCTATCTATCTATCTATCTGAATCTCTTCATCTATCTATCTATCTATCTATCTATCTATCTATCTATCCTCTCTTTTCATTCTGCTCACATCTATCTATCTATCTATCTATCTATCTATCTATCTATCTATCTATCTGAATCTCTTCATCTATCTATCTATCTATCTATCTATCTATCTATCTTCATCTATCTATCTATCTATCTATCTATATCTCTTCATCTATCTATCTATCTATCTATCTATCTATCTATCTATCTATCTATCTATCTATCTATCTTCATCTATCTATCTATCTCTTTTCATTCATTCACATCTATCTATCTATCTATCTATCTATCTATCTATCTATCTATCTATCTATCTATCTATCTATCTATCTATCTATCTATCTCTTTTCATTCTGCTCACATCTATCTATCTATCTATCTCTTTTCATTCTGCTCACATCTATCTATCTATCTATCTCTTTTCATTCATTCATCTATCTATCTATCTATCTATCTATCTATCTATCTCTTTTCATTCTGCTCATCTATCTATCTATCTATCTATCTATCTATCTATCTGAATCTCTTTATCTATCTATCTATCTATCTATCTATCTATCTATCTATCTATCTATCTATCTATCTATCTCTTTTCATTCTCCATCTATCTATCTATCTATCTCTTTTCATTCTGCTCACATCTATCTATCTATCTATCTATCTATCTATCTTATAGGTCAGGATTAACTACTGAGGCAGGAGCTATTCACTGTTGTTTCTTGAACAGGTAGTTATAAGAGGTCAGTTTAGCCAAATGTTCACTCACCCATTCTATGCCTCGTCATCTTCGTGAGACATACTGTTGTGGATCTGGGGTTAGATCCAATAAATACACAACGTAGAGTAATACGGTAGAAAACGCAATATAGAATATGTACAGTGGAGGTTAGTAGAACGTCGTACAATACGGTTAGTCGAATACAAAATAATACGAGATAATATGAGACTCGAGACTTTGCAATGTTACCCTCAGGACTGGGATACACTAACTCTTAATGCTCTGTAGTTCACTCATGACTACTACTATATATAGTCTTAGGAAGAGTCCACATTAGAGCAAACAGGGAAGGTGCCCCAAAACCTACCTCCTAAGTTTTTTTTGTTTTTGTTTTTTTTTAACTTGGAATGTCCTTTTAATATTTCTTCCTTTTTGGATCAATAACCAACTGCTCCGTTTTTCTTTTTCTTTTAGACCTCCTTTGTTAAGGTTCCATTAGGGGCATTTGCATATCCTCCTGAGGCGTGTTAATTCCGCCTTCCTTTAGCATGTTCTTTATATACCGTTTGTGGGCGATCCTAGGTCCGTCGACCATATAGGTCATCTTTCCAATCCGTCTCTTTATCACGCCTGGTTCCCAGAATGACATGTTATTTTTGTAATGTTTGAAATAAACTTTTTCGTTTTGGCTAAAAGTTTGCTTAGGTGTGATGATTGCTGGTACGTGTTGTTTTTCATTTGGAATTAATTTGTCGAACACCGACCTCACTTTCCGTGCAAACATCAATTCGGTGGGTGACAGTGTCGATGGTGCTGATTTATTTGGTGTTATTCTGTACACCTGTAAAAATTGTTGGAGAGTTTTTCTCGTTGGAGTACCCGACGCTTTTTTAGAGCCCTCTTTAGGGTGTCTACAAAGCGCTCTGCCAGGCCATTTGACCTTTGATGATATTGAGGGGTTTTAATATGTTCAGCCTGAAATGTCAGGCGGAATTCTTTAAATTTCTCCGAAGTGAATTGAGTCCCGTTGTCACTCACTAGACAGTCGACAACGCCGAAACGAGCGAATAGCTCATGTAAATGGTTTATTGTGTTTCTTGTCGTTAGTCTCTTGCATTGAAACACTTCAGGCCACTTCGAATAACTATCCACAACTATCAAATAGTCAAGGATCCATATTGAGTAGTCAATATGGATCCTTGACCAGGGTCGATCCGTTTTCGGCCAAGGTTTGTGTGTTATTGTCTGTGATTTAGCTGCTAGGGCGCAGCCCTTGCATTTATCCATCATGTTCACGTAACTCCTCATTAATCTCTTCATTCGGTTCCTACCAGGATGTCCTGTACGGAAATCTTTCAATATCCTTTTCTGTAAAGTTTTTGGCACGACTACCCTATCACTGTACAGTAGTACATTATCGCATATGGAGAAGCTTTCTGCAATATTTTGGACTTTTTCAGCGATTTTCGCTTTCGCCTCTTTTATGAATTCGTCCTTTATAGCTTCGTATTTGATTTCTTTTAATGATAAGGGCAGATCCCTACTTGTGTTGCACAGTGTATTTTCTAATTCTCCTTGCAGCAGTAACGGAGTCTTCAAGCGGTTCTATCTGTTGAGGAATCAGTCTCGATAGACAATCCTCATGACCAATTTTGCTAGAAGGTAAATATTGCAATTTAAAATTTATAATTTAATAAAATAGTACCCCACCTCAACAGTCGGTTTGCTGCGTAAGTGGGTAGATCTTTTTTTGGATGATATATTATAAGTAATGGCTTGTGGTCTGTCTGAAGGGTGAAGAACCTTCCGTAGTTATATCTGTGGAATTTATTCACGGCAAATATGATGCCTAAACCTTCTTTCTCTATCTGAGAGAAGTTTCTCTCAGCTGGAAGCAGTGATCTGCTAGCATGAGCGATCGGCTTTGTGGTTCCATTTTCCATCTTATGTAATATGCACGTTCCAATGCCGGGCGAACTCGTGTCGCTGGCTATTAGTATCTCCAATTTTGCATCATAATGTGTCAGAAATAAATCGGACGTCAATATTTTTTTAATGCTTTCAAATGCCTGTTGGCATTCGTTTGACCAAATCCAGGCCTTATCTTTTCTTAGTAGTTCATTAAGGGGTGTAAATTCGGTATTAAATCTTGGTAGAAGCTTACTAGCCCCAGAAAACGCTGTAGCGATGCAATATTATTTGGTGCCGGCATATTTTTGATCGCCGAAGATCTAGTTGGATCAGGCTTTTTGACATCGTTATTATATAGCCCAAGTATTTAATCTTTTTCAAGAAGAAATCGCACTTTTCCTCTTTGACCTTAAACCCGTAATTACGTATTTGTTAAAAAATGTTTTTGTATGTTTAGTGTGCTGCTCACTCATTTCACTTTTTATTAAAATCTCGTCAAGATAAGCTATAGCGAAATCGAATTCTGCCAACATCGTATCCATGACTTGCTGAAAAATAGCGGGGTCTACTTTTACGCCAAACGCTAATCTTTCATATTTATATAGACCTCTACGCATGTTGATGCATAAGAGCTTCGAGCTTTCTTCGTCTACAGGAATCTGTAGATATGCTTCGCTCAGGTCTATTTTGGAGAAATATCTGTCTCCGTTTAATTTTGTAAACACTTTTTCCGGATTTGGAAGAGGGTAATAGTAATCCTTTACTGCCTCATTCAAACCTGTCGAGAAATCCGCGCATACACGTATTTCCCCAGACTTTTTTTTAAACGTAAACGTGGTAGTATTCCACCTTGGATATAATTCCCGAGCTGGTTAATCTGCCCAGTTTGCTGTTTATATTTTCTAGTGCAGCGAAAGGTGGTTTTCTTTTTTCCTAAATACTGGTTGAGCCTTTTTCTTTAACAGTATTTTCGCCGACATTTTTTTTGCATCTGTCTAACCCATTCGAGGATACTTCGGTTTCCATAGTTAGGCTTTCAATTTGTTTACAATACGAGCTGTTTGGTAAGTCCCAAAGGTTAAATCTTTGCATCCAGTCAGTCCCAAACAAGTTTTTGGTATTTTTTAATACGTACATTTTTAAGTTTTTTGTAACTCCATTGAATATCACGTTCAAAATTACTTTTCCTTCAAAATTAATTTTCTTTCCCGTGACTGATCTCGCCATTTTTTGTTTTTAATAGAGTGGGTTTATTCAGACGTCTCCATGTTTGGAAGCTAATTATTGAAATATCAGATCCGGAATTTAACTGCATGTTTACAGTTTTGTTTAACATTTTGACTTGTAAGTATTTTCTAATGTTAGTACCTTCGTCTTCCTCGGTCCTTGTTACTTTCACTCTATTGCTTCTGCATTTAGAGGCTTTATGTTCGTTTTTGTGACAGTTTCGACATGTTTTAAATTTAAAAGGGCAATCCTGATACCAGTGGTATTCACCACATCTATAACAAGGGCTTGGAGGTGGTTTCTTCTCTGATATTCCAAACGATCTAGTAGGCGAATGCCAGTTTTTCCTTGATTTTGTCATTTGAGGAGAGGAAGAAAAACGTGTTTTTCTCTGTATTTTTTTAAGTTAGCTACTCCAGCTTCTTCGATGTTCCTCGAATCATTTTTTATGCTTATACACTGCTGGCAATATTCAGCTAATTTTTGTAGAGTTAGATTTTGCTCGTTTTATAATTTTGTTAAAATTATCCTTCTCATTTCCGCATCTTTATTTGCAATCAAACCTTGTACAAAGACTAAGCATTTAAAATTATCTGCCGTGAGTTCTGCTAGTCTAAATTCGTCGCATAGTTTATTCACCACTGATGCGAAAGTGGTGTAGTCTTCGTTATCTTTTTTTTCGTTAATTTAAACATTTCCATCTCTTATGGAATAGAGATGTCTTTGGGCTAAACAATTCTGTTAATAGTTTTAAAGCTTCAGCAAATTTTAACTCACGCGTTTTCTTTGGCAGTATGTAATCCACGAATTTGTTGTGTTCGTGTGTTCCCAGTTTGCGAAGGAGTAAACATACTTTCTTCTCATCCGACCAGCTTCTACAATCGACTTCATAAAAGTCCTGGTACAGTTTATAATATAGAGCAAAGGTTTTTTCCTCATCAGGGTCGTAATTAAAGTTTTAAATTGAGTTCCAAATTGTATTTTTGCGAATGTGTTTTTGTTTTCTTCATTTTGGCCCTTTGAAAGTATAGCTTGTCGGATTAATTCTTGTGTCTGATGTTGTTGTTCATTGTTTCTCTCGTCAACTTTCTGTTGTAATTCCAGCTGTTTTTGGAAGAATTCAAACTGCATTTTTGCTGTTGCACTTGTAGTTGTTTTTACACATTATGTTGTTGTTGCTCTATTAAGGTTTTTTGGAATTCGAGTTGTATTTTCTCATTGTGTTTTTGTTGACACATCTGGAGTTTCACTAGTTTTACTATCGTTGCTTTGAAATCTTCCATTTTACCGGAGGGGGAAAAGAATTTTACTGTTTTTTTTTCTTCTGGGTATTAATTTTGTTTATCGTATTTTTCCTCCGTGTAAGACTCATTCAGTCGTAGTAGGATTCTTTTTTTTCGGCACTGCAGTGAATTTCTCGTCACTGTTTGTGGTCGACCATATGTATATTTCTATTTGAATACTTTCTCGTGACTGCTGTTTTTCCCGTAAGTTCTTTTTTTTTCCTGTTTGGAACCTCGTCGCCACTGTTGTGGTGGTGACTGACCTAAGAACGTATTTTGTCCTCCGCATGACTTCGTATCTTCGTCGCCACTGATATGGATCTGGGGTTAGATCCAACAAGTACACAACGCAGAGTAATACGGTAGAAAACGCAATATATTGAAGAGGAATATGTACAGTGGAAATTAGTAGAACGTCGTACAATACGGTTAGTCGAATACAAAATAATACGAGACGTGAGACTTGGCAATGTTACCCTCAGGAATAGATCGCTGGGATACACTAACTCTTAATGCTCTGTAGTCCACTCATGACTACTACTATATATAGTCTTAGGAAGAGTCCATATTAGTGTAAACAGGGAAGGTGCCCCAACACATGCACACACTCACGCGATCACATACAAACACGCTCGCATACGCAATACACATATAAATATATACAGATATATGTATACAAAAGGAAGATGAAAAGGCCTTTAGTCCTTGCTATTCGTTATATCATTAGTGACCAGTTTCTATTTCTAAATGTATTTTCCTTTATTTACCAGTAATACTTTGAGAAGGTTGCATTATTTCTATGTTTGTGATTTTGTTTTAAAGATCATTTTTATCATAATTATGAATAACGATGTCATCAGCATTGTCTCTGCTTCATCATAAATACATCGGTCTTCAGAAAGAAAACAGGATCCTTGTCTTTTATTCGTAGATTCGTTTGGGATATGATATTGAATTCTTAGGTGGTCAATACTTATCACATCTGTGCTTGTAAATACACGGGGTGCATAGTCTGGAAAAATTAAATAGATCGTGGTTCTCATTTTCTACGTATAGTTAGAAATTTTTCTGCATTTTGGTCCTTGCCAGACATGTAAGATTCTGAAGATCGATACATTCCCTCTATCAGATCGATGCGTTCAGCAGATTCGGAGATTGGAATTCGATTTCTAATGTTTGAGAAGAAGAAGTTTCTATTCATGCAGTCATATGCTAGTGTGAGATCGACAAAGCAGGAATACAGTTTCTTACTGAAGGGGTAAGCAAATTCTTGGCCTTGTTTAATGACATATATGCCATCATTACATTACTTTTACTATATGAAGCGAATCCCCTCAAGACCTAGGCTATCATGGCTCTCCACAAACTTCCTATCCTTTGTAGCTCTTAAAAATCTTGTCTTTTTGTGATTGCTTCTAAACCTTCGTCCACCATCCATTGACTTAAGCTCTCTAAGTATGTTATGCGTTGTTTTACTTTTCCTTCAATCTTTCCTGTGAGTATCGGATTTTCCAAGCTCTCTTCCCTCATTAGGTGCCCTAGATATTTCATCTGTCTTGTCCAGGTGCTATGTATAAGTTTCCTTTTCGTTTCCATTTTCTCAAAAAATTGTTGTTGCTCACATAATCGGTTCATTGTATCCTCAGCATTCTTCTGTAGGAGCACATTTCGGTTGCTACAAGTACCTTCTTCATATCTGACGAGATTGTACAGCACTCACTGCCATAAAGGAGGACAAACATTACATGATAGTTTAGTACTCTTTTCCTTGTTTCTAGCGAAGATTTTCTGTTTCTTAATATTCTGCTTAGCTTATGGAATGTATCGTTGGATATCGTAGTAGGCCTTTGAGATTGTTGTACTTGATTGATTTTGATATCTCCAAGTTGTAACTTGAATGTTGGGCTGTTCGTTTTGCTAACAACCATTCATTTTTTCTTCTTACAGTTGATATTTAATCCGTTCTTCTTTCTTCGCATTTCTTTCTCTACCTTCTGCAAAACATTTTGTAGATTTATTTCTGTCAAGGTGATAAAATGGCAATTAATACTGCATTTAAAAATTAGAGATTGTAACTGTCAGGAAATTAAGTGTACGGAAGGGAATTCCAAAGGCGGGACGTGCGAGAAAAGAAGCTGTAGAGCAGTATTTTTACTGTAAATGTGTGGGACCTACTTGCTAGTCGAGTATCCCAACTAAATTCATGCTGAGTGGACATTAGAGCAGAAGTCGTGAAAGTATTTGTAGAAGAGACAGCGGGAAGTCACATTTCGCCGGTGAGAAATTGACTGGAATTGAGCTACCAGATCGAGATTAATTACATTGCAGATCTCCGTTGGATTTTGTCAAGAACTCCGAAATAAATAGCAGGGACACCCGAACAGATGTGACAGCAGTATTCAATGCGCGGGCGGATGGTAGATTTATATATGTGCAAGATGAATTCAGACAAGAAATATTTCTGGCCGGACACAATGGCTACTTGGGGCATTGACTACACCAGGAAGATTGTTGATGAAGATCAGAAAAAGCGTAGGATCTAGAATAGAGCCTTGAGGGACACCTGTGTTCGTATGATAGTACCTGGAAGGATGCTTATTCAATACTACCTTCATTACGCGATTTGAAAGGAACGACTGGATTAGATCAAGCAAGCGTACAGTTATACCAAAGCCCTGTATTTTGCGTAGAAGGCCAGCATGCCAGACTGTGTCAAATGCTTTGGAGATATCTAGGGCAACAGCTCGAGCTTTGACGTTCTTATCGAGGGCCTGGTAATTCTGTGATGGTCGTTAGCATATCAGTGGTACACCTAGTGAAGCAGAACCATACTGTTTATCGGAGAAGAGGCTGTAGGCTGTGAGATTTTGAGCCAATTCATCATTTATAAAAGACTCTAACCCTTTACCAAAAATCGGTAGGAGGCTGATAGGGTGATAATTAGAAGGGTCTGATGGGTTCTTCCGAGTTCTGAAATACAGGAATCACAAGGGAGGACATTCAGTAGGCAGGAAGGCAGCGAGGGAGTAATGTAAACCTCACTCAGTTTACCCTCAATTCTAGGTGAGAAGTCGGGTGCGGATACCCCAGAGGAATCTAATGTTGAGTTAGTGGAGTATCTGCGAGTAAAACACTCGGTTTTGTCCGCTGAAATGTGAGGAAATCAAATGTATTGATTAAAGTGGGGATAGAGGGTTTACTGTTGTTTAACACATTTTACAGAGCTGTCATTAGTCGTTGGAACCGAACTTGCGGAATGCTATACGCTGCTTCATTCTGTTAGCAAAAACAGATTAGCATCCTTTAGCATCTTGCACACATTACAAGCAGAGACGAAAAAGCCCTTAATATTATGGTCAGACACATGGATCTGATAATGCAGGAGGTGATTCCTGTGGGGATTATGTGCAGCCGAGCAAGCAGGGAAGAACCAGGAGAACGAATGGGGCATAAGTCGTATTTTTCTGGCTGGGATGAAATCATTGATGCCAGCTTTAACCCAAGAGGTGACTTCGGATGCATAGTTTTCAACGGGAAGACTAAAAACATTGTTCCAAGGAACGTCACACAGGAAATCGTGGAACGACTGCCAGTCTGCTCTTTGGTAGGAATAAGATATTCTGTGGGCTTGGGAGGTGAAGTAAAAGGTGATATTAACGGAAACCACAACATTATCAGAGTTGCCAAGAGGGCCAAGCTGCATGATATGACAAGAGTCAGGGATAGAATTAAAGCAGAGATGTAGCAGTGAGTCAGGTCTGTTAGGGTTGTTAGATAAACGCATAGAGAAATCCACTACTTTAGTGATTGAAAAGTTCATGGTATGGATACCAGCAAGATTTGTGACTGGGTTTCCAGTCCCTTGGCGTGGTGGGCATTAAAGTCTTCAAATACAAATATATGAGCGAACAGATGAGAGGAAATAGCGTTATTTTTGTTGTTCGAGATACTGTTAAGTACAGAACAGTCAGGAGATGAAGGGGAGTAGTAGAGAGAGAGAAAAAAAAAAGATAGCTAACCGAGCTTAGTAGAGAGAGATGGAGACACATGTAGGTATGATCTGGAGATTCAAGAGAAATCACTCTAGCTAGAAGGAGATGCTCGCTGAAATAAACGCCAATTTCATGCATATGGACATTAGATTTTTTCTTAAAGAAGAGAAGGTAACCAGGAATATAGAAGTCTGAAGAAGGAATGGAAAGGTTAGTTTTACAGAGAGCTAAGATGTCAGGTGTGTTTACTTGGAGGAAGGATTCAATGCTGCAAAAATTGGTACGGATACCATGGATGTTCGAGAAAAAGATGTTAACAGGTTTAGTTAATTTTTGTTTAGCTGGTTTAGTTTTAATTCTTACTTTGTACAATTAACATTGCAATTGATATTGCGCTAATCATAATGAGAGAATTTTTCGTAAGAAGAGGCTTAGAGTTGAAGTATCAGTCGGTCGTCAAATGCAACATGTATAGGAATTAAACTGGTGAAAACTGCAGCATAATGTGTCCTCCGGGTTACTAACCGGTGACACTTGAAGGGACACCCATTCATGCGCAATATTGCACTACAAGTAACCCCGATTATTCAACTGTTGATCAGAGCATCTCTCAACTACCAGTCGGAAGTAGCAATCAGGAAACTGCCAACTCGGTACCTCAGAATGAAGAGACGTTGCCACCATCCACACATTACAAATGCTTGCGACACCACCACTATTAAGACCTGAGGAGAGAAAAGAAACCGGTAACCCGTTTATAAAGAGGAAACAAAGAATAAGTTTCTACTCCTATAAGAAGAGGGAGGTGTTATAGTAAGGTCTTTCTATTCCAATAAATTTGATAGCCTAGTTAATATAATGTTCTTGAATTTTTAATGTCATACTACGGTGAGTTCATTACGTGGGTTGAAGTGAACTGTTTTTCTGGCTGGTGTTGACAGGTTAGTGATAAGTAGCCTGTTACTTGATTCAAAGTAGGTTTGTATACTCTAACATCTGTAATAAACTAACTAATCTGAGAGTCCGAGATAATGAAATTACCAAATAACAGAAACCACATCATTTTAGGACTACCAACAGTACATATTACACATTTAACTCGAAAAGAACATAATGATATAATCAAGATGTTGATATTCCACACTACTTGAAATAAAAGGTTATGTAGGAAACTCCCACTAATACTAAAAAAAGCGATAATAGCAACTGGACTTGACAAACCCATTTTGCTGAAAAATAGTTTTAAGGGGAATAACGTATATATTTTAATCGAAATAAGTACTGACTGTTCAGTACAATCAAAGCTAGACGTTTCCTTGTAAAGAAAAAGCTTATATTATTCTTATAAATCCCATAACTATTCCACTCCTTTTCCGTTGAACCAAAATAGTACTTAAGCTGGTTACCAATTTTAACATGAGTTTTTATTAATCAAACATTCACCACTGAGCAGACATGTGTTTCCATTCTGGTAGTTGCATTTTCTATTTTTCTCTTTTGTCATTCATGTTATTTTGTCGTTATTATATTTATTCAATAATTTTATGTTATGGTAGGCTATCAAATTTTCCATATTCGTTACGCAACTTTAGCTTACTTTAAGTTATTTCTATTAAATGTCTTCTTTAGTGCTGGAGAAATCCTTGCTGCATTTGTTTTATGCTGCGGTTAAATGGAGTCTTGGACCAAAATATGTCACGGTGTTTCTTTTTATTTTTTATATCTATTTCAATATTACAATTCCAGATTCATTCTATGTTTAACGTTTTTCAGGGCGTTTCAAATTTTTCTTTAGTTTCACTTCGCTGAAAACTTTATTATCAGTCAATTTAGTTGTCAACTAGCATCTCATCAATACGTACAAGTGTTCAATATGATCATGAGATGCTTTGATCAACTGTTAACAGTGAGTACTGTTTTTTTTTATAACTTCCGGAATTTAAATCTAAAAAGGGAATAACCTTGCAATTAAACACTAGTAATTTTTATAATATGGTCATTGATGAATATTTACAGCTTTTTCTTGTTTTGCCAATATTCCTTGGACTTTTTTGTAGCAGAATGAAACCATTATCCCTATAAAGAATGGTATTACTGATATCAAATATCTGAGTCACACCATTATAAAAATGCATAATATTTTATATCCCTCCGCCTAATCGAGCTTCAATTTCAAACTTATTATTTTACGCCTCATCTGCATGACTCAATTATAAAATGTATTAATGGTTTTCTCTAAACATAAATTTATTGAAAAATATCGAACATGGATGATAATAAGTTAAAATTAAAAAAAAACTCACACCATTTTTCCATGAATCCCATTATAATTCCCATAGCCATTAAATACGAGAGTATTATGACAATTCATTCTAACTTTATGGAAGATCATTGCTTCATACATAAAATTTTACACACACACACACACACACACACACACACACACACACACACACACACACACACACACACACAGATATATATATATATATATGTTTGTGCATGTGTGCGTGTGTATGTGTGTGTGTATTATCACTTTAAATTTTATTTTTAGTTGATACTTATATTTGAGTAGATGATCTATTTATTTATTAAACAATATATTTATTTATTTTCGTGTACTGGCCTGAATATTCGAGAAATCTTATGAAAGAAAAATATGCGATCTCCGGCAGGATTCGAACCTGCTTCCACCATGTTGGATTAATAAATCTAAAACAATATATCACTTCTTTAGAAATTGCTTTGTTTACATCTGGATATGAAACGAAGCAGATGTGATATGAAATTTTGAGAATGCATGACGAGGAGGAATTCGCTTAAAGGCATTATTCATCCTTACTTGATCGGTAAAAGTTCTTCATTGCTACGTCGCTATAAGCAAGCTGGATCTGACGACGGTTCCCTTTGCCTAGGAGAATAAACATTACATGGTTCAACCCACTGCACAACAAAAACGTCAAACCAAATAAACAAATGTAGAAAAAATATTCATGAAACTCATACATCAAACACTCCTCATAAGATATTCAACAAAGACACAGTAAACATCAACTACATTTGCTCAGAAAATATAACACAAATAATATAAAAAAGAAAGAGAAAAGCAATCAACAAACCACCTGCAAAAATCAAACGCACGTGTAACTGTATGAAAAGAATTGATGTCCTTTAAACGGTAATTGCTTACAGAACAATATAATATACAATGTCACGAGAACATCGGTATATAACGAAGAAAAATCTACATAAGTCTAACTATAGAGCTCTGGAAACAGACAAACTTTATTTAAATTAACTTAGCTGACAAATGCAAATTACTAAGTAAATTATCAGAACTAATGTCAAAATACGGGCGTGAAAACAAACATTTACTACGTTACTTAACAATAAAAAACTAAAAAAAGAATAATAAATAATAAATAAATAAATCAGGAAATAAAATAAAAAAACACAAAATCAATAAATAAGTAAAGAAATTACGTAATTAATAAAGAAATAAGGAAAGTCCAAATACACGTGAGCACAAATGAACAATTATAACAAATCAACAACAATTAATAAGTATGATAAAATGAAGATGATATAATATACATGTGTGAAGGATATAGAATGAAGAAGAGTAAAGCATCTCACACGTGGGATTTGAAAGATTAATGGCGGCTCTGCAAGAGGATGCCGAAACACAACTAACCCATGATCTCTTTTCTGTTCAATCAGTGCGATGCCCTCACAGCCACCGCAGATAAGATTGACTGCTTTATTATATTTTCCATTTGTAAACTAGTTATTACGCGACCTAGGTTTTAATAACTCGTTTACAAATGTAAAATATTCAAAAGTTCTACAATATAATTGTATTGAACACATTTTAATACAAATGTGCATTGGTGCAAAGTAATTAAACAATCAATCAATCAATCAATCAATCAATCAATATATATCTTTATTTATCTGTAAATTCAGATAAAACTTAATGAGGAAATAGCTATTTTCAACATGTCATTTTAAGACATGCGTTCTTCGACCCTTTATAAAGAGAGAATGAAAAAAATTCTAAGCCCAGAGGTTAGTTTAGGTAAAGGAAGGGGTTGGGATATATTGATTTCCATTGGGTTGGGCTGGGGGAAGGAGTTAGTAGTAATTCTTCCTTGGTAGTGGAAGGTATGTAGCCTGACCCTAGGGTTAGCAGTAGTTGGAGGTGTGGAGGTAACTGCTAGGTCAACTTTAAAAAATTTTTTGAAATTTTTTGAAATTTTTTATCCGAACTAATTGGAAGAATAGGATAGTTATTGTAATTTATATTTATTTCAATGGCGACGCATACTTATATATATATATATATATATATATATATATATATATATATAACTTCGTTTTCGATGTCTAACACAATTTATAAGCTTGAGAGGGATGGAATTCTAGTAATCGTCCTAAGAATTTGCCTATTGATTGGATCCAGTAATTATTGCTTCACAGTTTTATGCTTTTCTACTTGTTGGAATCCACTTCCCCAGTTTCTGTTTTCAGAACTCTTGGGAGCTCTATGATCCCTCTAATCATCTTCTATTTAGATATCTTATCTCTTTTTGGTAAAATATTTGAGGCTATTATCTATTCTGAAACATGCATTTCACATCTCACAACCTTCTCTCTGACAAAGAATTTGGCTTCTGCTTTGTCAGGTCTACTGGCGATGTGTTAACAACCATCACTGGATATATATTCCAGGCTCTTGATAATAACGGTGAAACTCGAGGTGTTGCTCTTGATATCTCGAAAGCGTTTGGCAGGGATTGGCATACTGGCCTTCTGTGCAAACCTCAGAGCTACTCTATTTCTGGACGATTGTGTGATTTAATTCAGTCGTTCCTATCAAATCATGAAATTAATATCGTTTTGAACGTACAAGCGTTTAGATTCTTTCATACGAACGCGGGTGTACCTCAAATCTATATAACTAGGTTCTACGTTTTTTGATCTTCATCAATAATCTTCCTGCTTTACTCAGTTGTCAAGTAGACGTCTATGCAGATGACACCACCATTTACTCCAGTTTCAATAGTAAATCTGCCAAGGCTAAGTAAATGGTAGGAAATTGGTCGCACATTTTGATACCTCTAAAAAGAAACTGCTTTCCTTTAAGCCGCACAGAGAAACTTGCTTACCTACCATCTGAAGGAATGACGTTAGCCACTTAGAGAGCAGTCCACTGCGCCTTCTTGTTCCCACTCAAACGACATCGAGTAAAATGATTACATCGAATCTAAAGATGCATCTACTGCTAGGAAAGATGGATCATTGTTTAGGGCTAGGAAGTTTTTCTCGTCAGAACTCATCTTGCACAATTATAAATATACAATTCGTCTGTGCATTGAATACTGTTGCCATATTTGGTCAGGTGCCCCTGCTATTCATCTTGAGGGGGTTGAAAAAATCCAAAGGAAAATTTACAATATGATCGATACTGACTTGGAAGGCCGCCTCCAGTGACTTCCTCACTCAGAGGATGTCTTTCTTCTGTCTTTTTACAAGTATTTTCCTGGCAACTGCATTGACGAACTTTTTTTCTGCTTCTCTGACCACATGTATTTGCGCGTGCAACTAGATTGGCATCTAGGTTCCACCATTTTATCGTCGAAACAATTAAATGTAACAGCTTCTTCTACTATAACAGTTTCTTTTCTCGCACTTTCCGTTTGTGGAACTCACTTCCATTTGCTAGCTTCCTTGATAGCTACAATCTTCAAAAGTTTAAATGCAACATCAAATGTCATCTTTTATCTGTTTGATTCCCATCATTTTTTTATACTTTCTTCAACATCCATGTACCTTTTTTTATTCCCCTGTACCTTTTTATTCCCCTGTATCTTTTTTATTCTCTCACTATAACCGTCTACGCACCAGTGGCGGTCCTGTCTTACTTGGAGGGAAATGATTATAAAAACGTAATCAATAATAAATGATGAAAAACAAATTTAACAAACAACATTATGAAATAACTACAAATTACTGTGTTCTGATTCAAAATTATTTCTATTCAATCGCCTCTAAAATAATTTTAAAAACAACCGTTACCGCCTATTCAATAACTGTTAGGATAACACAATGAAGTTTCTACCCATAATGCATCATTGACTAGCATATGTAAATAGTCGGGCCAAAACACATATACATGGCCTGAAGATTGCATTGAACAGATTGTTGCCGCAGGGTATTAACCTCAAAGTCCAATTTTATATATTCATAAACGCTATTCTTGATATTGAGCATTTTATTCCATAATAGCCAACTTACACCATGAATGCTCAACTGGGATCCATAGTAAGATGAATGTTGTGGCGACATCATTCATTGGGTCGTATATTCTAGCGTTAAAAGGAGCCTCGTCGTATGACTTCTGTAGCTAAACTCAATGAAAGCTAAAGAACGCTGAAATGACCTGGTTTCATTTGGTATTTCTTGCATTGAGCGTGTATGCAATTTGAGCCGGTGTATCTTGTCTGTTAAGGAAGTTAATTACAGTTGAACTCATCTGGTGATGGTTCATGGAGTCAGACTGCATTGTCCCCTTTGGGCATTAAGCATTCGATTTCTGATTCGCAACCCAGAGTAATGAAGAATTTAATGTCACCACGATTTCAGAAATAGAATGTACCATATATCTGACACACATGCTTTCTTTGAACATCGTTAACACTTGAACTGAAGGTCACGCTGAGTGTTAACACTGGTAGTCTTCTCCGTAGTTAAAAAAAAAAAACTGTACTTCGCCGACGCGTTTCGTTAACTTCGATACTTTATGAAGGCAATGCAAATCTAGGGGAAAGTAAGATGAGCGAGTAATATTCATATATATATATATATATATATATATATATATATATATATATGTGTGTGTGTGTGTGTGATACAGCGAAACAGATCTGTTTGCGGATGACTATTTAGGCTCTCACACCCTGATTGAGCATTCTGGAAGAATGGTAGACTTTGAAAAAACAGTAGCTACTCTAGCATCTATGCATCGTTTATTCAGTAATGAATTAGAACACTCTAGCCACTGGCGTATGAATACATGGTATATCACACGCTAAAAGTCTGCTTCCTTCTACCGATCATGCATAACTCAGAGATAGAATCGCCGACTGACGCCAATCCGGTCGGGTTTCAATCCTGGGTAGAAGCAATCGGATGTGTAACCGTACTGATGAACTATGATAGAGCGAAACAAATCTGTCTGCGGATGAATACATATATTTAATATTATTGGGATTAGGTTATTGTTGGATATTTGTTTTGTACATCTTCAAAGGTTGAAGTGATGGATTTAACCGTTTTCTTTTGATTTTTCAATATATTTGTTGTTGTATATGCTGATATGGTAAGTCTCAACTTACTAAAGTTTATACTTAAGGCCTAACCACAGTGACGCCTAAAAAAACAAACTTTCACTTCCTTGCAGAAATATAAGAGCTCCGATTGAATTAGCAAGCAACAAAAACATTCACATATCTCTTTCAAGTAAGGGCGGGGAAATAGTAATCATGGACGACCCCCCTCCAAAAAAAAAAAAAAATGACAGACCTCATCGACGACGACAACATTCACGAAAAAGAAAAAGAAAACAAAATCACAAAATAAACACAAGAAAATCATGAGTGACATAAAAATTATACTAAAAAGTAAAGCCACCTTCTTTCTAAAACTTATTCAACAACATCCGAAAACATCTTCTCCATATGGACTACCAAACACACAAACCTAACATACCAATGAGACCTGTCACAGTAAGGATAGGCATCGCTCCGCACTATCTAGCACACTAAGCAAAATCTTAAATCAGCTTCTTAGAAGAATTAGTCACTCAGACATAAAAATCCAGGTGATCTAAAAAAAAAAAAAAAATTAAACATCAAAAACAAATATATGCCCACAAACATCATTACAAAGAAATCTACTAAAAACATGCTTAACATAAACAGAAATAAAATTACCATCCCTACACTTAAAATCATAAAAATATGCCACCTGAGCACCTAACAATGTTTTTTTTTCACTTTGGTTAATCATTCTAAAAGACGAAAAAATGGTTTTTCCATATGATTTTCTACCTGCAGCGTTCGCACCTATCTATTTTTAGAATTTCTAGAAAGTGACCATTTCAAAAACATTCTACTACTAAACTCTTTTTATTTCAAATACATAGACATCTTCCTTCTAGTATATCTACAAAACACTATTTTAACTGATCTTATCAACCAACATAAGAGAGTTGAATCTACAATAAGCTTCACCTTATTCACCACACTCTTCCCTCCTAAATAACATGCTACACAGAAACAATATGGAACTTAACTCTGACATTTACAGAAAAGCTACCAAAAACGACCTGGTCAACTTCTATTTAAATCACTCCTATAAAACGAAATCATGTAAAATTATAGGTTTTAGCATAATAACATTAAGAATTTGTAGCGCATAATATCTACCCAAAGAAGAAACACATAACAACACACTAAAAAGCTTCAGTATCCTTATCGCATCATCCAAAAACGCAAAGAGAAAGGAACAAAAAGTACACGATTACAACAAAAGAACTTTATACACAATAATAAATTAAACAAAAACAGACTTACTTATAACACTACCTACCAACACCATAACATCCATTATCCAGAACAAGCTATACAATCTAAACAACATCCAAATAGTTACAACCACTTCTAAAATTGTTATAGATATAATCAAATTTAAAAACACCCATAGCAATAATAATTCAGAAGAATGATCATACAAAAATTCCCAAAACTGTTCCGCACAATACATTAATGTAACATGCTGAAATTTAAAAGGCGTAGCACAAAGGGGTGTGGGGGGCTTATAAATAAGAATTTAACAAATGCACTGATCATAATCAGAAATACATTCAAGCACAGTCTTGATCTGAAAATGCCCACACTTATCAAAAAGGAAAATAATTTACTCAAACGGAAAATCCTCTAGAGTACCGCCATCGAATCTTATCGAAATATTAATTTTCGCCCAGGCTTTTTGCCAACCTCCTCTTTCCTGAAAAAAAATCTAGCTTTCGTGAGCCATCATATGAAACAAGAAATAAGTTGGAAAATCAAAAGTAAATCTTTCAATATGTTCAGCTCAAACGTCCATCTCATACCATAACAAACTAATAAAAAAAAATATTTTAATCGGTTCACCCGAAGCAAGGTGGAACCACTATTAGTGTGCAGGGGGCAACAACGAGAAAAAAGACTGGGTACAGTGGGTATTGAAAAAAAGGATAAGAGATGGATGAAATTCAAGGAGATAGAAGATCGTAATTAAAATTACATTTAAACTTTTCGAGTAAAAAAACTGTTAGAGTAGAAGAGGCGGCTATATTTAACTATTCCAACTGTAAAAGGGTAGAACCTAGACCTAGAGAAAAGACTCGTCAGAATAGTTGCCATGAAAGTATTTCGTCAGCAAGAAATTTACTGAAGTCGTGATACAAAATTAGGATCTTGTCTTAGATTTTGTCAATAATCTTGATATGAAAAGCAGGAACACCCTATCAGATATGGCAATAGTATTCAATGCCAGGACAAACTGTAGATCTATAAATGTGCAAGATGGATTCTTATGAGAAAAACGTTTTGGCCCGGAACAGTGACCCAACCTTTTAGCCGTAGATGCAGCTATAGATTCGATGTAGTCATTTCACTTCAGGTCGGTTGAAAAGTGAGACCAGGGATGCGCAGTGTGTTGCTCTCCAAGAGACTACTGTCATCATTTCTAATGGCTGATAGGTAAGTTTCTCTATGGTGGTTAAAGGACAGCAGATTCGTTTTGAAGGCATCGATATTTACGAGCCATTTGCTACTCCAATCCATCACAAACTGAAGGTCTTTCCCAAGAGCAGAGCGATGTTTACTTTGTCAGCATTAGTAGATTTCTTACTGAGACAATCTAAACTTATTTATAAATGGAATTTTGTCTGTGTGTGTATGTGTGTGTGCATGTGTCTGCGTGTGTCAGTTACCTATAGACTCCGAAACGGCTGAACCAACTTTCTTCAAAATTTACACAGTTGTACTATAAGCGTCTTCGAGTGTTCTTAGTTAGGTTTTGTGTCGAGGTACCCCCGATAAATATCGAAAATCGATAATCGAAAAAATCGGCTTATAGAAGGAGTGGTCCGATTTTAATCAAATTTGATAGATTCATAGACAAAGACATAAGATACGATATTCAGAAGTTTCAAGGTTGCAGTTCTTACAATAGTGCAGAAAATCGATAATATATATATATATATATATATATATATATATATATATATATATATATAAAAGGCAAGATGTTTGTGTGTGCGTGTGTGTTTATCTGCCTGTATGTCTGTATTTTTTTCAGCCCTTTTATTTTAGTTTTTGCTTCGGGTTTGGCTCTAAGTAGGTATAATTGTAGTTCTTAGTCTCAGCCATGATACAATTTACTCAGAAGTCTTATTTAGCCTTCAAAATTCAGTTTACGACGAGAAAAAGCTTATTTGATATCGATACCAAGAAATCAAAATTTGACTTACATCCATTCATTTTTCTTTCAAGATAAGGTTTTGCTTTAACTGGAAACAACTATTGCTTTTTAGTCTTTTGTGCCAACGCCCAAAGAGTCTAAGCTCCAGGACCATGGATTAGTTTTAAAGCTTTCATTACACCCGAGCAACGCCGGGCTAGACTGCTAGTAGTCAATACTGGTGTCAACTCCATAGAAACTTACTGAGAACTGATTACATCAGGAAGTCGATGAATATCAGGAACTGCATAGGACCTAGGATATAGCTGTGAGGGATTCCAGCGTTCTTGTGAAAGGCTCTTGAAGCTTGTTCGTTCAAAACGCCCTTCATTTTACGATTTGATCGGAACAATTAAATTAAATTTAAAGATCATCCAGAAATACCGTAGCTCTTGAACCTGCGCAGAATGCAAGCATGTTAAGCCCTTTCAAACGCTTTTAAGATTTCTAGTGCAACAGTTCAAAGTTTTGCCATTCTTATACACACACACACACACACACACACACACACACACACACACACACACATATATATATATATATATATATATATATATATTCAGTGAAGGCTATTAGCACATCAGCGGTAGACCTGGCAAAGCAGAAGCCATATTGTTTGTCAGAGAGTCGGTTGTGAGTGGTGTGGTGCTTAACTACTTCAGGATTGATAAGAGCATCGAATACTTTGTTAAAAACAGTAAGAGGCAAATAGGGAGATAATTAGATGGATCAGAGAATTCCCTAAAGTTCTTAAAATTACAGATGAAGACATTCAACAAGCAGAAAAGTAGTGAGGTAATAGTTAAATAGTTTGTAGAGGACAGGAGACAACGCAGGGCACTTCTTTTAGGACGATGGTCGGAATTTCACTTGCCTTATAGAAGACTGGTATAGAAATGATGTCTAAGACCAGGGACGGCATTATGCAAATATCACTCAGTTGGGCCTCTGTTCTAGGAGGGAAATCTCGTTTGCATAGTCCAGACGAATCAAGTTTTGTGTTGTAAGATAATTCGCAAGCAAAATATTCAAACCTATCTTCTGTAGATGCGAGAAATTAAAATTGATTGAATAAAGAAGAGATCGAGGGTTTGCTGTTTTTTGCAAAACCGCCAATAATCTTTTAAACAGAACTTACGAGGTAGTATACAATGTTTCACTCTATCAGTAAACAATACCTTAGAATTATTTACATGTATTCATTCATTGCGAGCAGAGTCAAAAGACGTCTTTTGTAATCAGACGTGTCGCGTCTGTAAACCTGGAGAAAATGATTCTTATGGGTGATGGCAGCCAAGCAAGCAGGAGAGAATCAAGGAGCTGAGCGAGGTTTAATTCGAAATTTCTTTGCTGAGATGAAAGCATCAATGCTGGCTTACGGCGAGGAGGAGACCTATATTTTAATATTACTCACTTTACTTTTTCCTAGACATTATATTAGGATACATTATGCCCTCCTCATCCTACGATTGACCTTTCAACCATCTGATGAAAATTCAGAAACGTTTTCAAATTTATAAAACTTAAACCAATTACATCCCCGCCTCTTTATATATAAACACATGCAGCATAATAAATCTTACATTACCTTGATAAAGGCCATCCGCGGACGAAACGCGTTGGCAAGGCGAAATATTCCCTCTTTCTCTTTTTTATTCATTTTTTCTCTTCTGCAGATACAATCTATCTCAGAATATTTCCACACACACACACACACACACACACACACACACACACACACACACACATATATATATATATATATATATATATATATATATATTATATCGACAAATTCCGAAATCTACCTTCTAGAAAATTCACGCTTCATCAGCAACGATTAAAAACAAAAATTTATTAATTCAAATATGGTGCAAAAATTCACATACCGGAAAGATCCTAAAAACATATCCATACACAGGAAGTTAAAAAAAAAAAGGGAGGGAGGATTTAGAAAGAAAAAAATATTTAAAATTTGTCATCCAAACATAAAAAAGGGACAAAGACTGAGATTCATGACTCGATATTAGAAGAAGACTTTTAGATTACGTCTGTATTAAAGAATCAAAAATAAAAATTTAACCGTGTCACAGGAATAAAAGTGGTGGGGGGAAAGAAAAAAGAAAGAACAAATGGGATAGACATATATCCTATACATGTATATACATTTGGAGCCGAAATTATTAATAAAACGTTAAAAACGAATGTATATTTTCATGCGTAAAACTTTTAAAAAATTGTTGTAAAGGAAAATGAATTGGTCAATGATATATTTTTTATTTTAAGACAAGTTTAGCTGACAAGGAGCACAAAGTAGATAAGGAAATTCGAAAATTAAATCGGAAATTTCTCATTCTTCTACAGAGCGTTTCATTAGCGTTTAGTGAAAGGGAAATATTTTCCTGTCAGTCAATGTAGCAGGATCATTTGCAGGAATTATTGTAGCAGCTTTATAAGCAGAGGCCGTGACGGTAGCAGCAGCAGTCATAGTAACAACAACACTAGCATCGTTTGTTGCAATATGCAGTGATGTTGACAGGAATTGGAGAACATTGGCTGTGATAGCAGCAAGTGATATCATAAATATCAAAACAAACGCTTCATAAGCAACTTACAACTTTTAAAGATTGGGTGCTTTTTTTAGAATCGTACACATGTAGTTTTTCTTTATTTTCACATACACACACACTTATATATGTATAAATATATTATAAAATGTAGATTTGTTAATGAAAAAACCCATAAGCATGTGTTCCAGTGTTAGTAGAAGAAAGGAAACTTAAAATTTTACGTTGATTCACCTAAAAAAAAGAAGATAGCTAATGAACTGACAAAATAAAAAAAAAGATTGTAAAAAAAAAAAAAAAATAAAGAACAATAAAACGAAAAAACAAAAAACAAAACGAAACAAGAGGAAAAGGAGAAAAAGTAACGCTAAAATAATGAAATATAAAAAAGAACGAAAAAAAGGAAAAAGAAAAAGAATTCAGCAACAAAACTCTTGCGAAACACACCAAATGTTTCAAATGCTTCTGTGATTTGATTTCGTTTTCACAAGAAATTAACCGAGGCTTCAAAACTTTCTATGAAGCTTGAAAAAAAAAACTCTGAAAAATAGATAAAACAATACCTACAAGAACAATAGCGATATTACAAATAAAAACAACAATCACATACATAAAAACCGAAGGAACAAAATTCGAGTAAAGAATTGATAAGTCCATGATAAATTACTGTTGAAGACTTCTTTAACCCTTTTCATAATCACCGAGTGTTCGGCTTGACAGGTCTTTAAAATCTCGGAATTAGGGCGACATCTGGAAAAGACATTTAAGAGGCTCAGGTAAGAATGAAATCTGTTTTTGTGTTATGCGTAAATCAAAAGGGAAAAGAACAAGAAAAAAATGAAAAGATTGATTTTCAAACTTTGAGTAATTTATTATTACATAAATTTTCCCCCAATAAAATATTAACTTCTTTAATTGTCTATCCACTTAAAATGTGAATGTTCGTTTTACTAAAGTTTACATTCTTTCAAAGGTTGGAAAAAAGGTTTCTTTCATGTACAGTCCGCTTTTAAGCCGATTATTTTTAATGACATTTTAAAATGATGTTTACAAATGGAGCAAAAAATAGCGAATTTAAACTTTCTTTAATTTATTGATTTGTATTATGAAATATTTTCTTTCGCTTAGCTTTTTACAACTATCAATATTTCGTTTCGTACTCCAAAGCGCGCGCGCGCACACACACACACACACACACACACACACACACACACACAGAGGGAAACGCATCACACGCATACCCATACACTTAAAGTGTTACAGAAAAAATTGTAAAATACATTTAGAAATATTTTCCCTTGTCAGCTTAAATTTTTGATACATTATTAAAAAAAATAAAGAAACCAAAAAAATAAAGAACGTTTACTAGATTTACTTTGGTAAAAACCACTTCGCATTTACATATTTTACAACCTGTCTTTTTTGTCTTTTATTGTATATAAATAAATCCAAACACTTATGCACACACACACACACATATATACGTTGGAATATATATATATATATATATATATGATATATATATATATATATATATATATATATATATATATATGATATATATATATATATATATATATATATATATATATATGATATATATATATATATATATATATATATGATATATATATGATATATATATATATATATATATAATATATATATATATATATATATATATATATATATATATATATATATATATATATATATATATATATATATATATATATATATATATATATATATATATATATATATATATATATATATATATATATATATATATATATATATATATATATATATATATATATATATATATATATGTATATATGAGATATATATATATATATGATATATATACGTTGAAAAAAGAGTAGCTACTCCAGCGTCTACGCGTCGTTCGTTCAAGAATGAATTTGAACACTCTCAGCTACTAGCGTATGTTACATTACATAAATAATACGCTAAAAGTCTGCCTTTTTCTACCGAGCGCCCATAGCACAGTCGTTGAATCGCTGACTGATGTCAGTTCGGTCGGGTTTCCATCCTGGCTAGAAGTAATCGGATGTCTAACTGTGCTGACGAGCTGTAATACAGCGAAACAGATCTGCCTACAGATGAATATATATATATATATATATATATATATATATATTGGGTCACATATCCTTCTCTTATACCTGGTTCATTAACACGATTGACGAAGTAGTGCTTTTATTGTATTTTTCTTTTATTGAACAAGATATTTATTTTTGGTGTATTTTTGTCTGGAAATTGTCCTCATTGTTATTCAATACGAGTGTTTTCGGATAACCTATTATAATCTATTATACGCTGTCAAGGATTTCGATTGTTCCTATTTAAATGATGACTAAATGCTATTGTAAATAAAATGTATGTTATTAAAAAATAACTATATTTTTGCTTCTCGAACACGGGCAATTCATTGTAGCCATGTTCGTAGTTGATCTTAAGTATTGTGTTTATTTTTTTAAAATAAGGGCTTCATTTATTTTAGATGCTTTTTCCAGTTAGCGATGCGTATCAAATTTGTGTTGTTGCATGCAGAAGTTAGCAAGTTTTCATAAATATGCTCTTATGGGGTTGCAGTTTGGGAAATGTAGGGTCAACCGTCTTGATAACTGACTTATGGTATGTCCGATATAATTTTCATATAGTGAAGTAGTATTTCTATTGTTAGTCACAAGAACTTCTGGGAATTGAAATTATTGGTACGACTAAGTTGAGATTAATTTTAGCAATACAGCTTTAAGTTCTTCTATTTCTTTCTTTTATTGCTGACTAAAAAAAATAACGTCTATATAGATTTTGTGTGGTGCTTATAATCTTTGTTTTCGATGAAAAGCTTATAGTATTTGGAGGAAGGTTGTTGAAGGGGACTAATCATATTATCTTCGTTTGTTTGAGTATAGGTGTTACCATTGCTACCGTTAAAAGGGGCTTCACTTTTGCAAGCATGTAATAGTCTTTTGTGAATATTAGATTTGATAGGTTGAAGTCAAAATGTAGTATATTTGTCGACAGAATTGCAAATAATAGTTATTGTTTCATCTACTGGAACGTTCAGGTATAGGTTATCTATGTCGAGTGGTACTTAAATAATTTGGTTTAGTTTTTGTTGCGTTAAAAATCTGATAGTATTAATGAATATATGAATATATAATATTTAATTGCCTTGAATATCGAGTGGACTAAAATTCAAATCTATTAAACTGTCAGTTTGAAATATGCTCCTGATGAATGCATAACTCATAAAACTCTGAGTCGTGCCATAAACGTAGGATAATATGTATATTTATTAATGTATATATAGCTGTGTCACACCCTGATTGAGCACTCTGGAAGAATGGTAGACTTTGAAAACCAGTAGCTACTCTGGCATCTACGCATCGTTCATTCAGCAATGAATTAGAACACTCTCAGCTATTGGGCGTGTATAATGATAATATACACGCTAAAAAGTATGCCTCCTTCTACCGAGCGCCCGTAGCTCAGAGATAGAATCGCCGACTGACGCCAATTCGGTCGGGTTTCAATCCTGGGCAAAAGGCAATCGGCTGTCTAACCGTACTGATGAGCTGTGATACAGCGAAACAGATCTGTCTGCGGATGACTATATATATATGTAATACAGCTCTGTTCATACAGTGAGCACTGTTTTATTAACACCTGAATAATAATACTATACATATGTACACCCTTCTCATATGTATATTTATGTCAATACGCACACACACACACGCACACACATATATATATTTATATATATATTGTCGAAAGATGATTGACAAAGTGTAAAAAGATTTCCTGTGACACGGTATGTCGTTTAGGACTTAATAAGACTGACTTTGTTTACATTGGTGTGACTACACATGCGCACGAACAAGGGATACAGTGATTTGTTAAATTTGAATTATTATTTTTTTTTATGCTCTTTTGGTGTATAATCTTGTCGATTTCATTTAGATTTTTTTCTTTTTGTTTCCATCTATTTACTTATTAGATTATCCTACACTGGGTCATTAGAAGATCTACAAGTAATGGAAAAATGTTGTAAGAGCCTGTGCGCAAATTTACTGTCGACGATCTAGTGATGAAGTTAGTCCCTAAATATTTTCGTCTTCGGGAATTGGTTTCTTCTTTGATTGTGGCCACTCTTGTTACGGTGAGCAACTAATGAATTTAATAAGTTGTTCTGTAAAATTTCTCCTTTTTTTGTCGTCCATATATTTAATTTAGATTTATACACTGTATTTTGTGTCATTTATAACAGGCGATATAGCAAATTTCTCGTTCAAATTATAGCTTATTGATTTGTTTTGTTTTGTATTAACTAGAAAAAAAAATACGTTCTTCGAAATGTTTCTTCGCAATTTCGATCCTGATATAAAACATTTTTAAACACTGAAAAAAATATCTGTTGAATTTAATTAATAATTTGTCTGTCTATATGTGTCGGCGTTTGCGTGTTTTTGTGTGTGTGAACGCAAACGAAATTGCAAAGAAACTGTCCGAAGAAGGTATTTTTTTCTGTTTTGTTCGTTTTTTATAATTTTCTGTTTCACTGTTATATATATATATATATATATATATATATATATATATATAACTTTATTTATTATAAATTATATTTTAGAATATGCACAAAATTTTATATTTGTTCCGACATTGAAACTACAATGTCTCCTTGTAGTTTCAATGTCGAAACAAATGTACGATTTGTAGTGGATATATATAAAATTTTGTACATGTTCTAAAATATAGTTTATAATAAATATTCACAGCTCTATATATTATATATCGAGCACTGTTTTAAATTAATGTTTTGGACGTTGTAAAGATTTTTTTCTTCGTTCTTTATTCACTCGGATATATATATATATATATATATATATATATATTTAGTATATCGAGGCAGCAAGTAATTTTCTAGACATATGCTATTAAATATAAGAGACAATGAATGTCTATTATGTTTAATCATGAGCCGTTCTAAACGTCGTATTTTTGCTTTAATTTCAGTTGAAAATAAAGACAAAAATTCTCCAACATTTGGATAATTATTTATTGGTTTTCTTCTAAGCTTTCGGCTCACATGAGCCATCTTCAGAGAGGTAGTTTAAACTGAAATATTATAAAATCCACCATCACCGACGATTTTATTTTGTGTTGACATAAAACTCCGCTTGGCAACGGCAATAGTTACCAAAAATAATAAACGCAGTTCTTAAGTTTGCGATGCGGTTTTATGACGTCACACCGCGGGATAGCGCGAAATGACAACAAAACCATCTAGTCAAATGCAATGTAATATGTTATTTCCTGTTTTAAAGTTGATTTTATTGAGTGTTGGTTGTTTTGATTTGATGTACATGGCCTCCAATATCTGCAGGTTCCTCTTACTGTGTGTATGAGTAAGGATCACCGTATTGTTGACCAAAATCTGTCTGATATTGCCTACATGTTTATGTTTTTCAGAGAAATGTTGTTTAATAGTACTCTGATCAGAAAGATGACATGTAAGTCTACGGGAGAGCGTGGTTGTGGTAAAACCAATATATGTACTAGGTTTTTGAGTAGTATCAGAGATGCAATCTCTGAATGGGCATGTAAATTGGTACACTACATTGGTTTTTTGTAAAGAATTTAGTTTTGTGCCTGTTGGGTTATTATAAACTATGAGGTCAATTGTTTTAAACTTTTTATAATATATAATGAGTTTAATTTGATTATTACTTTCGACTGGTTTAACATTTCTACGTATTATGTTTTTGAGAGTTTTTTCTCTATATAGGAAACCAACTAGCATAAATTCGTGTCTTCTTAATTATAATAGTGAATGTCCCCAACGATATAAGTTAGCTGTTATAAAAAACTTACTTCAACGCACACAAATGATATCTTCTTCCAAATCTATATTTTATAAAGAATTACACAACATTAAGCAAACACTAGTCAATAATGGATTTCCTATCTCCGTTATTGATCAACAAATTAAAATGTATCTCAACAAACTTAACAATAGCTCTAACAATAATGATAATATTAATAATAATGGTTTACATCAAAATAAACATAACACTATTAACTTATACTATTGCAACCAAATACATAATAATTATAAACAAGATGAAAAAACTCTCAAAAACATAATACGTAGAAATGTTAAACCAGTCGAAAGTAATAATCAAATTAAACTCATTATATATTATAAAAAGTTTAAAACAATTGACCTCATAGTTTATAATAACCCAACAGGCACAAAACTAAATTCTTTACAAAAAACCAATGTAGTGTACCAATTTACATGCCCATTCAGAGATTGCATCTCTGATACTACTCAAAAACCTAGTACATATATTGGTTTTACCACAACCACGCTCTCCCGTAGACTTACATGTCATCTTTCTGATCAGAGTACTATTAAACAACATTTCTCTGAAAAACATAAACATGTAGGCAATATCAGACAGATTTTGGTCAACAATACGGTGATCCTTACTCATACACACAGTAAGAGGAACCTGCAGATATTGGAGGCCATGTACATCAAATCAAAACAACCAACACTCAATAAAATCAACTTTAAAACAGGAAATAACATATTACATTGCATTTGACTAGATGGTTTTGTTGTCATTTCGCGCTATCCCGCGGTGTGACGTCATAAAACCGCATCGCAAACTTAAGAACTGCGTTTATTATTTTTGGTAACTATTGCCGTTGCCAAGCGGAGTTTTATGTCAACACAAAATAAAATCGTCGGTGATGGTGGATTTTATAATATTTCAGTTTAAACTACCTCTCTGAAGATGGCTCATGTGAGCCGAAAGCTTAGAAGAAAACCAATAAATAATTATCCAAATGTTGGAGAATTTTTGTCTTTATTTTCAACTGAAATTAAAGCAAAAATACGACGTTTAGAACGGCTCATGATTAAACATAATAGACATTCATTGTCTCTTATATTTAATAGCATATGTCTAGAATATATATATATATATATATATATATATATATATAAAGTAAATGCTGGAGAACTCGAAATTGTAAAACTGTTGGTTTTCTTCACACACACACACACACACACACACACACACACACACACACACACACACACACACACACAAACACACAAACACATTGTGTATGGGTAGGTATTTGAAGGCGTTTAGTATAATAAAGGAAGGTAGAGAAGGCGTTGGGTATTACTTATTTATTTTTCATTAATATTTCGAGAGTCTCGTCTTCAAAATGAAAGGAGAGCTTGATTTCACGTCCGTCCGCTGGTGGACCATGCCTTTGAACGAATGGTCCTCCTTCGCTGATACTGCTGTCGTTATTTCTAGCAAGTATGTGTGTGTATGTACCAATAAGTGGGTTAGTTCATGCATGCGTGCCTGTGTTTATGGTTTATATAAGGGTGCGGGGTAGTAGGATTTGGCTTTTCCACCTCTTTTTTAAAGTGCTAGCGGCTACCGTTTTACGATTTATGGTTTAATATTTGTGCGTTGGCCCGTGGCCTGGTGTGGCATTTTCGCATCTATGTCAGAATGGTAGTAGGCGCTGTTTTATGGCCTGATGCTATGTTTATCTGCTTTAAATGAATGCGTGTTTATTGCTACATTTTTTCCCTCCGATATTCGTTCACGTGTGATCGCGCGTGTGTGTGTGTGTGTGTGTGTGTGTGTGCGTGCGTGAGTGTGTTATGTGTACGCGTTTATGTGCGTATACTTCTTGTATTTTTTCCTTTTTTCCCTTTTTTTTCCTCTGTTTTTACTTCTGTGTTCATTTTACATATACATATACCTACATACATTTTCCTAGTATTATGTCTGCGTGTGTGGGCATATAGATAGCTGTATATCCGTATGCACGAAAACGACAGCAGTAGCAGCGAAAGAGATCTATGCATTTAAAGGCAAGGTCCACAAGCAGACAGACGTGAAATCAAGCTCTCCTATCATTCTGAAGATGAGATTCTGATCTCGAAATATTAATGAAGAATAAATAGGTAATACCCAGTACCTTTGCCTTCTTTATTATACTAAACGCATTGTAATAGCCTTTAAATAGCTACCCACACACCTTATATACACAATGCTTCAAGCAAATTACAAAATTCTCATATATATATATATATATATATATATATATATATATATATATATAGGAGAATTTTGTAAGAGTTCCCACATCTATAAATAACAAACGTATTGTTTCTTATATTCAAATGAAAATCATTTTCACAACAATGATCTAACATTGCCTGATGACAAGGTAAAAATCCCGAAACATAGAACTTTCCATGTCGCAATGTAAACTGTATTAATTTTAAATAGAAAAAATACAAATTTAATTATAACCAAACAGTTATACCTCAGATTTAAATTATATTTTATCACTTGTATTAAAAAGTGCTCAATACGTTTCTTGAAGGGAAATGATAACTCAATACGTTTAAAGAGACGTGAAGCTTTAACAAGCAGAGGTTAAAATATTTCATTTAGGTTAGATGAGCCAATTATGTTACAATGGTTTCAAATCTCGAAACTGAATACAAATCATCAGACGAAAAGGTCGAAACCATGATAACGCAATCTGCTGATTTCCCCAAATATTTCATTCAGTAATGAATTAGAACACTCTCACTACTGGCGTATGAATACATAGTATATAACACACTAAAAGTCTGCCTTCTTCTACCGAGCGCCCATAGCTCAGAGGGAGAATTGCCAACTGACGCCAATTCGGTCGGGTTTCAATCCTGGGTAAAAAGCAATCGGATGTCTAACCGTACTGATGAGCTGTGATACAGCAAAACAGATATGTCTGCGGATGACTATATATATATATATATATATATATATATATATATCGTCATCCACATAGAAGTCTGTTTCAGTCTGTTGCAGCTCATCATTGTGGCTAGACATCCATTTACTTTCAGCCGGAATCGAAACTCGCCTGATTTGGCATCATTCAGAGATTCTACTCCTAAGATATCTGCGCACGGAGTTGTGTATTTAGGCAGTAAGTTTCATTAAAGTTGACTGACAGGGTACCTCACTTAGGATTTTTATTCAATTTTTCTTGTGTTTGTATATGTATTATCTTTTCGAGACATAAAGGGTGTAAAACTTATCCGAATGTTCTGTATTGTCGTGCGGTTAGCCATTATCAAGGAAAGTGTATATTTTATCTCTGTATATTTTATCTATATAGCTAGTGATATAAGAATATTTTTCCCAAAAATGATGTTACTATCTCTCTCTCTCTCTCTCTCTCTCTATATATATATATATATATATATATATATATATATATAAGGGTCATTATGTGAGTATATAAAACGGAAATAATACATTTTGGGGATTTTACTCAAATGAAATATTTATCCTGTATGTGACTCTGCTGGAAAAGAAATTGCGCATTATATTAGAAAATCAACGTTAGCCTGTGTTTGACTGAATTTAAAATTTATATTTCAATTGAATGTTTAATAGATTAAATATATATATATATATATATATATATATATATATATATATATGAATATGAGATTTGCGCAAGTTTCGCCTGAGGGAATAAATCGCAACTTGATTCTGGATTGCGAAATTTCGAATATTTCCTTCCTTAAGATTGCACCAACGAATAAAACTGAAAATGAAGATAGAGCCTGTCAAGTGCCATATGTGATACACGCTTTGGACGATCATGTCTCGAAAGAGACATGACTGACTGGGCAGAAGATTATCCCACAGTAGGTTGCCATTGCTTTCTGTGGTAGACTGGTCGCCAGCTAAGTCTATAGAGCCCAATCTGTCCTATTATTTAACCATAACTGGAGGGAAGAGACGGATCAATACCTTTCTCAAGGGTATTTGTGCGTAAGTGAATGCAACAAATTCAACTGGTACATATAATTTCATATTCCTTCCTAAACGGTTCAATAAAAGTGATGCGTTGTCATAGAAACATTCTATATAAAGAGAGACATATATTTCATTTTCTTATGTTTTTTTTTAATCTTTCATAGGAACTCTAAAAATGGAGCAGGTGTAATTAGAAATTTGTGTTTTATTTTATATGATAAAATGTTGCTGAAGTAAAAGCACATTTGAAAAGTATATCCACAAGTGGTTTTCAATTTCGTTTCTTTTTAAATGGATCTTTTATTGACGCTTATTTTTTCGTTACAAATAAAAAATTATGTCGTTCGCAATAAGCAATAAAGAAAACATAAATCAGAAAATATTTTATTCAAAGTAAGAACTGGCTTCTAAGAAACAACTTGAAGAATGGAAACAAAGCCGAAATAGTAAAAAAAGATCAATCTTTAATTAACTGAAACGAATTTTGATTTGGATTTTTTTTATAATCATTTCACCCCAAACAAGGCAGGAATACTCCTGATGGTAGGTGGTTATAGTGGGAGAAAAATAAGGTACAGGGGATGTCGAAGAAAGGATAAGAAATAGATAGGAATCAAGTAGATAGAAGAAGACAACTGACGTTGTATTTAAACTTTTGAAGATTGTAACTATCAGGAAAGCAAGCAAACGAAAGGGAATTCCACAGGTGAGAAGCGCATGAAAGTGAAATTAAATAAAAGGCGGCTTCATTTAACTATTTTGACGGTAAAATGGTGGGACCTTGCTGCGAATCTAGTAGCACGCGTAAATACATGTGCTCGGGGTACTAAGAAAAAAGCTTTTTAGAGCAGTTGCCATGAAAATACTTGTAAAAAACAAGGGAAGCTACATTGCATTGGTGTGAAAATGTCTTAAGGTGAACTGCCAAGTCAAGATCAATCATATTGGATTTTGTCGAGAACCTCGCGATGAATAGTAGGAGCACCCGACCAGATATGGCAACAATATTCAATGCACGAACGAATGGTAAATTTATAAATGTGCAGATCCTGATGAGAAAAGTTTTCTGGCCCGACACAGTGATCCAACCTTCCTAGCAGTAAATTCAGCTGTGGATTCGATGTAGTTCTTCTATTTGAGGTCATTTGAAAGAGTGAGGCCAAGGAGGCGCAGTGTGTTGCTCTCTAGGAGACTAGCGCCATCCATTCTGATGATAGGAAGATGTTTCTTTATGGTGGTTAAAAGAGAGCTGCTTCATTTTGAAGATATTAAAATTTACGAACCATTTCCTACCATAATCAATCATAGATTGGAAGTATTTTTGAAGGGGAGAAGCCAGGTTTACTTTGTCAGCCTTGGAAGATTTCTTATTGAGTTGGGAGTAAATGGTGGTGTCATTTGCATAGATGCCTACTTGGGAACTGATGACATACGTATTACTCAAATGAGTCGTAGTTTTAAGTGGGAAGTCGGGTGTGGGTACTCCAAGTGAGTCAAGTGTGGCGCTGGATAAAAATTTGCGTGCAAAGCGCTCGACTTTGTCTGCTGTGGATCTGAATTGATTGAATAGAGGAAGGATCGAGGGCTTTCTGCTGTTCAGGAAACTCTTGCAGAGCCGTCAGTAATCTTTAGAATCAAACTTGCGAGATGCTATACGCTACTTTATTCTTTCAGCAAATAACAACTAAGCATCATTTAGGACACGCATACATTCATTACAAGTAGAGACAAAGAGGTACCTATTGTGATCAGATGTGTCGCTCCGGTAAAGCCGGAAGAAGTAATTCCTGTGGACAGTGGCAGCTGAAAAAACAGGAGAGAATCAAGGAAATATACGAGGTTTATGTCGAAATTTCCTAGCTAGAATGAAAGCATCAATGCTGGCTTTAACACAGGTGGAGACTTCAGAGGCGCAGTCTTGAACAATGAGACTTAAAACAAAGACAACGCAAAAGGAACTACGGATTGAGTCCGAGTTCACTTGTTGGTATCAACGAGCTATTATGCTGGTTGGAGGTTCCTGAATTGAGTGGGAGTAGAAACAGTCATTTACGAACACTACAGTATGATCAGAATTGCTAACAGTACAGAACTGCATAGTATGGCCAGTGTCTGGGATAGAAGTAAGGAAGAGATCTAGAAGAGAAACCTGTTAATTGTAGTTACAGGAGAAACGCGGGGAGAAATCTCTCACTTGTGTGAGAAACTGAGTGATTAAGAAGTTCTGTGTTTGAACGCCAGTGACATCAGTGACAGAGTTTTTCAGCCACTTGGTATGATGAGCATTGAAGCCACCGCACACAAATACATTATCGAATGGGTGAAAGGAAATGGCCTTGTCCATGTTGTCCATGTCCGAAATACTATCTAGCATTCAGCAGTCAGGAGAGGAAGGGGAGTGGTAGAGAAAGAAGAAATAACTTTCTGAGATTCAGAGAGAGAGAGAGAGAGAGAGAGAGAGAGAGAGATTCAGAGAAGAGAGAGAGAGAGAGAGAGAGAGAGAGAGAGAGAGAGAGAGATTTTCACTGACAAAAACATCAAAGACATGCATGCGGACATTGGAATCTTTCCTAAAGGGAAGACGGTATTCAGAAATCAATAAATCAGAGGGACTTGCAGGGTTTGAGGTTAATTCCACAGAGAGCTGGATGCCAGGAGATCTTTCGTTGAGGATCGATTCTACATAACAAAAGTTGGTACGGATAACATGAACGTTAAAGAAAGAGATGTTGAGGGGTTGAGTTATTTTTTATTTGTCTGGTTTAGTTTAATATATTTGTGCGTTGTCATGAATTAGAGTTATTTTGGTAAAAAGCGGCCTAGAGTAGCAGTAGCAGTCGATCGTTAAATGCAACATATGTGGGAAGAAAAATGAAGTAGACTCCAGCATAATGTGGCTTTAGGATTGCCTACCGGAGGCACTTGCAGGGACACTCATTTATGCCATGCACTACATTGTACTACAAGAAGCCCAACATTATTCAACTGTTGATGAGAGTAGCCACTCAAAGCTTTACGCAAGAGTTTGGGCTTCTAATTACCAGTCAGAAGCAGCAACCAGTAAACTGCCAGCCTGGTACGCTCAGTATGAAGGAACGTTGCCACCATCCACAAATATCAACATGAAAACATGAAATAAATGAATAGAGTAAAATAATAATATAAATAAAAATTTACCAAGTATGAGTCAAGAAAACTTAGTATAATCTATAATTGAGTTAATAAAGCAATACAAAAGCAAAAACAAAAAAAAAAAAATAGTAAAAAGACAGGTAAAGCAATACCGCTGAAAAAAACCAAGACAAAAGCAAAAACAAAAAAAAAAAAACATTGAAAGAGTAAAGTAAATTACTTTGGATCTTCCCAAAAATTAACTTATTAATGATATTACGGAAATTAACATTCAAATAAAATAAACGTTAAGACTCAAAACTCTCAGAAAAATTTAAAAATATGCTTCGGTCTAAATTGAAAATGTTACTTACCGACATTATAATTGGCAAATTTTGTTAAAAAAAAGGAAAAGTAAAGAAAAGAAAAAAAAAAAAACGAAAAAACGTTTGAATAATAAATGTTAAGCAAAAGAAAGGAAACGATACTCAAAAAGCAGACAATACAACTTGTAAAGGATTTCCTTACTGTTTCAAAAGTTTCATCCTCATTCATAAGAACTTAAAAAATAAACAGGAATGTTTAATTTAGGTACCTCCACTAAATTGCTGAAAAAACAAACAGTATGAATTAAAAAGGCCCCAAATTTAATAAAAACGAACTTTTTCCACAAAACGTTTATATTATTAGTAAGAGGAAAGATCAAAGTATTTTTAATTATTTTAAAAAAATGTTTTTAATTTTTTCTAACTTGTTTGAAATTTTGGCAAATGTTCTTGCTTTGATTTTATATCAAATTCATGAAATTTTAAGAAATTACATTTTGTTGCAAAAGTTGGTTACATTAGTTACACACAAGACTCATTAGAGCATGTAAATCACCTGTTATTTTTTAAGCATATTTTGTTTTTATTTCCGAAAATCTGTTCCCAATAATAAAATAAAAATGCAATATAACTGTGACGTAATTTGACAAGTTTTTAATTAATAAGTTTTTAATTGCCTGAATAAATAATATAGATTAAGGACATTATAGTAAAAAAAAAAAACAATATTAATTTTGATATTTTAAAAGAAGTGTTTTCATTTTTTTCAATTATAATAATTTATAAAGTTTTACAAATGTTTTAAAAATACTTGTAAGATTTGTTGAGGTTAGTTTAAAACTTTATTAAACGAAAATTTTATTTACTAATCAAAAATTATAAAGTTTAATACAAATCGTCGTGTCTTACTATTTTTAAAATAATTTTGAATATTTTTTGTGTGTATTTTAATTTTTTTTATTTATCTGGTCATTTTTATGTGTAAATTAAAAGGTCATGTGTTTAAGCGTTTCTCCCCCTTCAAAGAAAAAAAATTGGACAGTTATGTCATTTATGTTCGTTATACACTTATTTTATCTTATTATACATCTGTCAAATCTGTCAGCACATACAATGAAAATGTCAGAAAATTGAACTCTATGTTTAAGAAATAGTTCTGTTCTGAAGTTCATGCCATAAATAAGTAATACTTGTATAAATTAAATTAATTTAACAATAAATTTGCTAATTTTCCAAAATAATGTGTCAGAGGTTTATATTTTATTTTTGTCTGGTTTTTAAACTCGAGAATTAACTTTTGTTTACAAATGTGTCGGTCGCTTAAAATGCCCGAAAAATTGAAAGATTAAAAACAATTGAAAAATTTAAGAATCCAATCAGTATAATTTCTGTTTGAAATACACCAGAGTATTTTACATACTGGAAATAGTAAATTTTAGCATTTAGCTCTCAATTAAAATCAAAATAAAAGTTTTAAGCAAACTTTTATTTCTAAAAATTCAATTTAAAATTTAGTTATCGAAAACGAGTGGCGGTAGCTAGTTTCATTAATTAATGATTATAAATGCGTAATAATATAACAAAAGTTATAACATAATAAACAACGAAAAATATAACAGTAAGTGATAAAAAAACAACGTCCCTTTCAAACTACGAAATCAGTATATTATTTATTGAACATGTCGAAAATAGTTGGTGTTATCTACAACTAATATCGTAGTTGCTGTACAAAGTAATACTATGGTTTTTCCAAGAAATACCGATAACTAATATCGTAGTATTTAAGGAATAATATAGAAAAGAAAACTAGTTCATTAATCAAACAGGATCCTTAAAAGAAAAGTATATAAATCAAATAATAATGAAGAGAAAGTTTCTTATTTACGTTAAAATAGCAGTAAAAATAACAAAATTTCATATTTACGTAAAAAGCATTTTCAGAAGCTTCAAAATCGTCATTCTTTGATTATGTGAACATTGTTTTGAAATAATTGTTTCAAAACAATTATTTGGAAACAATTATTCGAAGCAAACATTAATTCGAATTGTAAGCTGTTTGAATAAAAATTAATGTAAAAGACAATTATACAAAATGATAATTATTTGAAATACAACATTTTTCATTGCAATAAAAATGTAAAAATTGAGAGAAAAGAAAATATACAAATACTAATTATTAGAATTACAAATATCGTGAATAAAACAATTTAATCAGCAAAACTACTTATAACGTTAATTTATATGATACCGCACGCAAATAGTTAACTACTGAAGAATACTCGTTAAAGGAAGCCATTAAATTTTTTGTTTTCCATTTACGTAGCGGCTATTTCTTGGTGCGCTTGATATTTTGGTAATCTGCTATCATTTTTGGAATAGTCATTTCTTGTAAGTCCTGTTCTCTTTTAGTTTAAGGTGTATATTGCGGAATGATGGAACGACACGTGCTGCAAACAAGCCTTATGCCAACCTTTAAGGGTGTTATTTGTTCTAGGTAAATCAGCATTAACTCTCTCAAAGCAAGACCACATTTGTATTTTAAACATAGCTATTTCGAATAATCATCATTTAGTATAATTGTCTTTTCAATTAATTGTTATTCAAACAATTTACAATGTTTTGCCAATAATATTTTCAATACAAATTCCTTTTTTTCTCAGTGTTTATGTTATCGGGTAAATGAATGACAAGAAGAAAATTTACTAGACACACGTTTCTGCCCATGAAGGTACTTCGTCAGAGAAGCAAACACTTTATTGATGGTGTTATTATACGATGCCGCACCTAAAATGACGATCGATATGATTTAGCAATCACACAGTAAATTAAAAACATTAAAGAATTAAAAGGATTTCTCCCTAGACAAATTTGAGCATTCAACATTAACGTTAATTAATTAACTAAAAAAATATTTTAAGCATATCGTTATAAATGATAGCATATTTCGAAGTGGTGCTGAAAAGTACATGGCCAACACAATTACTAAAATTTCACCAAATAACAAAGCAATGGAATTTATTTTGGAAGAAGTTCTTATTTGAACTTAGAACTCAGTTGAATTCCTTGCATTCACTTACGCGTAAATACTCTTGGGAAAGGTATTAATCCGTCTCTGCCCTTCAGCCATGGGTTAAATAATAGGACAGATTGGGTTCTATAGCCTTGGCTGGCAACCAGTCTACCACAGAAAGCAATGGCAACCTACTGCGGGATATTCTTCTGCCCAGTTAGTCATGTCTCTTTCGAGACATGATCGTCCAAAGCATACATCTCTATGTTTAACTGCATACATCTCTACTCTTCAACTAACCTTATTTCCTCTCTGTGCGATTTTTAATTTTTTAATTTTTTTTTAATATTCTGAGTTAAATATAACACTTAATTTTTCGGGTTTGAGAAAAAAGTTTGTAATTTTTACAGCTGTCGAATTAAATTCTAGTTTTTTAACCGTTTAATTATGTGTTGAGGTTTATTCTCTATATTTCATATTGCTCGGGATAATATCCCATGAGTTCTCTATTTTTATCTTTCCAAATTTTTTCTATTAATTAGAAAAGTTTTTCGGGATTTTTCTCTCCGTTTTTTGCCATTTTATATATATATATATATATATATATATATATATATATATATATTGGGTGTATGCAAGAGTTTTATACGTTTCAGTACTCCTCTCATAGTAAAAATACTACATGTTAATATAAAAAATAGAGAAACTCTTAAATTTTGACTGACTGCTACTGAAAAGGTGTCGTTTTAAAATACCGAAACTCTCCTAAAACTTACTGATTGCTATTTTGATTAGAACAATCATGGCTTGAAAGAAGCTCAGAATTTTTCGTTAGCCCTCTAGTAACTATTGTTACTAAGATTTTTATAACATTTCTTCGACCAAGACAAAGCCCAATTGTCTCTCAAGGTAGAGGTTTACTAAATGATGTTCTTGTGTGGACAAGAGGAGAAGGTGAGTTCAGGTATGTTGATATATAACGGTTGATCTTAGACTTGAAGATTAAGATTGTAGTGATCAGAGAAACATTTCTCAGGATTCTATTCTACAATGCAGCAGAACGGAACTTCATGTTAACCAATGGAATGCGAAACACTAGAAGATGCCTCGACCTTGTTTACATTGCATGGTTTGCTCTTAGATGTAAAGGTCCGAATTTCTGGGACTAAGGAATCTAACCCAGAATTTTTTTTGACATATATTGATAAAATGACGAGACACTTAGAAAGTTATTCATCACATGCTAGTGTCTTCGTAAACTCTTTTTGAACTTTGTCAGCAATAGAAATGAGGATAACACCTGCTTAAGTGTAGCAGGAAAAGAACATTTTTAGTCAGATGGGGTTTAAATATACGTTTATATTTTAAAAAACAATTTTCGTTTATTATGTTTGTTTTCATTGATAGCATAGCGGCAAAATAATGCCGAATAACATTTTACGAGAGTAAGATAAAATTATAAATGTTGAAAATAATGATTAAAGATTCACAGGAAAAAATATTATAAAAAAATCACAAAGAAAAAGATTCACACAAATGATCGACGGGTGAAGTAGGATTTTTCATTTAAGCGTTTCGAAGTTGGTTTCCCTCGTTTTGTAACATGTGGCCTGTAGTTGTCATGTTGCAAAATCGCTTTGTCGTTTCTCTTCTCATATAGTAGCCTTTTTATCTTCAATGCCCAACTCAAACTCATTATTTTTACATATGACCTTTTAATTTACACATAAAAATGACCAAACAAAAAAAAAACAAACTTCATCATTTCTCATGTGATGGTTTCGGTCGGTTTGAGCAGCTCATAATAAACTACATCTAGTTGACCCCACCAAATGCAGAGCAAGAGTTTTGAACCATTGATATTCGGCTTTGCTGCTGATGTTAATTTTCAGATGGGCTTACCCTAAGATTTTCTACGTCTAGTATTATCGTAGTGTATCCACTTTTCATCGCCGTCACGATACGATATAAAAATCCTTTCCTTTTCTGTCGTTGAATCAGTTTTTCACATGTGACAAGAAGCCCGTCGACGTCTCCCGGTTTCAACTCGTACGACACTCACTGTCATTGATTTTGAAATATTCCTAATGCTTTAAAACGTTTTGAAACACCTAATGATTCTGCAAGTTCAGCTTGCACCTAACATGAGTCTTCATAGAGTAATTCTACCAATTCTTCGTTATTAAACATTTTCGATACGCCAGAGACTCAACACGAATATGTGTGCTTCAGCTGTTGATTTCTTTTGAATAAAGTAGTACAGTAAAGTTTTCCGCAAATACACTTTCTATGGCGCGAAATCCGACATGTTTCATGCGATGAAAAACAAAGTTGCTTACGCTTTTGCAAAATGGCATATACTGAATTTCTAGCTTGCTTATAGTACATCCTTATAGATGTGTTACCATCTGAATCTACATGCACGCAGTTCTGGGAACGTCATTTGTTGGAAAACAGCGAGAACTTACTCAAGGTCCTAATATATACAGTCGCCATAAATAGATATTTTTTTTATTTTCTTACCACCCATGATAATATTAAAAAAAAAAATTAAAAAAACACCGGTTTCGAACCTCGCGCAACAGAGCCAAATCGCGGTTAATGAAGAAATAATTACCAATAAAAAGAAAATCAGGCAATATGTTTAAAAATGTTCAGATGGTAATAAGTTGTAGGCCAAATATATGATATTACTGTTTACATAATGATAGTTATAGATAAAATATAGATGGCCTTCAACACTTTAAGGTGGGAATTTGAGTGGGTCAAGCGAGTCGACACTAAAATTAGCGGCACACTTATGGTTATTTATAAAGTGTTCTGCAATGGAAGATCCGTATGTGTTGATCAGCCTGTCTGACGAAGAATAGTTCAAATTTCGGATTTTTGTAAATACACGTTGGTTAATTCTGGCATCCAATCTTTGGGTAGTTCTCTCTCTGTAGTGCGATCTACAACTACATTTAAACAAACAAATCATGGAACTATTATGATTTGGAGGGAGAACATCTTTACGTATAGAGGAAAAGACAAGTTTGACAGGAAAAAATAAAACATACGTGGGTTAGCAGCAAATAACAGTGTCAAACTGCCAAAGACACCCGCTTAGCAAATCTACCAATAATGCTACCCAGCCAAGGGAGGCGCAGGTACACAGAACATCTTCGTACTTTAGCTGGTTTAACTTAATTGTACCCAAGTATTTTTGTTTTTAATTGCTGATTGGGCAATGGATATGCATTGTTGATGTGCATTGTTGATGAGAAGGGTAGCAATAAACTTCATCATCCAACTTGGATTTAGAACAAATCATTAAAGCTCGATGAGTGAGGGTTTTAATTATGTTAATTTTACTTTTTGGTGGATAAAACATGAAGAAAGGGAAGGTAAGAATTAATTTTTTTGTGTAAATTTTAAAATCATGATGCATATTATTGATGGACAAAAGGAAATAGTCCGCTTCAATCTCATCATTAAAGAGACAAAAAGTGTCATCTACATAACGAAAATGAGCATCAAGTTTATTAGATTTATGTAACACACTTTCCTCATTGCAAAGATGGGTCAGATAAGAGAACCCATTGAAGCACCAAAAATTTGCTTGTAAAAGACGCCGTCAAAACTAAATTCAATGAACATCGTGGCAAATTTCATTGATTCGACAAAATATTCTTAGGAATAACAGGAGGTGACAACTGACTACGATATAAGGCATCAGCACATGTATCAATAGTCTTAGCAAGGTGGAAATGTCATAGAAACACACAAATTTGTTCGTTGACGAATAACGCTGTATGAAGTCCAAGAATTCAAACAAACCTTTAATACAGAAAGTGTCATACCGTTCCAAAACTTGCTGCAATATGGTGGTAAGTCATTTAGCCATGCCATGTTGGGAAGACACTATCATAGATAAAATAGGTTTCACTGGAACACCATCATTATGTATTTTGGGTAAACCATAGAGATGGGGACGAATAAAACCCGAGGGTCTGATTTCATTAGAAATTTCAGCAGGTAAAATCCTAATTTTAAACCATTTAACTAGGCGTTTTTGTAACTTAGCCTCAATAGATATAGTGGAATCATATTTGTCTATTGGACCTAACCAAAACAATTTGGAAGCATCCATAATGATAGTCACATCTTGTTTACATAATCTTGATAATCAAGAATGACAACACCCGAGTCTCTATCAGGCTTCGTAATAACCAAATCTTATTACGCCGAAGTGAATTGATATCCTTGTTCTCTGTTCCACTTTGAACAGAGAATAATATCAGGTTATTAATTCATTTTAAAGTTGATCCCATAGTAATCAAAACTCAGTCCCATAAGGAACCTCTGGGATATGCTGGGGGATTCGATTCTTGGATGTGCAGTCAACTATTCTAAAATGGTGGGATGTCATGATAACCGCATACACCTAAGTTTGGAAATAATTTTTCCAGAACATGAAATTTACGCCAAAAGCGTCACTAAGAAAAATGATAAAAGTGTGTTCGTTTATATCTTAAACAATCCTGGATAGATTCTAAAATAGAATTAATGAAGGATATTTTTCAATCTTTTACCCTCGTGATACCCTTGAAATAGCTTTCATATCTCAGGAACACCTACATAATTTATTATATACTATCATTAATATGTATCTCTTATATTTGTATCGTAGTTTACGTGGTAAACATAATATATTTTTGTACGCTAAAAAGTGCCGGTGAACACACACACACACACACACACACACACACATTATCTATCTATCTATCTATCTATCTATCTGTGTGTGGCCTGAAGATTGAAAGAGGTATTTACCTCTTTTTTTGCTAACTTCATTCATCTTTAACTGCAACAATTACCGTTTGTAACTATTTTATCTAAAATGATAATTTTACTTTTATTACTAAAGACAAAATATTTCTGTCCTATTTTTTCTTATATATATATATCTATATAAATTTATATATATATATATTAAATTATTTGTTTGAATATTATTATTAATCGATATTTGTGTAGATATTCTGTTTTTAGTCAAACAGTATATTTATATATTTATTTCTACCGGCGTGATTATTTACGATAAATGTTGTTATGAAAATGTGTGTCAATCGGCAGGATTCGAGCCAGCCTTATTAAAAATAAAGTTCAAACAAATAATTTAAATATGTCGGTTGTTAAACCATTTCGTTAATCTTCGGGATTTTCCGTAATATATATATATATAATTTTTAAACGAATTCCTTCATTAGAGTCTTGAACAAATAATATTTTTTTCCTAAATTCTGAGCACAAACATGTTTGGTGTCACTGCAAATTCTTCAGTAATAACCTTTTTTTATTAAGACGGCAAATTTACTATCAGTACTTATGGTGAGTTTGCTAGAGTTTGAAGGAAATTAGCCTTGGTTGGATTCGTGTCCTTTCCAAGGTCATTTGTATAAAGTAAATGAAACAAATTTAATCTGAATTTAAATTAAGTACACTAATTCCAATTCATGCACCGATGACCATTGTGCTACCAGTATAGACAATTTGCCCAAACGGACATCGAAATATTTATACATTCATAAACGTGATTACACACGGTAAAAATGTATATTAATCATAAAATAAAGCAGAAACTCTACACATCATTTTTGGGGTAGCCTAAAAATTGTTTTGAAAATTTATTCAACTCTCCACTGCTTTCAGTATATCTTTCGCAAGCTTTATAAAAATGGATTCTTTGCAGAATAAAATATTGTTAAGTGTTAATAATTTATTTTTCTTTTTGCAAAAATATTATTTTTGAGTGTACTCGTTCATGGCATTAAAAATAAATTTATTAAAAGAATTCTGAATTCTAGGACAGACTTCAAAATGTAATTGTTATATAGTCTCTTTTCCAACGGAAACAACTCTTTTCCAAACAAATTGGAACTCAAAACTTCTGGAGCGCTGATTAAACTTTTCAAATCGTATTTCATTTTTTATTTTCGTCGGGGAACGCTCACCTTAATTTCTTCACAAAAATTAGTTTCACATAAACATTTCATAATTTTCTTCATCTTCTTTTGTCCTCACCGTCAGCAACAACAAATACAATCTGCAAGAAACGCCTCTCTCGAAAAACAATGAACCAGACCAATATGTAAATAAAATTTAAAATATATTTTATTTTTCTTTTATCCACAAAGATATCTTCTCAAACAAAATAGTGACACCTCTTCAAACATGCCGCAGAGTAAGTAGATGTTCTTTGGTCAGAGTTGTCAGCAACTTCTACATCGGGGAAACCCTGATTTTTACTCAACCGTACGCTTCGACGATTGTGCCCAGACTCTTGCAAAATCAAAATGCAATTGCTACTAAAACTTTTCTGTCAGCTTGACGTCACTTCCGCGCTACAGATACTTGTATTCCAATACAAACTTGAATCTGAGACATAACCTTCTTACCCCTGTAGATAAAATAAAATCCTGAATTCGAATATAATTTTTTTGCGTACCTGGCTGACATCAACAAAATTACTGACTTCAAATTTTAAACATCTGCATTACCAATTGAAAATACACTACACTGCCAAAAATTTATGCTTCCCAAAAATATCATACAACGAATATTTGACATAATGAAAATTGTTTTTGTTTTTTTGAGGAGACTGAATTGGAAATTCATTACGAATTGTTAGAACATGAAAAAATGGTAATGCACAAGAACTGATAGAATGAAATAAAGATTCTTATTCATCGCAATAAAGCAAGCATGTTTTTGTTTCGTCACAACAAAACTTGTCTCTCTGCTGAAAAGTAAAATAACGAGTGTGATTCTAGTGTTGAAATTGTAAGTTAATTCCGCATTTTCATGACCTGACACGTTCAAACTACCATTTATTTCATGCAAAACGTTTTGACTGGTTCCAAATAGTTCAAGATATCGAACTATTCCTCGAAGAATTCATTGAATCAGAAATCGTTCACTTATGTAGTTATACACAATTAGATGGAAAGTGAGGGAATGAAAATACTTTAATGACATGAATTTCCACGAATAAAATCTTTTTTCCTAAAAATACTGGAAACGTTGCCATAAACTAAATGCACGCTCACACACACACACACGCGCATGTGCGCATTCAACATACATTAATTGCATTCATACGCACTATTTCGTATACCCGCACACCTACATATATTTATATAATTACCTGTTATTAATGAATACTATCATTTTGAAAATAAAACTGCATTACAATTGCGTGTATTGTGAATTAACAATTATAGAGAAGAATTGTTAGCGCATAACGAGTTTTGTCGGGAATCAAGTAGTAAAAAGAGATATAGAATCAAATTGATATTTACACATATGAAATTCAAAATATGTATGAACGTTTCAAGTTATGGGTCATCATAGTTTTTTACTTCATCAAATTGAAACACCGTTTCTCGTACGAACACCGAAAGTAAATCAGCCAAAATTAACGTAAATTAAAAATGTAAATTAATTTTGACTGTTTTTTTTTTAAAAGAAAATATTGTGTAAGATGATTCAAATTTACACGAAGATGTATTTTTTGGTGACTTCTTCTTGATGGAACTTCCACAGAAAAATCATTAAAGTCCGTTGGTTTATATCTTCAAAAATCCAGGCTGTATCTTGTTTCGTAAATAAGCTTGCGTTTTGTCTAACGCAGCGAACAAAACTAAATTCTTCTCTTTCAAATCCGCCGTTCTTGAGTTCCCGCATACGTCACCAATGTCAGACATATTCCCTTCTTTTTTTCCCCTGCTTCAACTCTATTTTACCATAAAAAAATCCACAGCCGATTGACCAATTAACGTTTTTTGCTTTTGTCCTCAGTTACCCAGGCAAATGACATCCTCCAGTACGACCAATCAACACACGACTTGCTATGGGTCGATCCTCAAGCCACACTAAGCTGCACAAAAGCCACCATTACAGAATATAAAATTTTTAACTAATCCAACGTGAGGAGGGGGAGATTCATATTATTTTTAAGGAACAAAATGCCGCTACTACGTGTCGTGTATTGAAGTAAGGAAATTATTTTTCTTTGCACCAGATGCAAGCCACTCTGACTCGCTTGCTTCTACCTAATTGTTCACCACACCCCCTTGATCTTCTGATCGAAAAAAATACAGTCGAGAGCAGGTCTCTTTTGTCGGGTACTCTTCCAAAGTGGAGCAACGAGAGTTTTGTCTTCTGATGAACCGCAAACGTACACCCCAATTACTAAAAAAGTTCTTGAAATATATGCAGGTGAACGCTATATCATTATCGGTCAATATCTCAAGCTTCGGACTCATAAAAAATTGACTCTAACTGGCACACTATACTGGTAGTATCTTTAAAAATAGTGGTCACCATATCGCGAACTGAGAGGGTCCTTTGAGTGTCAGAAAATGTCTACTACCGTAGTGGGTGATGTCTGTTGCCAACCTACTCTAGTTGTCCCTCATGTCCAGTTCTCCTTTTTGCCAATGCACTTGCCGAGTCAATGGATTGGTAAGACTTGCATTTTTTAACAACCGATTTTATATCTTCTGGTAATACTGAAGGGTCTACTCACCTGAGAAATTACAGGATCTTTTTTACTCTCGGGTGTCCAGTTTGTCGGTGGATATTAGGCACATTATTCGCATCCGACTTGGTCTTTGTGGTTACGCATACGAGCTCCGTTCCCTCCTTGTGTAGTTTTAACCACCTCTCTGGTAAGATGGTCTGCCAAATTCTGATTGGATTTAACCAGTGTTATGTTCACTGTCAAGCCGTATTCAGCCTCAACCTCGCAAATTGTGTTCAGCCATCTCCTCACTAGCATTTCAGTAATGTCTTCGTATTTATTCGTGCCTTACTGTTTAGGGTGTTTTAAATCCTCTGAACACATTCTGAATCGGTAAAGAAACCTGCAATTGCGTCTAGCTCTCCCAAATTAATGTGCTTAGCATCTCCAACTGGACGGAGCCAAGAAGCATCCTCGATGATATTTTCATTTACGTCTACTACCACTCCTGTAGCTACAGAACTCGCATCTATATACACGTTCATTTCGTGACCATTCACACACCTGTCTCCTCCTACAGAATCTGCCACACGTATCCTGGCTATTATGTCAGTTAACGTACAAGAGAGGTATTTTTAATTTCTTCATTTCATTCTATGGTTAGGGTGCTTGCTTGCAGCCAACAAGTTTCCCATATAAGAACACGCGTCGGCGAGTAATCTTCGGAGAGATATCTCCACCTCGCCTCTATTACTTCAAACCTACAAATCCAACACCTTAATTCCATCTAATCTTTCCGGTTCCTTGCATACTAGTCCATAATTGGACAGGTGCTCGCTCACACGCACGAAATAAACAAATCTCGTTGACATAAATGTCTTCAATATATGCCGATGTGGCATTCATAATGACTTCATTTTGAGACAGTACTGTGTCAAGTACAGCTTTGATTATGAGACTTACCACATTTAAATCGAAACCCAGTCGGGTAAAGCAATATCTTTGACCTTTCAATATTACGGTTTGATAGGGCCGCAGCACCTTTTGTGCGCACACCTCCAAGCTAGCGGTATACGGTTTCAGAAAGACATTTAACTCTTGGTAATCCAGTACTGAATGGACTTTCTGCTTTCTCTTTTCTATAACTACCATGAACGAAATCACACACTTAGGTGAGCCTAATTTGTCTTCAGGATATTGACCTCAGTCACCCATTATCCAGCCACGATTTGAGCTCCATCTCATATTCGTCCTGTGCATAGTGTGGTACTGTATACTTTGGCACTCTATTCTTTATGGCTATAGGTGGTTGTCCATTCGTCCACTTCCATGAGGCTGTCCATACTTTTTACGACGATTGAACACATTGATGGAAATATACAGCACATTGGGGCATGCTTCCTTAAAAAATGCATTTCTCCTGAGCGAGTTATGTGCCCTCCTCCCAGTTCTCTCATCGCATCAATCCCAGGAAGATCGAAACTAAGTTGATTTTCATCCACAATTAGGGCATCAATGCGCACGGGTTGCACATGACATGTTCAGCGTAATACTGCCATATAATATAATACTGCGAAGCCCGAACCGTCGCCTTGGATATCTCTAAAGCGTTCGACAGAGTTTGGCATGCTGGCCTTCTATGCAAATTGCGGAGCTATGGCATAGCTGGACAATTGTTTGAACTAATCCAGTCATTCCTATCTAACCACACATTGAAAGTGGTATTAAACGGACATGACTCTCAGAGCTACCATACGAACGCGGGTGTCCCTCAAGGCTCCATCCTAGGCCCTACGCTCTTTCTGATCTACATTAATGATCTCCCTGATACCATAAGATCCCAAGTAGGTATGTACGCGGATGACACCACAGTTTACTCTCACCTCGATCAAACATCTGATGTGGGCGACAAAGCTAACCTTGCAGCCGAGCTTGGAAAGGACCTCCAATCCGTAGTGGACTGGGGTAAGAAATGGCTCGTAAATTTTAATGCTTCTAAAACGAACCTACTATCAATTAATCATCATAGACAATCGCACCTACCTCCTATTAGCATGGATCAGGCTTGCCTCCCAGAGAGTAAAACACTACGCCTCCTTGGTCTCACACTTTCAGCGGACCTCAAGTGGAATGACTATATCGAATCCATTGCTAAATCCGCTGCTATGAAAGTCGGTTCCTTGTGCAGGGCCCAAAGGTTTTTTCCGTCTGAATCTGTCCTGCACATTTATAAATCTACCATTCTCCCGTGCATTGAATACTGTTGCAATATCTGATCGGCTGCCTCTGCTATTCTCCTCGGGCTTCTCGACAAGGTACAGCGGAGGGTCTGTAATGTGATCGATATCGACCGCCTGCAGTTTCTATCTCTCTCACCGGCGCGACGTGGCTTCCCTGTGTCTCTTCTATAAATACTTTCACGGCTTCTGCTCCGATGAACTTAGATCACTTGTGCCCCCTAGGTTCGAATTTGAACGAGATACTAGATTAGCAACTAGATCCCACCCTTTTACAGTGAAACCGATAAAATGCAACCGCAACTTCTACTCCAACAGTTTTTTTCTCGCACTTTCCGACTGTGTAATTCCCTTCCACATGACTGCTTTCACGACGGCTACAATCTCCAGGAGTTTAAATGTAAGGTCAATAGACACCTCGTAACACACTAACTCGCTTCCATTCTTTCAAACACTCTTTCCATCCTCCCAACTTCTGACATTTCCTATATCTAACCACTCTTTCTATTTACCTTCCCCTATGTAGCCCCAAGCGCAATAGTGGCAGTGAAATGCCTTGCTTGGGGTGAAATGATTTTAAAAAAAAACAATATTCACGGCATGTTAGGGCTTTTCCGTCGGCAGTTAGAACTTCCTTCTCCCTTAGTCGCCAATGGCGGCACACGCTTTTGCCCACCAATATCCACAAAAAGTCAGTCAACCAGAGCTGTACACTTATTTCCATCTACGGCTACTTCAACGAAAAGCAGCGCCCCGTTCTTTATTCGCGTCGGAAGAAAACCGGCGCTGACGTCTATTCCCCGAAGCTGTTTCCCTGGCACTCTGATGAGATGTGCCCAACCATATTACACCGAAAACCCTGAATCTCGCGGCGGGATCTTTGTGCTCGGGTGACTGTCCTCTCTAAGTAGCCTTGCTTGCAATATTTTGCTAGGTGGTTAGGACCAAAACACTTAAAACAAACGATACCGGACGTCGGTGTAGTAAGGTCATTGTGTTTGTTAAGCAGATGCGTCGACCAACTAGTCTAGCTCCTTGCTATAGGTCATAACAGCTCAAGCTTGAGTAAAAATTTAGCCCAAAGTCATGGTGTCCATTCTGGATGATACCCGGAGAAGTTTCTTGACGTGTTACGGCAATCCAGAAACGAATGCGCAAGTCATCTATCGTTTGGACAATTGGTCCCCCAACAAGCAAAGCTAACCGTTTTAACTCCGCTATAAATTAGTCTACGGTGTTCTCTGGGCAAAAGCGTCGTGGCACAAATTGATCAAACGCAGTGAATGAATCCACCGTATATGCGGTTATAAGAGCTTGATTAATCTGCCCTGCACCTGACCTCTGCTCCTTAATCAGCTGCTGATACACAGCGAGAGTTCAGGTTTGCAAGCGCAGTGGCAGTATCTGCTTAATTTTCTTCATCTCGCAGAGTTCAGAAAGCAACTCCACATTTTCAATCTATTTAACTATGAGTTGATCGGTACTGAATTCGGATATTAGCCGAATATCGAAACCTCTGTCTGCTATGATTAGTAAGAAAACCGAAATAGCTTGTTTTTGATTTTGTTTGTATTTATTCTGACGCCGTTCGTACAACACTAAATACTTTCGTTTCCAATCCGCCATTCTTAATTTCCCGCACATGTCACCAACGTAAAAATTTTCCTCCCCTTTTTCATTGCTTCAGCCCTCTTTTATCATATCAACACCATCTTCGCTTATTAATCCATTAGTTTGCTCTTGTCTCATTAAAATTGTGGAGAGCCATGATTGCCAACACCAGCAAGGAACAGCGAACATAAAAGAAAAAGTAAATAGTCCATTCATTATACAAGTGAAGCGCTCAACCTTCTATGCCCTTATTTTATAAAGGAAATTTAATGTTTTCGCCATAAAATGATATTAAACTAACCAATACTGGTAAATATATGAGTATATACTTAGGTGGAAAATGTCACATGACTTGATAAAACAAAATTGAAAATTATTTTTGTTTTGGGAGTCACTTTTTTATTATGCAAAGTACAGTATAATTTCTTAAATAAACCTAAAGGATATAGACAAGCGAAACTAATATTTGATCAACTCATTAATTTAAATACCCGAATAAATTATTTCGTTATTTTACATGATGTTATGGGCTCCTTGATATTTTATAAAATTCAGTCTTTTGTTTGTTAATTTTTTCTAGTGTTGTTCCGTTCATGGATTGGGTATGGTTTGCCATTCTGATATTATTTTTTTTTTTTTTTTAATGATGGTCCACAAATTTTCTGGAGTGTCTGAGAAGCCACTCTATTCATTGTCTTTAAAAATATTTTTGATAATAATCGGTATTGGAGAATGAGAATAAATACTGTCTTCCATGGACATATACTTTAATATAAGGGTTTTACTTGTGACCGGCAAAAACGCTAAGTACAAGTTTTCACAATAATTATCTGCATTTATTTTGCCACAAAAATCAACTTTGAAAGTACGTATTATTTTAGTGGCAACATTATCTACAAAATTACTTAGCCTCCACTATTTGCCTGCTAAGTCGTATTCGTTGACTAATTTGTTAAAGACTCAACAATTTACATTTACATTTGCTGTGAACGATCCCAGTTGCGAAATCGGTCTTCTGATATTTCTTCTCTCAGGAAAACATTTCTTTTTGTGATGTTTACTTACATATGAGGTGTTTTCTGTTATGACTTTTGCCAGTGTTCGCAAATATTTAACATTTTTTTCTGTTCATATTAATCGCTTCTCAAGCGTCTTAAAATATTTTCTTCTCGGTCAATCCGTTTGTTTTATTATTCTTTTAATTCTTCGGGAATCTCGTTTTATGGCTTTCCTAAAACAGATATTTTCTAGTTTTTATTTTGCCAATTCCTTTGTCGATTATTCCGTGATAGCTGTTCAACATTTTCGTTATTTTCATTGTCGTTTTTCAAGCATTCATTCACAGTATTTTGTTCGTTTTTAATTTTATATTTTTAAAATTATTTTATACATCTGAGATGAAAAAAAAACAAAAAACCCTGAAAACTCACACCCCCTACAATTTTACTTACTAAGTCACAAGTAAGTCATGACCAAGGATCTGAATGTGCTGGCTTTGCTCGAAAACAGTTGATCATGCCAGATTACGCCCTTCCTCCCACAAACGTTAGCTAAGGTCTGTTCGGCATAGTTGCTGTATAAACCATATGAACCTTACCAAGGACGAAAATGAAAATTTTGTCACATATGCCAATAAAGTCAACTGTGAGTGTGAGAAATTTAAACTGAATGAACAATCCTCAAACAGATTTAAATGTTCCATCTTCGTTAAAAGTTGAACATCAAGCAACGATACGAAATACGCTCTCGAATCCTTATAAACACTTGAACAGGATTAAAATTTAACGATACAGACTGCAGAAGATCAGCGCAAAAAATTGTCAGTTTAAGGTATGATACAGCAAAAATCGAGCAAAAAGGCATGTCAGAAGTATAATTAGTTCGATAAAAGACAATAGTAACAAAAAAAAAAATCACTCCAAAGTAAAAATACAACAGAACTTAACTCATGTTACGGCTGTCGTATGCTTAATTTTAGAAAGGATTGCTCATTTAAAAAGCAAAAATGTTTCGATTGTGGAAAAACATGTCACAAACAAAGCTACTGCAAGTCAAAAAGCAAAAAAAAAAAGTTTGATAAAAGTAGTGCTAACATTGAAAAAACTGGAAAGTTCAATTAATAGAAAATTCGTGGCGTTAAAATGGAAACGCTACGGTGAGATTTCAAATGGACACTGGTAGCGATATTACAGTTATTAATAAATAGACTTGGAAAGTCTAACTTTGAAAAAAAAAGCGTAAAAGTTGCAAGCGGAATATTGAGCAAGAAATTAGTTTTTTCTTGGGAAAATTACGTGTAATATCACTGTGACAGGTAAAACTAAAAAAGAGATATTTACTTATTAAAAAATTGCAAATCGAATTTACTAGGCATAGATTGGCCAGAACAATTTGAATTGTAGAATTGACCGATTAAATCATTTTGCGGAAAAGTTAAGTGTCCTCCAGAGAAAAAAAATACTGTCAAAGAAACACTAAGGTAAAAAATAAATTCACGAATATTTTTCAGAAGAAGTGGAAAACAATGGTATTTTGTAATTTAAAAGAAAATGTGATAGCCATTTTAAAACAAAAATAAATATTCCTTTTACTGCGTTCGTGTTTATTAATACCGAATTTGATTGGTTAAAAAACCGTGGAGTTATTGAAAAAATAGATTATTCAGGATCGGCTACGCCAGTGGTTTATATATGTATAAAAGATTCGTTTATATGCAAATTTTTAACAGGGTTAAATGAATGTCTCTCCTAACGTGTATACCGCCCACCAACTCTAAATGATACATTTACCAAATTAAATGTTGGTTATTTTTTTAAATTGACCTGTCTGAGGCATATCTTCGAACTTAATTGGAGGAAGGATGCAAAAAGCATTTGACTATTAAGATACATAAAGGTTTCTACAAGTATAAAAGATTAGCCTTCAGCGTAAACTAGCCCAAATTATTTTCCAGCAAATAATGGACACTATGTTAGCTGTATTAGACGATAATGCCGTTTGCATACTTATTAAGAGTGCTAAGAAGGACCTAAATAATTAGGTTTCAAATGAAATATATATATATATATGTGTGCGTGTGTCTGTGTGTGTGCGTGTCTTGTTAAATTACAATGTTGCTTAGTAACAAAATTGCTGCTTTTAGAGTAGTTTACTTGTAGAAATAATTTTAGGCAAGCAGTTTATTGTCATAAGCTGCTCGATATCAAGATAAGGAAGGAGCTTTAATAGGATTAATGTGGAATTAAACTTCGAAGTCTGCGTGACTGAAATAACACTGTTCAACTAAGTGACAACTTCTTCACATTTAAACTTATTTATAAATTGAACTTTATCTCTGTGTGTGTCTGTGTGTGTGTGTGTGTGTGTGTGTCCGTTACCTATAAACTCCGAAACGGCTGAACTGATTTTCTTCAAAATTTACACAGTTGTAGTATAAAATCGTCTGCGAGTGTTCTTAGCTAGGTTTTGTGTCGAGGTACCCTCAATGAATATCGAAAATCGGGTTATAGAAGGAGTGGTCCGATTTTAATCAATTTTGATGCACTCATAGACAAAGACATAAGAAACGATATTCATAAGTTTCAAGGTTGCAGTACTTACAATAGTGCAGAAAATCGATAATATATATACATAAAAGGCAAGATGTTTGTGTGTGTGTCTGTTTATCTGCCTGTATGTCTGTATTTTTTCAGCCCTTTTATTTTAGTTTTTTCTTCGGGTTTGGTTCTAAGTAGGTATAATTGTAGTTCTTAGTCTCAGCCATGTTACCATTTACTCAGAGGACTTATCTAGCCTTCAAAATTCAGTTTATGATGAAAAAACTTATTTGATATTGATACCAGGAAATCAAAATTTGACTTACATCCATCCATTTTTTCTTTCAGTCTACGGTTTCGCTTTAACTGGAAACAACTATTGCTTTTAGTCTTTCGTGCCAACGTCCAAAGAGTCTGAGCTCCAGGACCATTGATTAGTTTTAAAGCTTTCATTACACCCGAGCAACACCGGTCTATACTGCTAGTTATATATATATATATATATAGAGAGAGAGAGAGAGAGAGAGGAAGAGAGAGAGAGAGATTTACCTTTGATATATTTAGGATGTGTCTTGAACACCACCACTGTTCAACTATTATTACATCCATGAATGCCAGTTTGTTCTCACTCTCTTTTTTTCATAGTGACCTGCATAGATGATCTTACTTTTCCATGGTCTAGTAGTGTCTGGACCTTATTCTGGTGTGGCTAGAGTATGAAAGTGTCATCAATGTATCCCAGCCATAGAATTGGCTTTAGAGATATGGATTCTAATGCCATCTCTTCAAAGTATTCCATGTATATGTTAGCTAGTGATGGTGATAATGGTGAGCCCATTGCTAAGCCTTCATCTTGCCGATATATGTTTAATCTCAATCCAATGTGTGCAGAAGGTCAGCATCTCCAACAGGTTATCTAGTGGAATAATGATACGTTCTCTTACGGATGAGTTCGAGGCCAGGCGTAACTGACCATATATGGAGGAAGAAAAGGGATCACCGCCCCCTATGAGATGACCTTGAAATAAAAGATAAAGAACGCCACTGGAAACTACGTAAAGTTAAGAACTCATTTCATATGCTAGGCTACAAAAATCTCCTAAGTCGACAAAGCATAGAGATGAATACAATTTTGGAACCAGTAATATGGAGTGCCAGAGAAAACCATTAGTGTCAAAATTGCAATATGAGCTCTGGTAAAAAAATTACTAGAGAAAACCATTAGCATCAAAAATTGCAATATGAACTCTGGTGAATAATGGTTACTGAACATTAGGTTTATAAGTTCTAGAAAGTAAGTTGTTCTTAAGGACACATGACCCAGTGGATATAGACGTTGGTTAGTTCCAGTGACTTGACCCAAAGAGTTGTGAGTTCAATACCAGGCTACAACAGTGTTGAAAGTGTAACTTAGAGAATCCTGTTTGATAACTCCTGACTACCAAAATTTGTGCAAGGAATGAGAATGATATACCCTAGTGATTGTAATAAAGAGTTCGGTTCGAAATTCCTAACATCGAGAGAATGCCGGAGTGTACAACGGCAGAAATGTCGTACAAATTGCATCAAAGATGAGGATAATAGACCGAATAATGTAAATAGTGTAAATACTAAATCATTTTGGGAATATAGACAAATAAAGAAGTATCAGAAATAGTATAACACGAATATTATTGTGTTACTGAACGATAATATTCGTGTTATATTATTTCTAGCTGCAGGCGAGTTATTAAACTTTTTTTTATTCTTTTGAATTTGCAATATCTCTCTCATATCAACTTCCTCTTATTTCTAGCAGTTTTCAGGCCGACCATCTTTCCAAATCTCTTTCAAGATAAAATCAATATGCAAAAACGAAATTAGTGAGCTGACTCACGAATTTCGTTTTGCATTCTGATTTTTTTAAACAAGCACCCCAACCGAAGAAAGAGGGATGTAAGGTTTTCATATCCCTGTACAACTTTTACCAGTTCGAAATGAAAACAATTATATTTAGCCATTTCGAATTTCAATAGTAAATAAAGTCCCTCTATTTGTCTGCCTGTTCTTATCAATTGTCCTGGTCACCCAGTATACAGGAAATTGTCAAGGTCTCATTTCAATCTAGGGTCACCCATCGTCAAAACCCATTGACAGATATTTTGTCTCGAATTACTTTTATGAATTTGCTTAAAAATAATTTTGTACTCAGTAAACGTTGTATCTGTTTTTTTTTTTATCTGGTAAAACTTCGGCTACTTTTCTTGAAAAAATAATTGTATTCTCCAATTGTAGAGAAATCTTTTCTCGTCTTGAAAAATCACTTGAAATTAATACCGGTCATCTGAACACAGGGTTACATATATAAAACGACCTCTGGCTGTGTCCAGTTAACTTCCCTGGTGTGTGTGTGTGTGTGTGTGTGTGTGTGTGTGTGTGTGTGTGTGTGTGTGTGTGTGTGTGTGTGTGTGTTGGTAAATTGTCATCATTTTATATTTTTAATTTTACGCATTGTTTGTTTTGGATTTTATCGACTGTACAGTCGGATCATTTGGCCGACATAAATGTTATTAATACTTGAAAGCATGTCAATATCTTTTTTTTTATTTTCTAAAAGCATTATCTAATATATATATGTAAATATATATGTAGAGTTTTAAAATTTTAGTAATTATTGCCTTTTATTATTAAGCATTATTGATTTTCGGTCATTTCTTATTGATCTATATTTATCATATGCATTTCTATATAGGGATAAACTTCATTACTATACACGCTTTTAAAGATCAATTGAGGAATTTGGGTCTTATTCATTGAGGGCCTCTGTATGTTTGCAAGATTATAGGAGATATAGGTAAATGTCTAAGAAGAAAGTACAGTTTCGAGGAGTGTTTAATTCCATTATTAATTTGATTTACAAATTATGGTAGAAAAGGTGGTCATATTTATACGAAATATTCTTAGGAATGATAAATAAATGACAATCCATTTTGATCAGGTTGGCTATTGTTTCCCATAAGTGTTAATCTGTCATGTTTACTTTTTTGTGCGTTTTAATACTTTTGTACAAAATTTTGATAATGCTCCCTGGAATTAAAAGAAGGAAAAGAGTAAGAATGAGATAGATAGATAGATAGATAGATAGATAGATAGATAGATAGATAGATAGATAGATAGATAGATAAAGAAACGTAGTATATCTGTTTATATGTATTTGAATGTGTTTTTAAGTAAAAGCAAATATTTTTTGGAAATTTTAAACAGCCATTATAAGCTGAAGCATGTGAAAAAAACCCGAGAAAGTTCACCAATACTAGAAAAGCTTAACAACGCAATTATTTCAAAAGAGCCATGAAATTCTTTTTAGATAACGAATAATACATATAAATCATAGGTTGCCTCCACATCTACTAACGCAATGCCTCCGCAAACGCGCCGATTCATACGCGTCTAATAGTAAATCAATTCTTTGACAGTTAATAATGCTTGAAGTAACTTAATTTCCTGTCATATCTTTGACTCTCCTCCCCACATGCTTTACGAGATTGTCTCAGACGTGCCCAGACCAATTTAGTTTACATTTCTTTGTTATAGTTTTGATTATCTTCATATCGCTTGATGGTTTGTCTTTGTTCAAATCCAGATAAAACCTCAATCGCCAAAACCTAATTTCAAAGGCAGGTTAAACTCCCTCGGTTTAGTAAATTGGAGTTAAGGCAATTCTCCAAAGTCATTTCTACTGCAATACACTAAATTTAAGCAACTAAAAGACTAATCCACTGTTTTTACCAAGTCAAAAACCACTGTTTATGTTCTATAACAATCTCTACTCTGAAATGTATCGTAATGTCAACAAATGTAAACAAATCATTTCAAATTGTCGGTTGTCTATAACCAAGTTTCGTTAATCTTCGTTAATTTCCATAACATGTTTAAATAGGTGTAATTTGAATTCGTTTAGACTGATCGCCATTCGTGGTCGAGAGGTCTAAGACATACCAGATCACATGGTGGCTTTCTCTATGTGACAGTGGTCGCAGGTTCAAATCCTGCCGAATGACACACATTTTCGTAATAAAAATTTTTAGTAAATAATCAGGCCGGTAGAAATAAATATATAACAATGTTTGATTATAAACAGAAAATCTACTTAAATACGAGTATCAATCAAAAATAACGTTCAAACAATTGATTTCATATGTGTGTGTGTATATATATATTCTGGTGAATAAGGAACGTTTACTACCTGATGAGACATTGTCCTTTCAATGACAAAACAAAATATACACTTTGTAGTAGACTGTAATTTGTACATGCTCTAAACTATAATTTATTCTATATATATTATTATTAGTTATTGACTCGGACTTCTTTCATCCTAATTTTAGTTGCTTTTTATTTCAGCTATCCTGACTGTCGATTTACGGCTCTAATTGAATGTAAAAAATAGTTTTAAGTAATATATCTTTTTTCTCGATAACAAGCCTATATTATAACGATGTCAGTTCTTTTAATCTACCAAACGAAGCACTGAAGATCAAATCTAACTCATGTAGACTAAATTCGTATTTGGCACGATATTAATCGTAATATTATGCAGAATTACATTGTAATTAAGTACACATTTATTAACCGTAATTCATGTTTCACTAGTATTTATTAATCTTAATTTCGCTTGCTTTTATCGGAACGAATCATGCCGTCATTTTACAACGTTCCCTAAGCATCGCGGACATCGAAATTGTAGTTGTTTTTATAACCAAAATGAAATTCAAAATAATATTTAAATAAATATTTAAAAGATAATGTCTTCATTCGTATCTTATTTTTCATGAAGAATTTCATATATCATCTTTAAAGAACATCTAGAGAAACGTGTACAAATACCTCAACTGAAATATCCCAGTACAAATATCTTTGTACAAACCAATAGAAAAGCATGAGTTATTATCAATATTTAATTTTATGCAGATATTTAAATTTTCATTTTACTTATGACATACTCATACGTAATCTGAATTACAAATTTGATGATATTTCACTTAATGGAAAACGTATTCGCATGTCACGTGTAGTTGCATGCCTAATGTATCACTACCAGTAATGTGTACATATGCGACGATGATGTATTAAGATTATAATTTCTCTTTATCGAGGTAGAAAATGGCGAATAGTAAGATTTAATAAGTAACAGAATACAAATTAGCTAAACAAACTTTATTCTGGCTGCTACATTAGTTTGGGTTCTGTTATAAGATTTCGAGAAAATTTCACTTAACGATTGAAACCATGAAAGCTGCAGATTGTAATTGCTTGAGAATACCTAGGACTCTTCTGAGTGTATTAGCAAGGATTCATTTTCATGGCCGTAAATTGCTTTGGTTTTTCTACTTTCTTTAGAGATTTCAATATTTGATATGAAATTCTTTTCAGCTGAACTTGATGTATATATATATATATATACAAATGAATAAGGAACGAAGAAAATATTAACAACGTTCAAAGACATTAATTTAAAACAGTGCTCAAGATAGAAATAAAGCTATGAATATTCATTATAAATTATAATTTAGAAGATGTTCAAATTACAATCTAAAATATAATATATATATGTATATACACAAATGAATTAGGAACGAAAAATATTAACAACGTTCAAAACATTAATTTAAAACATTGCTCAATATAGAAATAGAGCTATTAATATTTATTATAAATTATAATTTGGAGCATGTTAGTAGATTGTAATTTGAACGTTCTAAAATTATAATATACACATATATATATATATATTATAATTTTAATGAAGTTAAATATATATATATAACTTAAATATATATATATTATATATATAACTAAATATATATATATATAAATATATATATATATTATATATATATAATATATATATAAATATATATATATATATATATATATATATATATATATATATATATATATATATATATATATATATATATATATATATATATATTATATATATATATATATATATATATATATATATATATATATATATATATATATATATATATATTATAATTTTAATGAACTTAAATATTTTAATAAACTTAAATAATACCGACGTTAAATCTGGAATTGTTGATAAATGTTATTGTAATTCTGTGGATACCTGCCCGGTGCAGGGCAAATGTAAATCCACCCAAGTAATTTATGAAGCCCTTATTTCTCCATCTAACAACAAAGACAATTACCGGACTTATATTGGTATGTCCGCGGGCCCTTTCAAACAGAGACTTGACAACCACAGGTACTCGTTTTCGAACCCTAACCAAAGATTCCAGACGGCACTATCACGTAGATTCTGGAAAATGAAGGTGGAAGGGCAGGACCCTATAATCAGCTGGAAATTAATGTGCTCAGCCTGTACCCCTAAAAATTTTCGTGATAGGTGCCGTCTATGTTTTTTGGAGAAGATTCTGATTTTGAAGTATCCTCATCAGGACTTACTTTTGAATCTTAGGAAGGAATTCATTAATAAGTGCCGTCATAGGGCGGATTTTAAATTTTAAATTTTAAATTTTTAAATTTTAAGTTTTAAATTTTAAATTTTTAAATTTTAAATTTTAAATTTTTAAATTTTAAATTTTTAAATTTTAAATTTTTAAATTTTAAATTTTTCTTTTTATAATTTTTATGTATATGTGTATGTTTGTGTGTGTATGTGCATATTTGTATATATGTATGTATATATGTATATATGTATGTGTGTATATATGTATTTATGTGTGTAAAATTTTTTTTTAGCTATTTAAATGCTCTTTTTTATAATATTCATTTATTTTTTTATATTTTTTTATATGTATGTGTGTGTGCATATGTATAATGTACATATATATATGTGTGTGTGTGTATGTATATGTATACATATGTGTGTGTACATATATATTGTGTGTGTGGATTTTTGTATATGTGTGTACACATATATATGTGTGTATGCGCATGTATGTGCATATACGTATATAAGTGTGTATGGAATTGAATGTATGTGTGTGTGTGTGTATGTATGTATATATGTATTCATAATTGAAGAATTGTGTGTGTATGTGTATGTATGTATGTGTGTACTTCTATATGTATGTATAATTGTAAATGAAAATTTTTTTACCTAGCGGTGTCTTTATTTAGTTTAAATCAATTGACCTAATTTTTAAAAATAATTTTTAAAAAATCCTATATCTTTTTATTCCCTTTAAAAATAATTATACCTTTTTAAGTAAAGGCCTTTTTCTAATACTTCAACGTTTTTGGGAAGTTAGTTTTTTGAATATGTCCAGCGTCTGTACTATATAAAAAAATTTTTCTTTCTCCTCTTTTTTCCCTCCCTTCCTTTATCTCGCTTATCTACCACCTTTTTTCCGTGTTGCGTCCCAGTCATCTGCAAATTAAAAGTGAAGCTCCAGAGATTAAAGAAGCCTAATGCAGTACCAAAACTGATATACAACGCACTCGTGAATGACCTCAAACTACAGAAAGAATACACCGAATAGAAACAAAGCAGCAGGACCAGACGGCATAGTCATAGAGGCTGCTGATAGCCCTGGAAGAATTTGGTATAGAAAAAATTGCTGAAATGATAAATGAAATTTATAATTGTGGGGTTATACCAGATGATCTCGGCAAGTTTATCTTCATAGCACTACCTAAGAAACCAGGCGCAAATGAGTGCGAACTCCACAGAATCATCAGTTTAATGAGCCATATAACAAAACTGATCGTCCGAATCCTGAGGAATAGAACGAGAAGCAGAATCAGGCCAGAGATAGAACAAGAACAGGGTGGTTTTGTTAAAGACACGGGAACAAGGAATGCCATATTTATGATTAGGATGCTCTCCGAAAGGGTAGACATACAAATGAAGAAAGACTTATACCTGTGTTTCATTGATTATGCGAAGGCGTTTGACAAAATACACCACAAAGAACTGATTGAGATGCTCGACAGCCTAAACATATTTGGGAAAGACTTGAGAGTAATAAAGAATCTTTACTGGCAGCAAACCGCTTGCATACAGACAGGTAATGAATTGAGTAGACATATAAAGATAGAAAGGGGCGTAAGACAGGGATGTGTCTTTTCACCGGATCTGTTCAACTTGTACAGCGAGAATATTTTGCGGACTCTAGAAGTTATGCCTGGAGAATCTGATACTAACAGGCCAGGTAGAGGGAAAAAGACACAGGGGAAAGCAACGGATAACTTATTTGAAGGACCTAATCAAGTGGATGACTGAACGAGGATTGCATGGTGTAACAAGAGAAGGCGTGCTCAGAGCCACCATGGATATGGAAACGTGGAAGGCCATGATCACCTACGTCCTGAAGGGACAAGGCACATAGAAGAAGAAAGAAGAATCTTGATTCAAGCATGTTTGGTTGAATAATTCAGGCATAATATGTCATTTTATTTTTATTTTAATCCTCTAAAATTTACGGATTAATTTTTTTATTTTCCAAAATACTTTCAATCTTATCCAAGATCAATTTAAGGGATGAATTGTTAAGACTAAAAGTTAATGTAGTTGATATATGCCCGAATCCTGAAAACAGAGAACATGTCTGTCTTTCTCTGCCAAATCTCAGTCCGTATACCGAACACCGAATTAAGTCGTTCCGTGCCTGAAGATAGAGAGCTGATAGACAATTTCAAGTACTCGGGAGCTCTGAGTATTTACTCAAAGTCAACCCACCGAAACCGGTTGTGACACAAGGTCGTTTTAACGGGCACTCTCGGGTCAAGGGTAAATTGTACCCAGCACCCGTATACGCGGACCCGGGCACTAAGGGTATCTTTTTCTCAGCAGAGACCCTGTCTGTAAACGGAACCTCCACTGAGTCGAATTCTGCGCAAAGACAGATATCGTATCTGTATTTCTCAGCCGATTCTCATTATATAGACCGAGCTTCGACTGAGTTGTTCTTTGCTCGCTGACAAAGAGTTTGACTGAAAGTTTAGAGTTTTCCCTAAAGTCACTCCACTGAAACGGGATTTGATACAAACAGTTGCTTTACGTGGAGAACACTAGCGGGTACATTCGAAACAAGAGTCAAAATTTGTCCAGCCCTCCTCATGCGTATGACTGGGTACGAAGCTTGTATATTTTTCTCAGTCCTATCTCACTCCGTAGACGGAGTCTCAACTGAGGCGAACTCTGTCCGAAGACAGAGACCTTGTATGTATTTCTTAGTCGAATCTCAGTTCATAAATCTAGCCCCGACTGAGTTGGTCTCTACTCGAATGCAGAGAGTTTGAGTGACAGTTTAGAGTTCGAGGGGAATTCTTAGTGTTTAGCCAAAGTCTGCCCACTGAGACGGGAAGTGACACAAGGTCGAGCTTTACGTGGGGAACACGAGCGGACACACTCGAGTCAAGGGACAAAACTTCCCCAACCCCACATACGCGGAGTCGGGTTTAAGATATTCTATATTTTTTAGGCGAGTCTCTGTCCCTAAAGGGTTTACAGGCGGATAGGAACTCAGGCGAGGCGATACCAACGGGCAAAGTCTCGTCTGAGAAAAATCAACAAGAATCCGATACCACTTATTCAGGGTCTGGTGAATTTTTGTCCTGAGCGTCTTGGATTAATACCCAAATTTCAGCTTGAATGCAAACTTGTTAAGCTCTCTGTCTTCGGGAAGAAAACGACTCAGTTATGGCCTTGTCTACCGGAGGAGACTCGACTGGTTAAAATAGCCAGAGTTCCCGCTCGAACGAAGAAGGATTCTGTCGAAGCTATGTTTACGTCTGGGGGAAATAAATCAGAACCTAATCCCACTCATGCATGACCGGGGAATTTTTGCCCAAGTGTCCGCGCTAGGGAAGACCACGTTAAAAACTAACTTTGTGTCGCATCCCACATCTGCGGAAAGGTCTTGGGGAAATACCTAGAGTTTCCGTTGGTACTCTCTCTCAGTAGACGAAGTTTCGAATGAGTCGAACTCTGCCCGAAGACAGAGATCTTGTCTGTCCTTCTCAACTGAGTCTCTGTCCGCAGACTGAGCACCGACTGAGTTGTTATTTGACCGAATACAGAGAGCAATTTTGTGTTCAGGTGGAACATTGAGTATTTACTCAATGTCCCATCCCTACTGAAACGGGATGTGACACAAGGCTGGGCTTTATGTGGGGAACCCGGGCGCGGACACTAGAACCAAGGGTCAAAATTTGTCACTGAAATTACTTTGACTTCTTTATTTAACGTGTCTCGCCCTGTTCATTTGATTTACCTTGTGTGTCTTATTTTCTCGACAACTATTCTTCAAGTTACTTTCATTTTTTCCTATTTATCTTCAACTTCCTTAATTTTCTTTTCCGTTTTTTCAATTATTTCAGCTTCTCTGTTTTGTTTTGATCTTTCTTTTCTTTTCTTAAAAGAATTTCCGTTCACGTGTTGAATGAATTACAATATGGTTCACCTCCTAGAATTGCATTATTAACTTTAAATGTATGAAACAATTTTCAATTTCTTATTGATTATTAAATTCCACATGTATCTTTTTCCTTCACCGTGACTTTGTTAACGAAAACATTCTTAAAGTATTTCCATCTTTCATACTGAAGTTCTTCACCTAATTTGCCTGCGTCTGTAGCCAATCGGCCCTCCTGCTTCTTTCACTTTTTCAAAGGACTTCATTTTGTTTTGATTAACATTTTATCTGACTTTTCTGCTTCGCTCTTGACACATTTTCATATTGTTCATTTTTAAATAGTTAAGTTTTATTTTGAAAACTTTCTATTTGACTTTTCTATTGTGATCTTTTAGAGTCTAGAAGTTACTTTTAATAGGTTTTTCAGATGCAGGCAAAATTAGGCATACAATTTTTCTTTGTTTTAATGCTTGCAAGTTGAGAAATATTCGATCTTTAGAATATAAAGAAAACTTTAAATATTTATTTATATATTTTATTATTCTCCTTTCCATGGAAACAAAATTTTATGCAGCGAATAAGAAGTGTACATCTCGCATTGACGATCATATCTCTCCACGCTGCCATTTGCATACATTACGGTAAGTTTAATCAAATACAAGGATTTGTTTTTCAGTATTTTTAAACTTAATTTTTATTGTTATTTAACTATTACACCCACGTGATGCTGTTATTTAACTATTTCACCCAAGTAATGCTGTTATTTAACTATTTCACCCAAGTGATGCTGTAGTGCTACTAGAACGCTGGAGATTACGGAGAGTGAAAGAGAAAGAGAATATTTCAGTAAAGAGAAGTGAGAAAAAGGACAATAGAGGAAAAGGATCCAGGAAGACAGAAGATAATGCCTGACGTTGCATTTAAGTTTTCGGATATTGTAGGTGAAAGGAAAGCAAGAAATTGGAAGGGAGTCCCACGGACGCGAAGTGAGGGAAAACAAACGATCAGATTAGAACTGATGGTTGCATGCAGTTAGTTCAACAGTAAAACTTTGAGATCTAGTTGTCAGTCTAGTAGCACGTTTAAATTCATGCGAATCGATTTACTAAAGAGAAAGGCTCATCAGAATAGTTACCATGAAACTATTTGTAGAAAAGAAACAGTGGGGATTCGTTACATCAAAAAGAAGTAACTGAAGGATGCCAGGATTGATTACGTTACAGAACCTCCTTTGAATTTTACCAAGGATCTCGCAATATATAGTAGAAACACAAGACAATATGTAGCAATAGTATTCAATACATAGACGCATGTAAGGTTTATAAATGGGCAAGATGGATTTGACGAGAAAAATTTTCTGGCACGACACAGGAAACCAACTTTCCAAGCTGCAGACCTAATCAATCCATGTCATTTGATTAGAAAACGTTAACCGAAGAAAGGAACAAAATGTTGCTCTCCCGGAGGTTAGCACTAGCCATGCTGATGGAAGGAAGAAAACGTTCTCTGTGGCGATTAAATTAAAATAGTTTTGTTTTGGAGGCGTTAAAATTTACAAAACATCCCTTGCCTCAGTTAACTACTGATTGGAAATTATTTTCGAGGGTAGAAGCCAGTTTTACAGTGTCGAATCTACTAGACTTTCTACTAAGACATGAGTAAGTAGTTTTGACTTCTTCATATGTTCTTGATGAAGATTAGAAACAACGTAGAACCAAGAATAGATGCATGAAGGGCACCTTCATTAAGACGCAACATAGCCTTCATTACATTATTTATTAGGAACTATTCGGTTAACTTCAGTATTCACCCACAGACACCGTAGTATGTGGAAAATGTCAGCATGCAAGACCCTGTCTGAAGCCACAGCCCGAGCTTCGCTGGTCTTATCTAAGACATGAGAGACATATTCAGTGATGGCTTTTAACGCATCGGTGATAGACCTGTCGAAACGGAGGCCATATTGTTTATCTGAAAGAAGACCATGTGAAGTAGGATGTTTAACCAATTTGATATTAATGGGAACCTCGTGTACTTTACTAAAAATAGGTAAGAGACTCATAGGATGATAGTTTGGGTGGTCAGAATGCTTCCCTGAGTTATTAAAAACAGGAACAGAGGTGGACTTCCAGCAAGTTGGTTTCAGCAAGAACCACCGACGCATTTTTTTTGCAAAATTTGAAAAAAAGCGAAGCTTGTTCAAGAGCACATCTTTTAGGGAAATTCGAGATTTACCGTCGAAACTGCAGGCCTGGTAGTGAAGTAGTTTAGAAATAATAGGGAAATCCAAGAATGAAATTATGCGCATGTTACTCAGTAAATACTCTTTTCTAGGGAAAAAATCATGTGGAGATACACTAGAGAAGTTAAGAGAGGAATACTATTTCTGAGCAAAGATCTTTGCTTTATCTGCAGTAGATGTCCAAATTCAAAATGGTGGAAGAGAGAAGGAACTGAGGATTTGCTTTTGTTCAGCGCACTCTTGCAGAACCGCTAGTAATTTCCTGCACCAAACTTGTTGTCTCATTCTATCAGCGAATTGTAACTCATTACGAGCGATGACAAAGAGATGTTTGTTACAATCAAATCAGTCCCCCTGGTGTAACCGGAAGGAGTGATTCTTGTGAGCTATAGCAGGAGAAAACCAAAGAAAAAATTGTGGTTTCACTTAGTATGTCTGTGATGGTACGAACAATTCGCTTTCACTTAGGAAGAGACTTCAGCGAGATATTTCTAAACAGGATGAATAAAATTATATTTTCAAGTCGCATTGCAAAGAAAATCACGAAATGAGTCCAAGTCAGTGCGTTACTAACAGAAATATTGTTCTGTTAATAGAAGGATCTTGCTTGGTGATAAAGCAGGAATTGAAAGTGGTCGGTGTTGTCAAGAGAACAGAGCAGAAGAGCAAGACATGAGCCCGGGGAGGAATTAAGGAAGAGATGAAGAAGAGAAGCTCGTTCGTCAGAATTAGTGGGAAACGGTTGGAATGTTTACCAAATGAGTGAAAAATTGAGTAATTTAAACGTTAAAAGTCTAGATTCTAGCCAGTAGGTCAGTGATATTACAGTGATGAAGTCACTTGACATTAGGAGATGAGTGCAGAAGGAAGACATTATCTAGTAAGTAACATTCAGAAGAAGAAAGAGAACGATAATGGAAAAAAGAGATAATTGACTGAAAGAGAAAATCGTTTTGATCAATAGGTGGAAATATTCTAGAAGTAGTTGGAGTCGGTTAGAATCAAAGAAAAGTGACAGTCGTTTGTTTTAACGATTGTTTTTGCTCTTTTTCGATTGTAGAGTCTGTCATTCTGTAGATCAAAAATGACTACCGACGTGTTTTTTGTTCTCGGCTAGTTTAGTCGATAGCTTTAACTTCATCGTTTGCGGCGGTGCATAATGATGACAGTATGTACCGAGCAGTCTGTCAGGATGTCTGTTTTGGAAAGGATGTTGTTTTGGGCAGGATGTCTGGTTTGTATATCTTATTTGCTATATACATTTAAGACACCAGAAAGGGATTTTATTTACTTTTTAAGATTTTATGTTTCTCTAAATACAGTTTATTTGATGAAGTATATATATATATATATATATATATATATATATATACTTCATAAAATAAACTGTATTTAGAGAAACATAAATCTTAAAAAGTAAATAAAATCCCTTTCTGGTGTCTTAAATTAACAGCATATATATATATATATATATATATATATATATATATATATATATATATATGCTGTTTAGGAGTATTAGTTGTTTGGTTACCATCAGCTTGGAAGCCGTGTTTGATGTTTGGTTTGTTTGATATGTGGCAGGTGAAACGACAATATAGTGTTGTAATATGACAAATACACGAATTTTGTTTATCGTGAGAGAAACAATCCGTCATGGGAAATTCGTTCTTTTATTCAAGTAATGTCTTGGAAAGGCGGTGTTATTGTTAACAAAAAAGGTTATATTTAAAAATTATCGTAAATGTTTTGCCATATACATTGACTGTGATCGATAGATGTATACCTGCTGATGATATTCTTAATGTTTGTTTTGTCTTATTTGTACTCATGGTTAATTTGCTCGTGGTAGGGAAGATTTATTATTTTGTTTTTAGTTTTATCACCAGGGGCTGTATTTTAAGTAGTTTTCTTTAAAGCGAGCTTTATTCATTCGATAATCACGTGATTAAGAAATTTGTTGTTAATGTGGGGTGATTTTAAAGTACTAAGTTATTTGTAAGATAATATATGGAAAGAGAAGATTGCACAGAGTAAAGAGATTCTCTACAAATCAAGGTTTTATTTACGGCTATCTTATATCCGTGTAGATATTAACTATTGTCATTACGACGACAGGGAATTAAACTGTTGAAGTTATTTTTACAAAATAGTACTGTTTGCGATCTAAATAAATGTTTCCGCAAACACAGTTTCAGTGTTTTTATCTTCTAGAAATTAAAACAACAAAAGCAACAATAACACGATAGAAATATTAACGAATTATTGATTTCAAAGCAAAGTGTGAGAAACACGTTAAATGTATTAGATTAGAACAAAAACATGAAATCTGTTCAGAATATATGCTGCAACTGAATATTAACAAAAATGGCCAACCTTAAACAACGACGTCTAAGTTCAATTCAAAGTAACTCCAATTTGGACTTAGCGCCTCTTTTCAAAACAATCTGTTATCTTCTTTCAGGTGTATCGATTTATCCGTAACATCGTCCAAAGTCTAAAGTCTTCTCATTTTAAATAAAGATTTTTACTTAAAAAACGTGGCAAGAATTCAAATCTGAACTCGAAATATGCCTAGATAACATGTTTTGTCACAAAAAATAAAAATCGATAAATAAAGAATAAAAATAAAAATAAAACATTACTTTGTAAAGTTTACACATTACAAATGTCATTTTGTGTCAACTGAATAACTTCACGGAAGTGTCTGTATAAACATGCGGACTACGGTTCTTCCTGGTTAGTTATCAAGACATAACAAGGCGGCGGAAACAGTTTCTGTGATATTCAAAATGGTTTGATACTTTCAAAACATACCAAATATGTAAGAAACTTTGTACAAAAATTGGGCAATAGACAAGAATTAAACGGTGAAAATGAAATCTTTATAGGAATTTTGCCGGATGTGAACAGATTATGTCATTCTGTCGAGAAATTTTAACATAATCAACATCGCAAGAATCGTTATAGAATGTCAAGTAGTTTTTGTTGATGAAAGAGAGGCTGTGGATTTCTGCGCATCATTGCCAATTTATGGAACCACTGCGCAGCATTGCCTCTTTATGGAACTACGATGCGTTCAATATGTTTGATTCATGTTTGATTCATAATTATCCAAATCTATTTTAATTTTTAATATCTTAAAACTCATCAGATCTTAAAAATGATCTTAAAAAACAAACAAAAAACACTCAAGTTATTAAATTAAAATAATTTCCATAAAAAGTTTTATATAGAAGTTATTTCCCTCAGTGAACGAATAGAAATGTAGAAATCATTTATTTTATGTTTTTAACTAAGATACGCGCATTACCCAATACGAAAGGAATCTGTTCCACAAAGAAGTATGCCTCAGGAAGAGGCTGCCCCGAACGAAATTTCCTTTTTACAAATGAAATACGAACGGATCAATGAGACTCAATCACTCCTATGTCCGTCGCATGGTGGGTATTAGTTTTAAAAGGCTGAACTGGAATTAAGTAATCTATCTCGTTTGTATAAATCTTCCAGGTGTGGATGGCGTGTTCGACTCTGTGAGAAGCCCGTCGAACACCGAACATTGATAATGATGGGAAAAACGAAAAACTTTCAAATAAGACTAAGATTATTTTTGTTGTGGATTCCGGGAATGGAAACCGAATAAAAATAAATGAACAACAATCAGAATTTGAGATAGAAAAAATAGTATATTAACGTAAATGATAAAAACTGGAACGCAGGTTAGTAATCCAGTTAGTACGAAGTATATATACAAGTCTCTGAAGTGAAGCAGTAGTATATCCACGTCGGAAGCTGACGGGTGCTGTGTGATAATGTTCTGGCTGAGTAGAGCTCAGAGCTACTATGAACTAATGACGCTGTATTCTCCGTGAAACCTCAGTATCTTTCGGTATCGCTCGGTATCGTTCGGTATCTCACGTTATCTTTCGGATCTGCCTTCTTTCTTCTATGGTAGGAGTATATGTATACTTTAGAAGTGTCTATTATTCTGTAAAAAAGGGGAGACTCCACAACAATTTCATTTCCAAGTTAAACTTAATTGGTTTGTAGCATTATTTGTAATTAATGCTTTTGTCAACACTTTAATAAAACTCCACTCTTCTACATATGGATTTGCGTTTTTAGTCATTTGCTTTGAAAAACATTTTTGAATTACAGAGATTTTTTATTTTTTATAATGACATTCATGAATTGCTTGTTTTTTTTTTGTGCTATTAAACCCGGGAGAATATGATATATACATATCTTTATATCAAGTAATAGAATAAAAATGGGAAAAATATTATAAGCAACGTGTTTTGTCTCCCCAAAAGAACTTCCTAAGGCTAATGTTTTTATTAATGCACCGAAAGGAAACGTTCAATATTTAGAAACGCTAAACTTTAAGTTTTAAAATTTCTGGTGTCCGATGGATCTAGACGCACAACTCAGTCGATATTCATTCGGTTTTCTTATGTTTTGTTTTTGCTTTTATTGCTGTAAATATCCGACGATCTGACAACAGCAGACTTATTAATAAAGGTGAAATGTTGTAAGATCTTCGATGGAATATTCAGAAATCAGTGCACTTTCTATTCATTTTCCCCTTAGTAAATTTAATCAATAAAAATAATTTAGTCTAATGAAGTCTTTTTAGATTGCGAAAAGCGTTATAGAAAATTTTCTACTTTGTCATTCAATTACCTAACTGTTAAATATATTTAGCATTCTAGCAGTGATCATTATATTTTCCTTTCTAATAATCATAGTCATATTTTGTCTTTTGATACGTAAATCTTATATACCCTTCTGAAGCGGATGATTTTCTTTAACTTTCTCGATCTGATTACCCCGGTAGAAAGTACGTTCGTAATAGGTGTATCACTGAATTCCTCCATGCGGATAGATATAAAATTATCTGATGATTAAACAAGGATTTTTATATTTTTTTTACTTTATTTATTTATTTATTTATTTATTTATTTTTTTGCAGTTTTCGACAGTCAATCTGTTTGTTGTTAATTGTAAATGAAAAGACGAGCAAATAGTCGGGGATCAGGAATTAATTCAAATATAGAACAGTTCTGTTATATGTATAATAAGTTCAAATTTAAAGATTGGCAATTTTCTTAAGCAATGATGTAAAACAAGTATTTATTTTATTGCCCATCTTGTTTATGTTTTTATATTTTTGTTATTTTGTTCCCTGAAGGATTCACAATAATAGATAGAATTTCAAGAGAGCAAAGTTGATGTAATTTTTAGCAAATCATTTAAGAAGGATTTGAATTCTGATGCCTGATTGGCTAAAAATTTATCTAAAAATATCATTCCTACTCTAAAGTACTAATATGACTTAACTATAAGACATTTTGTAGTAGTGTAATATTTAACAAATCTGTCATGAGATCATTATTAAATTCGATCCTCACAAAGATCCCCATGCTTGTAACTTTAATCCGTAAATAAGCAATGCTTATTAAATACTCGGAGACTTCATTTTGGGATAATAGTTAGCGGATAAGTCAGTCTGATTGCTATTAATAAATTCGATTCTGATTGAGCGAACCATATCTGATGCTTTGTGTCATAACTAAAGTACACTTTGTAAACAGCAAGAATAGTTTCAGAAAATGGAAAAAGAAAAAACATTATAATGAGATATCACACAATATTATGTACTTTTCTTCTTCTTCTTCTATGTGCCCTGTCCCTTCAAGACGTAGGCGATCATGGATCTCCACGTCTCCCTATCCCTTGTGGCTCTTAGTATGTTTGCTCCTGTTGCTCCTGGCAACCCCCGTTCCGTCATCCACCTGATCAGACCCTGCAAATATGTTATCCGCTGCCTTCCTCTGTCTATCCTTCCTTCTATCTGTCCAGTCAGTATCAGGTTCTCCAGGCTCTCCTTCCTCATTGCATGTCCCAGGAACTTCAGTTGTCTCTTCCTGAAGCTCAGCATCAATTTCCTTTTTGTTGCCATTCTTTCTAACACTTCGTCGTTGCTCCACGATATCCGTAGCATCCTTCTGTAGAACCACATTTCGGCCGCTTCCAGTTTTTTTTTTCCAGTTTTTCATATAACCTAATTTGGCATAAGGCACTATTATTGGATATTAGATCACTCTCCCCAAGGAGTAAATTCACTTGTTTTAACTTTCGAAATTAACTTGAAAACAAATTATTACAAATTGCAACTATCATTATCTAAATGTGGTTCGAGCTCTGACGAAACATAAAAAATATTGTAATATAATTCCATAGTATATAGTAAAAGAAAAAGTCTTTAATGTTTTAGAAGGTCAGACTTATCCGTTAAGAAAAAGAACTGTTTTGAGATTTCTAACAAACAGAAGCCGACAATTCTGACATTTACCGATAATTTATTTCGTGTTCAATGGATTCACTAAAAAGCTTCCGTGAATAAAACTATTTTGATGTGAAATCAGTTTGACATAAAGAAATAATTATTGCTTTTGGGGGTTTGTTGTTAACAAATGAGACTTATTTTTTATTCGCGTGAGCAATTTAGTGAAGAATAGGTAACTTTTCGATCCTGATCAACAGACTGTTACAAACGGTTGAATATTGCGATCGATGTTTCTTTCTAAGATTTCTAACTTGATTTAAATGTTCTTGAATAGGTTACCATGATCCATTTTGCTTTTTGCAATAACCCCCTACAGTTTTGACGAAAACATGTTTCAATTGATATACTAAAAAGAAATCAGTGTTCCAAATGGTTGGTTATCCAAAACGAGGCAAACTAGAAAGATCAGATTAACCCTTTCTAACATTGCTAACCTATCACTGGTATTGGTACATAATCGTCATACGTGAGTACACAGGAAAGAAACTTTTCTTTACCTATATTGTATTATTGACTTTATAAAACATACAATGGCGAAGTTTTTACTCGTTAGCTATAATATTCTGGTGTCAATTTAAACTGACATCTCATGTTTTTATATATCTAAACTAAATCATCAGTTTGAAAAGTGAACATTTTGAAAAAATATATTAGACATTTTCCAAATTTTTATTTAAAATCATAATAAAAAATTTAACAAAAATAATAAATCACAGAGAAAAAAGAATTCGTCACTTTAAACTGACATCCGGAAGAGATGTGTAAGAAACCTTTTTTCCCATTGTGTTAAATATTACCATAAACTATAAACAACACAAAGCTTCAAAGAAGTTAAGTTAGTTATTCTTTATTTTAGATTAATTTTTAAGAAGATATATACTTTCACACTTTTCATATATTTCACTAGGTAAATGAATGTATTTGTCTAATTTTGGTTTTCTCTTTTCCAATACAGCCTTAATTATTAAGTTCTATTTTTTAATTAATTACCATCCATATTAATAATACAAAGATTCATTTTAATACTCGGGGTTATTATTGGTTTCACTTGTTTATTCTCATATTTTATTTTCTGCATTTTTAATATTAAAATTAAATTAATACTTTTTATTATTGCTATTCTTGTATCTCTATTAATTGTTGATGGTATAAGTGCCATTTAATTATTCTTTTAATTCGTCTTTTGAACGTTTTTACATCGAACTAAATTATACTCCGAATTAAAGTCAAAGGATGAACAAATTTCATTTTCTTGCTCTAAGTTGTCTGTCATGTTTGTTCATATATACTTTATTTCAATGAGAGTTCAAAATTATTGTAGTAGAAATCTTTTTATCATTATTTAATACCAAATCTAGTTAATGTGTATTGTTTTATTTTTAAATATCATTACTTCCGCAGATCTCGAATTTCTATTCCATTTAGGAGTTTGATGAATCCATTTTAAACATTTGTGTTGAAAAAAGTTTCTATTTCGTAAAGATCAAGAACTACATTCGACAATTTAAAAGCAGTTGTTCTATTGTTATTTTTTTATTAATATTTATTAATATATTTTATTTTCATTGTTATGACGTTTTATTGCACCTATTCAGACCATCTGTTTACGTCCATTAATAAACAACGCAGAGCAAAATTAATTAATATAGAAGAAGATTTCAGATCATTGCTCGTGACGACTTTTTGCGTATGATGTATAATACTTACTGATAAAAGTATTTTTAGTAAAAAAAATATTGGTCTGATAGATAGATAGATAGATAGATAGATAGATAGATAGATAGATAGATAACCTGTATAAATATCGCCATTGTGTGTTTTATAAAGTCAATATATACAATATAGATAAAGAAAAAGTATATTAACTCACACACAACAATTATGTGCCAATATCAGTGATACGTTCAGTTCAGTGCTATACGTGATATATATTTGGGCGATGATGTCTCAAAAGAGACATGAAACTCTGGGCAAAATATTTATTTATTTATTTTTTTAATCATTTCACTCCGAGCAATGCGGAAACGCCACTGATGTGCAGGGGGCTACATAAATGTAAAAAGATTAATTAGAAAAGAGTGAGGAGTACAAACTAGTTAGAAAGGAACAATAGAAAACTGAGAAAGCAGGTGCGATGACAGATACATAGGTGGAGAGAAAGGGAAGGTTATACGGGGTGGAGAGAGAGCTAGAGTCCAGTGGTTAGTAGATGAGTATTGACTTTGCATTTAAATTTCTGGAGGTTGTAGCCGTCAGGAAAGCAAGAATACGGGAGCGAGTTCCACAGGCGGGAAGTGCGAGAGAAGCTGCAGGAGTAGAATTGTCGTTTGCATTTGGCTAACCTGACTGCGAATGTGTGGGACCCAGTTGCCAGTCTGGTTGCACGAGTAAACACCTGTTGAGGAGGCATCAGTGACTTAAGTTTGTCTGAGCAGAAGCCATGAAAGTATTTGTAGAACAGACAAAGGGAGGCCACATTTCGACGATGGGGAAGTGGCTGCAGTCGAGCCGCCAGATCAGTACCTATCACATTACAGACTCTCCTTTGGAGCCTGTCAAGAACACTGAGCCTGCATTTATTACTTTGTGCAATAGACTGGTTGCCAAACAAGACTATAGAACCCAATCTGTCCTGCTATTCATCCCACAGTGGGAGGGAGACGAGATGGCTGGTATGAAGTTGATCGGTAGGATTATGTGTTTACTTTTGTTGTAGCTAACGTAATAATTATTATATACAGATTAAAAAAATATAAGGATCTCTTACTCTTCTGCTTCCATCGCAACAATGAAATAAAATCCGCAGTAATCATAGGCTTTTAATTAATAGTTCATAAGATCTGTACCCTTCTTATTCCTTCCAGAAAAAAGAGGAACACATTGAAAACATTTTCAAAATCTGCATTATTTTCATTACAATGCCAAACTCAAAGCTTATAAAATTTACAGAAGTCATTTTCAGATAAATCAGATAGAAGAGCGATGTTTATACCAAACTGAAAGTCGGCTGCGACGATAAGTACTTAGAAAACTTTTCATCAGTTGCTTATCTTTTCATCAGTTATTGTTATTCTAGTTTTCTTATTGATCATTTTCTTTACAAAATCTGCCCGCATTTAAACATATTTAATTCTACTCATTTTATGCATTGGTTAGGCGCGATCGATGACTGCTATTGCTATATATATGATATAGAACTTGAACCAATGCTTAAATCGGTTGATTTTAAAGCAAAACTATTTCAATGCTTATTATAGTAATAAATATGTATTTTTCTATGATTATCAAGAAAACAAACTGGTTGAAAGGAAAGAATATTGGATTCAAGATAGTATTAAGACACAATGTGTATTAGATTAAAACTACGTGGAATGCTTAGACTATGCGAAAATAGGAGAATATTAGTGTTAGTGTACGTATGTGAGGCGGCATGGGGAGAAAGATATTCGGGTAAAATGAACCGGGGGCGGAGCATTTATACGCGAGACACGTGGATCACTTGTATCAACTCGTCGACATAGAAAAGGTAGTTGGTTGGCTTGGATGCTGGAATGTGAGGCAAGTAGTTACGCCTTATTTGCTTCAAACAAAGGCTTTGTGTCATTTCATCGAAATTTAACCGAGAAGACAAGAAAAAAAAATCAAACAGAAAGCTTTTACTTGGTGGACAGGACAAAATCATGACAAGACGTTTAAACACTTTTCTATCACAGACACATTTACACAGACAGTTTTTCACTTTCGCTCTCTCTTTTTGTAACACACACACACACACACACACACACACACATATATATATATATATATATATATATATTTGAACTGAATTTTGGTGTGGTAGTGATATTTTTTTTTAATCGTATCACCCCGAGCAAGATGGTAATGCCACTGATGTGCAGGGGGCTACATAAGAGTAAAAAGATTAGATAGGAGAGAGTGAAGAGAAAGACGAACCAGTTAGAAAGGAGCGAGAGAAGGATGGGAATACAGGTGTGATGACAGTTGCAAAGATGGAGAGAAAGGAACTTGATTTAAGGATGTCACTAAAACTAATATAATTTTCATTTGCATACTATAGGTATTTTTAAACTACTAAAGCGGAACACATTGACAAATGTCTTGGCTGATTAGAACACCGACCACTGCACTGTGTATGGTGTAAGGGCTTACCTGTGGATAAAGAGGATTTGTACGAACGATTTCAGTTGAAAACTAAAGGGGAGGGAGAAATATCTCCCGTTGCGAGAGTTTCTGTAATGTGTAGAATAACGGATACTTATATTGATAACAAAACACGCATAGCCCAATGTGCAAACACACAGACAATTACATACACACACATACATGCACGTTAATTGAAATGGATATTTATTAGATCAAACATATTCGTAATCCCTCTGCAAAATACACTCGCGTACGTGAAGCCTTTAATTAATATATATATATATATATATATATATATATTCCAAAAAATAAAAGCCAGCACACACATATGTGTGCGTGGTGTGGCTGTACATATGTGTGTGAGTGTGCGCGGGATTAAAATGTGTGTGTTTTTGTGTGTGTGCACGTGTGTGTAAATCTACAAATGACGTTCATTGCTAACATTTGGATATTTACCTAACCAACTGAGAAGTGCTTTCTTTTGTCATTCTCTGATCAGCTGGACGAGAAGAAAATGGATCGACACCTGTTGATTTTTATTAAGGGTCCTCCATGCTAAATTTTATTTTTATCGAAAAACTTTAAGTAGCAGTGACAACAATAGTGCTAAAGGACAACCGTAGAGAGAACCGCACAATGACGATTACCTACGCACCGTTAAATAAAAACCAAGTAAGCTTTATTTTTCATAAATTCCTTTTTTTACCCTGAATTATTTTATCCAAATATCAGATAATCAAATATTTTTTCATATTAGTCGTCGGAAATGCATATGTAAAATTATTTCTAAGCATATATATATATATATATATATATATATATATATATATATATATATATGAACTGGAAAGGACATGCCTATTTTAAAGGAAATTAAAACACAAAACACAATTATGCCATTAAATATTTATTCAACAAAATATGAGCCATTTTTTTCGCTACGTTTCTCCACATTTCTTTCAATTTAAAGATTCCGTTTTGCCAGAATTTTGGAGGTTTTTAACAAAGAACTCGGTACGGTTGTTTTTATAACATCCAAAAAAATTAAACATTTTGCTATTCGGAATTATTTTGTAAGGGTCTGAATAAATGAAAATCTTAAGGAGCAATGTCTGCTAAATACGGCAGGTTGAGTAACACATGCCAGCCCAGCTGCAACATACTTTTGCGAGATTTCCAAAGAAACATGAGGTTTGGAATTATCCTGATGGAAAACACCACATTTTCTGTTTACCAATTTTGGGGCATTTTTCTTAAAACCTTTAACTCATTCAGTTGCGAGCAGTACTTTTCAGAATTGACTGGTTACTAAGCAGAAGCTCATTCTATATGATTCCTTTCGAATCTCACCAGATGCACAGCATGACTTTCTGAGGATGAAGAACTTCTCTTGGGGTAGCTAAAGTTGGTACATGTTGTCTACCCCGGGATCTTTTTCACTGAACATTGTTGAAAACGATCCATTTCTCATCAACAGTCACAGCTTGATTGAAAAAGAGGGCATTTTTATTGTGTTTTTATAGAAAATCACAGATAAAAATGCAATTTAAAAGATTCTTTCCACTCAGATCATGTTGTACCAAAAAGTCTTAGCGATTTTAGTACTGAAGCTTCACTAATTGATCATGGATGGTGGATTTTGATAAATTTAGCGTTTCTACTAATGCTCGCGTTGTTTAATGTCTTGATATAGTCGTTATATCTAGTGGGGGATTTGTCCGAGTCTTATTCATCAATAAAGCTACAATCACTAACTCTAAATTTAGCGAACCACTAAAGCACTTTCGCCGTATCTTTTTCCTTCCTAGCGAGGCAATTTTCCATTTTCATAGGGAACTAAAATTTACACGAATTAAATAATTTTATTGTAAGATCTATTGTATTATGCCTACAGTTACTGTGTAAACATTAATGGCTGTTTCAAATTATTCTAAAGGCTATTGAGTCGATATAATTGTGGGTCAGAATGCGGTTGTCTCTTGCTATTTTATAGTGTTATTAACTTTGTATTCATAAATGATTACTTTTTGTTGCTGATTATTGTTATTAGATTTACTACTCTTTATATGTGAGTTCGTAGTTTGTTCATTTGTTCTTTATTTACGTAATTGATTTATTTACTTGAATGCTTTGTTTATATTATATATTTTTAGGGGTTGTTTTTATTATTTAAGTTATTGACTTTGTCTATATATATATATATATATATATATATATATATATATATATATATATAAATTAAACATATAATGTTAAATATAACAGACAATGAATGTCACACCACGTGAGAGACCGAAATGCTAACAGAACCATATGTCTAAGTGCAATGTAATGTATTGTGACTAGATTGAAATGTGATTTTATTAAGTTGCGATATTAACATTAGATAATTAACTTATTTTCATTGAATATTTTTTCTATTAGATGATAATTTGTTAATCCTAGCATTTACGATGGTAGGGATTTAATTATTTGTTGTGGATGGTTGGAGTAAACATTTATGTAAGTTGGGGCTTCATTAGTTTTTGGTAGGGTTTAAATGTATTGTTCGACAAACTTAAATTAATATCTAAGAGGTTGTCTATTTTTAAATTGGAGGAGATTTGTATTTTAAATCCAAGCCATTTAAAGGTCCTAATTACTTTCTTTTCTACCCGAGATGATAGTGGACCATTGCTGTTAGGGATAATGATGAGTCAGTCATCCCTGTATAGACCTATTTGTTTGGAGTTCATTATTCTACTAAGGGTGTTTAGGATATAAATTCCTCTCAAATCTGCGATTTTGGCGGAATCAAATGCACCCATGGGGATATCAAAGTTATCACCGTAGCTCTTTATCCACGTAGATAATACAGATGTTCCAGATGCATTGAATAATGTAGATGTTCTAGATGCTAATATAATTTTGGATTCCTCATCAGTAATTTTCGCAAAGTTCTTTGTGAAATGTAAACTATCTATCAATAGATTTTTTTGATATAATGTCGAACTGAATGAAGGTTGCATTATTTTTGTTTTGAATTCTCTTAAACCATTTGATAGTATCTGCAGAATTTTTTACAGATTGATAACGGAAGATTTTTGTATGTGGTCAGTTATGTTTTTAATTATGTTTTTAGATATTAATCTTTATTCCTGTTTTTGAGGGATTAATTGTACAGAAGATTTTACACGAATTCGTGTAAAATCTTCTGTACAATAAAGAAGGAACCTGATGATGGTTTGCCTGAAATAGTCCCAGACTTCCAATTTACCATGAAAGAACGTATCTGCCTTAATTTTTTATTATATATATATATATATATACAAAACGAGACATTCACTTAATTACCAATAACCCCAACCAACCCCCACGACAACAACGAACCAAACATAAAAAGAGAATGATTCCAAACATTTATTTCCCCTGAGGAAGTGTTTAAATCCAAACACTGAAACAAACATATGATTGTAGGGAAGAGGACATATATAGAAGAAATTATGTACATGTTCTAAAACATAATATATATATATATATAGTCATCCGCAGACAGATCTGTTTTGCTGTATCACAGCTCATCAGTACGGTTAGACTCCGACTGATTTTAACCCAGGATTGAAACCCGACCGAATTGGCGTCAGTCGGCGATTCTACCTCGGGGCTATTGGCGTTCGGTAGAAGAAGGCAGACATTTTAGCATGTATATTGTCATTATACCCGCCCAATAGCCAGAGTGCTCTAATCCATTACTGAATTAGCGATGCGTACATGCCAAAGTAGCTACTGTTTTCAAAGTCAACCATTCTTCCAGAGTGCTCAATCAGGGTGTGAGAGCCTAAATAGTCTCTCTCTCTCTCTCGCTCTCTCTCTCTCTCTCTCTATATATATATATATTTATAATGTAACATTTCAAACACATGCAATAATTAAGTATTGCTCTGTAATAAACAGCCTTTAAAAATAGTATTTTAATTGAATTCGTGATTAAAGTTTTACCGTATAGAGAGTTAATAATGTGCGAGGAAGTGTAAATATGTGAGAAATCACACATATAAATAAATATATGTGCTTTTATTTGTATCTGTAACTCTATCTTCTTTGTTCAAAGTGGTTCCTGCGCTTTGATAACCTTCGCCTTCCCAGATTATGTGCCATCGTCTATAACAACTATCGTGATTTGGCTTTCTTATTGATGACTCTTGACATTAGACCAGGCAATTCCAGAAGTTAAAATGAAATTTCATATAATGTATTTCGTTACAACAAATATTTCCGTTACCTGATGGTTTTTCCACTTGAATAAGGATTAGAAGTTATTCTTTTTTTTAACGGTCAGCTCCATGAATGGTAAACGGCGTCTGTTGCTTTTCTTCAAGCACTGGTCAATACTGTTGTATCTTTTTCGTGCTTTGTGAATATTGCTCTTATTCGATCAATTGTGACTTCCACTTTCATTATGAAGAACTAACTGATGTGATGACCTATCAGCCTGCTAAGGTTATCATTTTTACACAAACATCTATATTCTTTTTTCTAGCTTTATTAACACATTTCCTTAATTCTTTTAATCCTTTCGTAGGGATATACACATAAGCAAAAGTTTTTTTTCCTAAATTGAGAATTAATAGAATATGATATTCTTTTGCGATGTTTATTTATTTTTATTTCATTATTTTTTCACTTACTCATAACTCATTAGTCTAAATATTGGTCAAACTTTCCTTGGCCATTTTTGTCTGGTCAATTTTTTATATTTCTTGCCACACACTTTTTTCTCGGACTTCTTTCCAACTTTTCTTGAATTTTAACCCAATCTGTATTATTTTGTTATTTTTATGGCCAGTTATCTTAACAACCAAAATATTTATCTTCAAGATATTAACAGAATTAATCCCTTGATAATTACGATGATTGGATGTAGGGAAACGGATTTATGTTGGATGAGCTTCAAAACTTGTTAATTGTTTGACCAATCTAGCCGCATGCATAATTTTTGAAATATTTTTCCGTTTAGTTTTAATGTCTGTAAACCTTGTATTGTCTTGACAATTATTGCCAAAAGGCTTTAGACTTGTTTCCGGTTACCTTCTCTACTGTTTTGAATTAATAGTTGTTTTTTTCTAGAATGTAAGCCAATCGAGGCTAGAGATCACATTTTGCCATACTAACAAGTGAAAGAAGAAGATAATTCATGTTTTTTTCTGGGGATATTAGGGTGAAATGAATATATATTGTGTGAATTGTAATTTGAACTCGAATCACCGATTTTTTATCCATTTCAGTAGTTAACTGTCAATTTACCCGCACATTCATTGTCATTGCCATTGTATTTTATTTCATTTTTAATAAATTCATCTAATTCTTTTATTCCTTTCTGTTATATGTTATATGTACAATGGACACTGCATGTCCAGTTAAGTACCATACGTGATACACGCTTAGGTGATCATATCACTTTCGAGGCATTATTGAGCTTATTACAAACTTTGAATTAACTATTTCTAGCTTTGCTACAAAGTAGGCTGACGAGATTCATTGCTTGATACGTTTTGCAGTTTGATAAATAAAAACGTTTCTTTTTGTTGCTCACACAGAAACACATTCATTGAAATAAGTGGGAAATATTAGATTACTTTCTGCGCATGACTTACGTTCTTTAAAGGTTAAATTGTGAAGAGATGGCGACTAACATGTATGAATAGAAATATCATTTTCTCTTTTCCAATCTCTTCACTCTTACGTAGTCCTCTGCACATCAGTGGCGTTACCGCCTTGCTCGGGGTGATACGATTAAAACAAAATGTCATAATTAGTACTTTACTCTAAAAATTCACTCTTGCAAGTTTTTTTTTTTAGTCATTTCACCCAAAGCAATGCATTCCATTGCCTCTATTACGCATGGGGATACATAGGGAAATGTAAATAGGAGGAGTAGTTAGGTGTAGGAAATATCAGAAGGAAGGTGATAGATGGGTAAGGATACCGAGGATGAGGGTAGGGCAGATGGGAAGAGTGTTTGAAAGAATGGGAGCAAGGTGTCTATTGACCTTACATTTAAACTCCTGGAGATTGTAGCCGTCGGGGAAGCAATCATGTGGAAGGGAATTCCACAGTCGGGAAGTGCGAGAAAAGAAACTGTTGGAGTAGAAGTTGAGGTTGCATTTTATCGGTTTCACTGTAAAAGGGTGGGACCTAGTTGCTAATCTAGTTTCTCGTGCAAATTCGTATCTAGGGGGCAGCAGTGATCCAAGTTCATTGGAGCAGAAGCCGTGAAAGTATTTATAGAAGAGACACAGGGGAGCCACGTCGCGCCAATGAGAGATTGACTGCAGGCGGTGTGCCAAGTTGGTATCGATCACATTACAGTGTTTTACTCTCTGGGAGGCAAGCCTGGCCCATGCTAACGTGTAATTTGTAAACAAATAAACCAACGTAAGTTATATAAAAAGAAAATGAACAACAACAACAGCAATGAATAAACAACAACAATAATTTTATTTTGCAGAAAAAATAAGATAATATTATTTTGCTTATCAACACATTTCTAATTATCTATAAGGAAAGCTAATGGTTTCACACTCATAACTCAGATATATTATTACATATGTATTAATTCTTCTCGTTTTCTTCTTCCGATCACAATGTTTCGACCACTCAGTTAACCAGCCACCCTGAAGTTACTATAGCATGCGATAACTCTATGGAAATATTAACCTGACAATTTATTATAGTTACATTCTTCTGCTTTTCCGATTCCACGTCTGGTAACGTCCCTTGCGAGTTTAAAATCGTGGAACTGTCGGTTTTTACCTAAGAAGGATCAGTCAAAGGCCATACGTGATACACGATTTGGGCGGTCATTCCTCGAAAGAGACATAACTGACTGGGCAGAAGATTATCCCGCAGTAGGTTGCCATTACTTTCTGCGGTAGACCGGTTGCCAGACAAGACTACAAAACCCAATCTGTCCTGTTATTTGACTCATGGCTAGAGTGAGAAGAGATGTATTATATTATTAAGTAATTAGTAGGGTACCAGTGTATTACTTCATAACAATAGAAAACCGATCCCCCACTTTATGAACAGTAATTACTATTATATTCAGTCAGTCAGTTAAGTGCCATACGTGATAAACTCTTGGGCGATGATGTCTCGAAAGAGACATGTCTGAACGGGCAGAAAATTATCTCGCAGTAGGTTGCCATTGCTTTCTGGTTGCCAGCCAAGGCTTTACAACCTACTCTGTTCTATTATTTAACCCATAACTGGAGCGAAGAGACGGATTAATACCTTTCCCGAGGGTATTTGCGCGTGAGTGAATGCAAGGAATTCAACTGGAATTCGAACACAGCACCCCGATCTCTAGTTCCGAGCCATTATTCACTGCACCACAACGCACACCCCTTCAATAATTTACTGTTTATAAAAGACATGAAACGAAACTAAAACTATACGATTAAACATCAAAAGATGATATCTAGATAGCACAGCAGCAAAAACATTGTGATAAAATAAAACGTAAAAAAGTTAGTCCAAACTTGTGAATGAAAGTTTCCAACGCAAGTTTGAAAAGCAAGTGCAACAAACAAACTTAAATGGAACATGACAACATGAGTGGCTTTGATCTTAGCAATTTACTTCCATTAAGGATTCTGAGTCGCGTACAGCCGGCTAATGCAGGTACAAACATGCGTCACAAATCTAGCCGCAGACACAACAGCATCAAGAAACGATATTCAAGCATACTGAACACATTGTACTGTTATAAAATTGTTAACTGTCGCTCAGTTTCTCTAATATTGTTACGGTGCCTATCTACATTGGAATGAACTCTTCCTCCTTCATAAATACTAACTTGCAAGACTTTCTAGAGGAGGAAGTCGAGACTTAGTGTAACATGACAGTTCGGACGGACATTTCTGTTTGCTGACTAATAACACTCTTTTTTTCTATATATGTTCTGTTGTTTCAATACACTGGTTCAACATGCCTTCTTCTTTCCGTGTCTTTCTTCCTGGCCCTATCAGGCCACAAATCATCCGTAATAAATATCGATCAATATCATCCGTAATAAATACTAGATAATCCTACCTTCTCAGCACAGGTCTGTTTTAGGTCTATTTGAGGACACAACATAACGTATAATGATCTTATTTAAAATCTTTTACATAATTAATAGCCAAAGATTATCGCGCCCATCCACACCATTTTTGCCCTTGTGCCGCAACATCCCTGCATCTCTTGTTAAGAGTTGTTGAATATTCTTTTCATCTACTTATTGGAGATCAGAAACAGCAAAAAGACAAGCATATGCGGCTCCTCCAAATACAGATTAGATGGTAGGCCATCGATAATTGAAAACTTATCAGGTTCCCTCCTGTAAAGACTTTGAAAATAGTTACAAAAATTTCATAGATGTCATTTGAAGTCAAACCTAACGCAATGTATCACAAGTGATATGCCAATCTATCACTCTGCATACATAAATGTGTGCGCATTATTTCGTCTACTTGATAGATTCTTTTTAGCTTTTTTTCTGCTAGAGCCTGATCATTCTTGTTAAACAGGAAAGTCTCCGCTAAATCATCTTCGCTTACATCTTTGCGATTTAAAACTCTATGATTGCTGTTCGCTAATCTATCTTGTTTGAGAGGGTGACCATAATTGGTAACAAATAAGCTAATTCTAGTTTGCCAATTATTCCAGACGAAAACCCCCGCAGTTCTTTTTATATTGTTACTATTAGTAAAACCTGGAAATTCAACAGGTTCAATTCCCATATTTAGTCTAATCTGAACATTGGCAATTTTTTTTTGTGAATGAATTGTACTTTGAAAACTCTGACACATTATAAGTGAGAAAACGACTTTCTAGGAGTTCTTATCTGTCAAAGTGCATTCTATTCAACTTGGATACTCATTTCGGAAGTTATCGACAACATCAAAACTGCTGATGAAAGCAAGAAAAAATGAATCTGTAGGAATATTAATAAATTTGCATTGTGGTGCAGTGAATATCAGCTCGGAATGAAATCTCTAAGAGCCAATTGCGAATTCCAGTTGAATTCGTTGCATTCACTTACGCGCATATACAGTTGCGGAAGGTATTAATGCTTTTCTCCTCCAGTTATTTGAAGAATAGCAGGACAGATTGAGTACTATAGCCTTGGTTGGCAACTAGTCTACATCAACCGGAGGATAAAGATGATTGCGTAGAGTTAACACACCTACCTGCAAAAAAGACATATTACAGAAACATTGATGACTCCTCGTCGATGAGGAGGAGGTCAACGCAGGGCTCCACTGGGAGCGATGGGGTTTAAGTTATAGGTTTTAAGAATATAAATATCATTCTTCTCACCCACTTCATGAGGCCAGTTTTCCATTCGCTCGCTAAATCAACAACTAAAGCTTCCTTTTTTATGCTAATATTTGCACAATGTCTCTATTAGAAGAGCCAAACGAACACAACATAGACGCAAAGATATTCTCAACAAAATAATCTCAAAGTCACTTGCAATAAGACGTGTTTCTTGCAAGCAATATATGTCAACATTTCTAAGAAATTGTAATATTCATAAGATCGATTAATTAGCCGAAATCACCTTTTTAAATGAGAGGCATAAAGTTCATTATTGGTTTCATTGCAGTTGTATTTAGCGTTAGCAATTAAATAAGATACTCGTATACATATTTCACTCATACAAGAAGTTCGTTTTGGGTAACCGCTGAGGGTGTGTAACGAAAGAATCTGTTGTCATGTCATTGCACGCACTGATTTCTAGGGACACCTGCATACAATGGACTCTTTTGTAAATAGATAAGAGCTCGCTCGGCTAATCTTTATATAATTCTGGCGATTGTTGGACAAAACAAAATTCGTCACAGAGTTACTTTCATGAACCACTGAGAAAACAACAGTTAAAGAGACTACCAGAAATCATTTTATAGTAGGAGCTCACTTTTCAATGATCCGTCACTGTCTCTGTTTCTATCTCTCTCTCTATCAATCTATCATTTGGAAATGAGTTATTTTCGCAACCTAGATTTCAACCTTTTGGTATCATCAGGCGATTTATCGTAACTATTTTACTATTTTTGCCAAACCGTACAACGGTGGCGATATATGCAGATTGCGGCAGGAGGAAAAATTAGCCATTATGTTGTTCCCAGAACAAAAAAAAAAATACTAAATGAAAGAAAAGAAATAATGTTCAGATGAAATCACACCTATAAACGCATAATTGGATGATACAAACATAGATGAAAGTGTTTTAACATCCCTAAATAATTCTTCCTTAATTTTGAAAATTTTCGGTGTAAAAATTCCAGTTCGCGCGTTCGTAAAAATCATTGTCTGTACGTTTGAATAAGTGAAATACCTTTCCCAAGCGTATTTCACTTACGCGCAAATACCCCTGGGAAAGGTATTAATCCATCTCTTCCCTCCAGTTATGGGTTAAATAACAGGACAGATTGGGTTCTATAGAATTGGCTGGCAACCGATCAACCGCAGAAAGTAATGCCAACCTACTACGGGATAATCTTGTTCCCAGTCAGTCATGTCTCTTTCGAGAAATGACCACCCAAGCGTGTATCCTGTATGGCAATTAACTGACTGACGTTTAAATAACGAAAAATCATTTATTATAAACAATATTATTGAAACCTTTTAATACAAGTGTATACAAGTCTAATTTAATTATGACCAAAAAATAATTATATACATGTATTTAGTAATCATCATTTTTATATATATTCAATAATAATACAAATTATATATATATATATATATATAAAATATTAGTGTGGTATGATTCGTGTGTAGTAAGGATGTGAATTGTGGTACAGTGGATATCGGCTCGGAATAAGAAATCGGTGAGCCGAGTTCGAATTTCGGTCGATAATGCCTTGATAAAAGTATTAATTCGTTTTTTCCCTCCGGTTATGGGTCAAATAACAGGACAGATTAGGTTCTATAGACTTTGTTGGCAAAACAGTTAAATACAAGAAAGAAATGTCAACCTACTGCGAAAAAAATCTATAGTCTATTCAAAAAAGTATTTTCTACAATTTTATATGTATTAATTTGTAGTGGTTAAGTGTTATTCTTATTATCTAAAAACTATATTTAATAATCATAAATAGAAAAGAATAATTCAGCAAAATTATAAAAAAATGTTGAATGTTTTTTTACGTATGAATGTGCCAAATTTTGAAAATACCGACGTCCAAAGACAATATTATCAAAAAATAAGAGATGTCACAATAGTAAATTTAAAACTTATTGATAATTTTCTAGCATTTACCCTTACAAACATCTTCGTAAAAACACCAATTTCCACGTTAACAATGTGTTTCTGCAATATTTTAAGTTAAAAGCAGGTAATATTTGTTTCAAATCAGATTAATTGAAAGTTAAATTAGCTAATTTCTATAAAATAAAGTTTCAGAAAAGTATATTTTATTTTTGGAAGATATTTAATAAAGAAAATTATGTTGTGTTGACACATTTGTCATTATGGTTTATTTTTAATAATTTCTCATAATATATATATGTGTGTGTTTACGTGCATGTGAGTGGGTGTGTGTGTGTGTGTGTGTGTGTGTGTGTGTGTGTGTGTGTGTGCGTTTGAAGGGCGAAATATATTCTGAAATTATTCATATTAACAATAAAAAACTCATGTACCTCAGGCAATGGCCTTTGAGGTCTCTTCAAAAGATCTCTCTGCAAAGCAATCATATTTTATCCCACAGGCCTTTTAATTTTTAAAAAATCTGATACAGAATCTCCTTTAGGGGTCAACATCAGTTGACTTGTCAAATCAAGAATGTAGAGAGGCGGAAATATGAGATTTTTTTTATAAGTTTTACCAAATACATGAATCATTAAGAATCTTCTCAATCACTTGTAAACTCATTCAATGACGTTGCAGTTTCTTGGAACGTATGCATTGAAATATCCTCTTTTATTGGTTGTCCACACGCAACTCTTATATTTGTAACGTCACTAATAAGTAATAAACTCGCTTTCACGTAGTGTTGATTTAAAAAAAAAATAATAGTGCTATCAGCCAGGCAAACAGTGCTACTGCCACAGAAAGAAATTTTCTCGTTCGATTCCAGAATATCCAAGTGGTCAAGCCTAAATCTTCACTGTATAAACATGGCATTTTTCTCGATCACTAGCTACGTAACAATAAAATTAAAAATTTAAATTTAAATTAATGTAATGTATACCTACTATCAATCGAAAAACTTCTATTGAATGTTTTTTTTTTAAGTGATAAATAGTTTTTCTCTGTAGTTTACTGTCATCTTCTTTTCGTGTCCAAATGTTTTTGTCCGGATTTTTTTATTTTTCTGAGCTTTTAATCGATCAAGAATAAATTATTATCAATATTTGATTCGAGTTCTTTCTCTTGATTTATTGACGATTATGTTATGTAGATCAAACTGATATTTGCTTCGTAATATGATAATTAATCGCTGTCAAAATATGCTTCACTTCAGATTAGGTTATTTTCTCCATCATAATACGGCTTACGGCCTATCACGTTAAATACACCGGTTCTCGCTCGATCACCGAAGTTAACGTTGAGCCTGGTCAGTACTTAGATGGGTAACTGCTTGGGAATACCAGGTGCTGTAAGCGTATAGTGACGGATGTGCGTTGTGGTGCAGTGGATATCAGCTCGGAAAGAGACATCGGTGAGCCGAGTTCGAATTCCAGTTGAATACCCTGCATTAACTTAAGCACTGGTACCGTTTGGAAAGGTATTAATTCCCTCCAGTTATGGGTTAAATAACAGGGTAGGACTTGGGGAATCTGCCCTTAAAAACAAATCCCAATGAATCTTGATACTCGAAAAGAAAAAAGTATTACTAGACACAAAACTTATATAAAAGAACAACAACAAATTGTTGAAAGAAAAAGGTATTACCAGCAATAAATAAATAAAGTTTAGTTGGCAATAAATGACCCGAAGAGGTTGATTTGCCATAAAAACAAAACAACCAATCATCATAATACAACACAGTTTGACTCAAGTGTTAAACAAAAAAAAAACAAAAACAAAAAAAAAGAAGTCAGCTTTGAAATCTCAAAATCTCCATTATTATAATCCTAATAATCTTTTCAATCATATAATAATTCTGCTTGTTCCTCCCCTAGTTAGTTACTAAGTTACTTAGTTACTTAGTTCCTCCGTCCGTTACGCCATGGAAGATAACACACTTACTCTCTACACGAGCTTTTCCTTTCTCTCTTTTTACTCTCCTCAGCTTTTCTCTCATCTTTGCCAAACGGATTGGTAGTAAAGAATGAGGGAGTAGGAGGAGATAGTCTATAACAGTACCGTATATGCAGTAGCTTAAGCTGGTGGTTGTAACAGTAATTGTGTGTGTGTATATGTGTATGTACTATACAATATAGTAAAAATAAGTAGGTTTGTTGTCGTATCCTGCGACGTAATAACGAAATTTCTGGCCTCAACACCCTTGGCCATTATTCAGTTGGTCTTTTCTGTTTACAATGGACACAGGAGCCATAATTTTTAATAAACTTACACTGTGTTATCGCTATTTTATTATTCAATACTTTTATGTTTGAAGACATTACAATCATTTGTAGTATAACAAAGTAAAATTTTTCCAGGAAATCATAATCATCCTTCCGTGGAAATTCCACGGGTTCCGCTAGTTTTATATTAATGTAGACAAATCTGTCATGACACATCATATCTGGAAAGAGAATGTATGGGATGAGATTAAAAGAATAGCATTCCTAGTGAGTCAAAATATTAAAGGAAACGGCATATAATATCGAGTTGCTTAACTCGTTCAAGTATTGCTTTACTTTCTCAGCTAACAAAATAGAACACATCCGCGTGAATAGATATTGTGTTACATGTGTTACACTGTTTGTTGAGAATGGTATCCCTTTTGCGTGACTTGACCTGTAGAAAATCATTCGAGCCATTCGGGATTTACTATTTTTTAGGATACACCACCTTTTTCCTGTTAAAATGAGACCTCCTCTTTCTTTATACTTCTGGAGATGGCTGATGAATGAATTAGATTGTCATGGTAACAAATAGGTTAAGTTCAATTATATAAGCAAATTCTGGAAGAAAAAGATTTCTCAGTTTTGATAGCTCTGAGAATTATGTCGTGTCAAGAAATTCAGACATATATGTTTCTCGATTAGAACATAGTTCAATTATTATCAGCAGTAAATTATTTTTCTTCAACAGTATTTTTCTTTTGAATAACTGATATTTCCGTTTTTTCTGGAAGGCTGTTTTTCGGCGTAATTTAGGTCATCAATAAATACTTTTAAAAATAATTGTTTTGAAATGAATCTACCTTTCTTCTAACGCCATAGACTAAAAGACGATTTTGATAACAAGGAATAAATAACTCACTTTATGTGAAAGTCATTGAACACTCAATGGTTATATCAACTACAGACCATAGATATTCTCATAATGTAATTTAAAATTGCGAAACGCATTGCTATATACTTTAGTGCAACCATAAAAATCCCGAGTCAAAACAGCTTTGATTTCACACAATTCAATTTTTCTCCATAATTACATCGTACGCTATATAGGGAAAATTTGAGATCAAAATTTGCTTATTAATTAAGTTTCTGGCTATGCATTTATAAATGTTCTATGTGCGTTGTGGTGCAGTGGATATCGATTCGGAACGAGAAATCGGGGAGCCAAGTTCGAATTCCAGTTTAATTCCTTGCATTCACTTACGCACAAGTACCCTTGGAAAAGGTATTAATCCATCTCTTCCCTCCAGTTATGGGTTAAATAACAGGACAGATTGGGTTTTTCTGCCCAGTCAGTCATGTCTCTTTCAAGACATGATCGCCCATGCGTGTATCACGTGTGGCACTCAACTGACTGATAGTATGTTGACTGATATTTTATCCTCATTCAGGAACAAAGATAAAATGGCAATTAAGAATGTTAGCTTGTTAGAACCTAGAACCTAATTCTAAGCTTAACTTTGGCCCCGGAAAATATGTATCAGCTATGTTTAATGGCTTTTATTTCACTTATCTCAAAATTTCTCTTTACTATTTATTATTGCTAAACTGAGATAACAATTTCCAGCATATCTACCATCTACCAACCGCCCGTGCATTGAATACTGCTCTCATATCTGGTCGGGTGCTCCTGCTATTTACCTAGGTGTCCTTGACAAAATCCAATGGATAATCTGTAATGTGATCGATCCCGACTTGGCAACTCAGATACAGTCACTTTCTCATTGACGCAATGTGGCTTCCCTGTGTCTCTTCTACAAATACTTTCATGGCTTCTGTTCCGATGAACTTAGCTCACTGATGCTCCTATATATGAATTTACACGAGCTACAAGATTAGCAACTAGGTCCCACAGTTTTACTGTGAAACCAATAAAATGTAAACGCAAATTCTACTCCATCAGCTTATTTTCTCGCACTTCTCGCCTGTGGAATTCCCTTCCACTTACTTGCTTTCCTGACAGCTACAATCTTCAAGAATTTAAATGTAAAGTCAATAGTCATCTTCTATCTCACTAACCTTCATCTACTCTTTTATGCTCCTTTCTCCGTCCACTCTCATCAATATTCTCATCCTTCTCTTACTCACTTCCTGACACCCTCTATAACCTGTCACATTTTCTCATAACCTTCCTTCTATGTAACACGCTGCAAAACAGTGGCAGCAAAATGCCTTGTTTGGGCGATATGATTATAAAAAAAAATCTATGCTATTATAATGTGGATATAAAGTGGGGGATCAGTTCTTCATTACAATCAATATATTTACTGATCCCCCACTTTAAGGTCACAGTCATCCTTCTCTTACCCACTTCCTAACAACTCTTATAACCTGTCACTCTTTCTCATAACTTTCCTCCTATGTAAGCCCCTGCAAAACAGTGGCAATAATATGCCTTGCTTGGGGCGATATCATTATAAAAAATATCTTTGTTATTCAGATAAGTTCATATAACATTTATTCAGTAATTAATTATTTTTCTTGTTTTTCTCTCATCCGACGCCCTATTTTATGCTACGAGTAAAAGATTGTTTCCGATTTTGATTTGTTGAATAAATATTGATATTTTGAGACAACTGATTAGGATGTGCATTGTAGTGTAATGGATATTCAAAATTTCACTTGAAGTCGTTTCATTCGCTTATGCAAAAATACCATTGGGAAAGGAATTAATCCATCTCGTTTTCCTTCCAGTTATGATCTGAATAGCAGAGCATATTGGGTTCTATAGCTTTGGTTAGCAACCGGTCTATCACCTGAAAGTGAGGCCAAATTACTGTGGGAAAATCTTCTGTCTAGTCAGTCATATCTCAAAAGAGACATGATCGCCCAAACATCTGACTGACGAATTAGAGAAGATGCGTTACACAGATAGAAATATGTGAAAACTAGCAGTATAGCCCGGTGTTGCTCGTGGGTAATGAAAGCTTTAAAACTAATCCATGGTCCTGGAGCTCAGGCTCTTTGAACGTTGGCACAAAAGACTAAAAAGCAATAGTTGTTTCCAGTTAAAGCGAAACCGTAGGCTGAAAGAAAAATAAATGACTGTAAGTCAAATTTTGATTTCCTGGTATCGATATCAAATAAGTTTTTTTCGTCATGAACTGAATTTTGAAGGCTAAATGAGTCCTCTGAGTAAATGGTATCATGGCTGAGACTAAGAACTACAATTATACCTACTTAGAGCCAAACCCGAAGCAAAAACTAAAATAAAAGAGCTGAAAAAATACAGACATACAGGCAGATAAACAGACACACACACAAACATCTTGCCTTTTATATAGATATATATTATCGATTTTCTGCTTTATTGTAAGAACTGCAACCTTGAAACTTCTAAATATCATTTCTTATGTCTTTGTCTATGAGTGTATGAAATTTGATTAAAATCAGACGACTCCTTCTATAACCCGATTTTTTCGATTATCGATTTTCGATATTTATCGGAGGTACCTCGACACAAAACCTAGCTAAGAACACTTGCAGAAGCTTTTAGTACAACTGTGTAAATTTTCAAGAAAATCGGTTAAGCCGTTTCGGAGTCTATAGGTAACGGACATACACAGACACGCACACACAAAGTTCCATTTATAAATAAGTTTAGATTAGATATAACAGATTTGCGAAATGTTTCGTGTAGATAAGAATTTCTAGCGCCAATTATATGATCGGTAAACTTGTTTTGAGAAAAGACATTTTCCCCTTCTAATGCGTTATTGGAGCGACGATCCAATTGCTCTCCGTAACCGTGAAGAATAACAGCTGGCCTCGTAATTCATCAGAAAGAATTCAAATGAAAGTAACACAAGAAACGACATTTCCATCTGGAAATTCCATTGAGGTTAAGATTTGGATATTCCTGGACTTCGACACCAATTTCTTCATTGACTTTCACATAATAAAGGAATTCTTTTCTAATGCTGCCGATTGTTTTGTCGAAAATTAATTTTTCTGTGTCGAAGAAGAATAGAAGCGTTTACATACTGATCGATATTCGTTTCAGCAGATTTCTCATATTATCAAGAAATACTTCTTTTCATATGTTATAATATTTCTTGATGGTGATAATGTTTCTTTATAACCAGTTATCAAATTGTTATTCAGTTCAGAGGTGTTTTATATTTCATTTTATTGTTGTTGCTTTTATTTCAAAGATTCTGTCAATTTAAACTTTTTTCCTTACACCTAATGGTGTGTATGGAAGCGTTTTTGCTGTTTCCCTAAGCGGTACCCAGTGAGGATCGAACTCACTACTCAGTTATAATGATTCTAGCGAGACGAGCTTGCTAACCATTACACCACTGCCAATTTGAAACTGTTCTTGTTGTTACTGTTCAGTTAGGTAAGTGCGTTATTTGATACAAGCTTTGGGCAGAAAATTTTCCTGCAGTAAATTGCCATTACTTTTTGCGGTAGACTGGTTGCCAACCAAGTCTATAGACTCTAATCTGTCCTGTTATTTAATCCATAGCTGAAGGGAGAAGAGATATATTAATACCTTTCCCAAGGGTATTTGCGCATAAGTGAATGCAACGAATTTACCTGGAATTTTATCTCGGCTCTCCGATTTTTTGTTCCGAGCCGATATCCACTGGACCACATCCATTGTTACTATTAGGCGGCGTAAAAGCAACAGAACTTGGAAAAATCAAACAATAAGTATGATCATAGGACCAAAGTTCATAGATCTTAAGTTTCTTTATTCTTGTTCTGTCTGAACAATAATGGCTTCATTTCATTCCTGCCTCTGATTTAAATATCAAAGTGTATATTTGAAGGAAATTACCAATACTTGATGACAAAAATAAACAAGAAAATTTTTATTAGAAAAATTGTAAAATTAATCTTTTAAAATTGCATCCATTTTAATTTCGCATTTTTTTTTAATGTAGGAAAAAATTAAATTTCATCAATTTTATATCCCCAACATATATGTTAACATATCTGTTGGATGATTCGTTCTTCTGACATTGTCCGGTAGTATAATCCATGGGAAAAAAAGGAAATCTTCTTAATTCATATATATTTATGAATATCCGAATTAATTGTTTTATATAATCTCTAAAAAATCGATATTTGTTTATATTCTATTTTTTACTAGAGTATTTAATAATAATAATAATAATAATAATAATAATAATATATCAATACATATGAAATTGTTAAATTGACCGATTTCGCAACTAATCTGGAAATTTATAAAAGTTAAAAAAATAAATGGAAATAAAGTACTTGTCGATATTATTGGATAGACATAAATTGTCAATATTATTCATTCACACACACACACACACACACACACACACATATATATATATATATATATATATATATACATATATATATATATATATATATATATATATATATATATATATGAAAAAGTGTCTTTAATTTAGCAGCTTTCACTTTAACAAGCTTCTTTAGAGATTTATTAAAGACGATTGATTTAAAAATTCAAGAGACAGTATATTCCAAATTTTTTCACAAATACATAATTCATAAATCCAAAATACCAATAGATATTATTAAATAAGTTAAAGATAGTTCCTTGTATTCTTAACAATTTAATATTGTTTTCCCTATATGAAGCAGATTCCATAATTTAATTATGTTTTCTTCCTATTTTTCCTCTTTTTTCTATTATTATCTATATTTTTTTATTTACTATTATTATATATTTTATAGAAATTTAGAAACAAAATGTACACTTTGTAGTGGATAAAATTTTTTACATGTTCTAAACTATAATTTATAATAAATCTATCTATCTATCTATCTATCTATCTATCTATCTATCTATCTATCTATCTATCTATGTGTGTGTGTGTGTGTGTGTGTGTGTGTGCATGTATGTATGTATGCAATATTCTATAAATGACCAGCCTTCTAATTTTAATTTAAGAAAAATTAAATCATTCTTGAAACTTGTAAAATCCTTAGAAATGTCAACAGAAAATCTTCATTTGCTTCCCTATCAGATTAGAAGTGTCATCTATTTATTCTTTGCGCATGCGTCAAGCCTATCTCTTCCAACTGTTCATTAATCAATTATGCTCGTTCAATTTTAAATCAATGTCAATGCTTTCATTGTTTATTATCTGAGAAAGGAATCCGCATCAAACTTTGCCAGAAATGATGAGATGGCTGAATGCCAATCGAACGCATCAAATTGATTCTAGCGGAATATTGGTTATTTCGTTTCACTGGTGCTTCTTAACATCCATAATGTCTTTTCTCGCGCTGAATTGGATAAAGATAATTTACTTGCTCTTCTGGACAAAGTAATAATAAAGTAACCTAGGAAAGAAGCAACAGAAAAATCGGAATATATTTGGTGGGTACAATGTCAGCTTTAGGTTAATTAGATATATGATAGTGTATTTGATTTATCAGTGGAATAAAGACACTTTTTAATAATCCCTCAAAGGATAAAAATTTTGATCCTCAATATCCATTGGAAGAAAATAATAAATAAAAATAATAAATAAAAATAATATCATATTTTATGCCAACGGGAAATTTAGTTTAAGAGAGTAAATTTGAAACCATTATTTTAAAAGAACTGCCATGATAGGAATAAAAGAATAATTCCACAATACTTATATTCTTAAGTGTTCTTCATCCTTCGATCGATATGCCAACAAACTCTTTTTTAATGATTTTACAATAAGCAAGGCAATATAGACACTTAGACGCAAGGGTTTGCTGAATGTAAAACAATATCAAATGAAGAGAACAATAAAATTGTGACAAAGCAGTGTCAGGAAAAAGGATATCACTCAGGGAAGCAGCACTGCTGCTAACTTTCTTGAATATTTACACGCAGTTGATCCCGATGTTCAAGTCGGTCTCGCACAAAACTTTGTATTTATGAGTAGCAGAGCAGGCGAGTCTTCCTTTGTTCTGACGCCATGTTTTTTCAAGAAGAAAAGTGAATACTGCATCGCTTCAGATTATCTCTGAGTTTTTTCTTTGTATCTGAAGTTTGTTATCGCTCAAACGAGAAAAAGTCATGACCACCTGAGCTTGATTGCTTCTATACCTAGGATGTTGCATTTATTCTGAACTTCATTGTTTCCAATGCGATCACTCAGTTTTCTGTCTCAGATAATATGTAGGAAACCCATGTGGAATTCATCAAGTTGATTGATGTGTTATCGGCACAGAGTCCAAAATTCTGCACTATAACGTAAGGGCGTCAGTACCACTTGTAAACATCAATTTCCCCCTTTCATGAGACATCTCGAGTATTCCAAAGCTTGTGATACAGATTAGCGAAGACAGAGCTATCCTTTCCAATCATGCACTCAATTTCTTATCTATCTATCTATCTATCTATCTATCTATCTATCTATCTATCTATCTATCATATCATGTCTGTTCATATCTATCTATCTATCTATCTATCTATCTATCTATCTATCTATCATAGTCTGTTCATATCTATCTATCTATCTATCTATCTATCTATCTATCTATCAGTCTGTTCATATCTATCTATCTATCTATCTATCTATCTATCTATCTATCTATCTATCTATCATAGTCTGTTCATATCTATCTATCTATCTATCTATCTATCTATCTATCTATCTATCTATCATCATGTCTGTTCATATCTATCTATCTATCTATCTATCTATCTAAATGTATATGTATATGTGTATGTATGTATGTGTGTGCGTGTGGTCTGAGGATAAAAATATTTTAAGTAAATTTCTTTTCAACATATTTTTCTTCCTTGTGAATGCATTTAATTCAGTGATAAATATTAACATAGATCGAATATTTTAGAATATTGTGCAGTAACAATTTCAGATAAAAATTCAGCACAAAATTTCGTGTAAGGCCACGGACTTATTGATCTATATTTTGGAGATTTTTTCCACGAACAGCCCGAATCGGTCGGCTGATTTAAATAATTGAATTAATTCTGCCTGAGATTACATTCTGTTTAGATTACCGTATCTATTTAAGAATATGTTTCGTCCTTCCTGATACCCATTTGAAATACTACCTTACTTTCTTAATATACGCATATAAATATGTATGTATATAGGCATATATCCTTAACCGACTAGTTCAAATGTTTGTGTTCTGATCATGAATCACGGGCTCGAATCTCACCATAGTCGAGTTGTCGATAGGTGACTTTTCGATAATAACAATCTATATAAAAATTAAGTCATTGTTGGGAGTGCCTGAAAACCATTACCATGGGTTGCCGAAAGTCGTGTACATAAACTGTTCTGAATATGTCAATAGTTTTGCTAGTACAGAGTCACAATTCATCGTGATAGAACTTTGAGCGTTTTAGTCTTCTTCAAATGGTTGGTTGTGTCAAATTAGGCTCTGTTGCCAAGAAAATGTCACTAAAATGTGCTTAGCATAGTTGCAGTATAAACCAATGTTAGAATCTGTGGTTGTTGAAAAAATAAATGTCCCTAAGTAGAGATCTCCAAGTGAAATCAGGTAATCATCCTAGTAGACGGAAACACAAACGAGTAGACACTGTGTATCATTAGAAGATGCTCTGTTCTTGTTAGTTTGCGTTATGCTAAATTTTGTTAATCGCTATTTTTCTAACTAACCACATACTATCTTTCTCTCTCTCTCTCTCTCTCTCTCTCTCTCTCTCTCTCTCTATATATATATATATATATATATATATATATATATATATATATATATATATATATGCTAAGTATAGCTGTTTGGGTAACACATTCCAGCCAAGCTGCGACAACTTTTGCTGATCACCAAAGCAATGTGAGTTCTAGCCTAATCCTGATGATAAACAACACCTCCCCTGTTCACCAATTCTAGTTTTTTTCTTGAAATGCTGCTTTTAATTCATGCTGTTCCATTTTTTAGAATCAATTGACTGGTTACTTAACAGAAGCTACAGGATTCTTTTCCAATTCCACCAGATGAACAAAATGACTTTCTGAGGATGAAAATCTGCTTTTGGGGTCTCTAAATTGGCTCATATTGCCTACCCCAGGATAGTTTTTGCTGAAAATTGTTTTAAACGATCTATTTCTCGTTACCCATCGCAATTTGCTTAAAAAGTTGCATTTGCATTGCGTTTATACAGCAAATCGCAGATAGAAATGCGGTCCAAAAGATTATTTTTAGTCAGACCATGAGGTACCCAAGCATCGTTACGGTTCGAGTACCCAAGCTTCATTATTATATAAATCCACCCATGACGGGTGGATTTATATAATTTTCGTGTTTCTGCCAATTCCCGCGTTGTATCATGCGTGTTATTCTCAATGTCCTAATTTGGTCGTCACCTGTAGTAAGATGGTCTGTTTGAGCGTTCTTCCTTAATATGGTTACAATCACCAACTTTAAACTTAGTGAACCACTTCCAGGCAGTCTTGTCGGATAAAGCACCTTCAATATACACAACACATACCTTTTTTTGTCAAATCACTAGAGCTAACCAACGTCTATGTATAGGACACATGGCTCAGTGGATATAGACGCTGGTTAGTTCCAATGACTTGACCTAAAGAGTTGTAAGTTCAATACCAGGCTACAGCAATGGTGAACAAGTAACTTAGAGAGTTAAGTTGACGGAAGATAATCAGAGGTGGCATTAGATATCGAATGTGAATGATATACCCCAGTAATCGAAATGAAGGGTTCGGTTTGAAATTCCAAGCTCCGGAAAAAGCCGGAGCGTACAACGGCTGAAACGTCGTAAAAATGGCAGTAAAGATGAGGACAATAGTCCGAACAATGTAAATAATGTAAAAAAAATATTTAAAATAAATAAATCTAAAAATTGTGAAAATTATTTGAGAGAAAATCTAATACTTATTCATTTATTCAAATACTAACAATGTAGCATTACAACTTCCAAACACATATATGTATATTTGTGTATTTCGTGACAATATTTCGCAGCTCACTTAAGATGTCCGCGCGACAAGCTAGTGTGCCTCGGCACAGCGGTTAAGAATCACTGGTAAAGAGGAACATGACATACAGAATGCGATGAATAAAATGCCTTGTAAATAACGCCAAAATGAAAATAACACTGACATCTCATTTGAATATATATATATATATATATATATATATATATATATATATATATATACTAAAGTTACACTAAAATATCTTGAAATACTAAAGAGTAAATTTATTCAATAAAATCGCTCTTGGCTACAACCACGGCCTCCATACAATTTTCGAATCTTCTGTAAATCTTTTGAACGGTCTCCTTGTTTAAGTTGGTGAATATTGCCATAACCCTTGCCTTCAGTTCATCTTTGGTGTTACAAGGAGTTTTGATGGTTTCTCGGTAAACTGTGCTACACATGTAAAGATCAAGGGAGTTGAAGTCTGGGGAGTTAGGTGGCAAGATATAAGAGTGGTGGAGTCGCAGAAATTGTATTACAGCCATGACTGGGTTCTCATGCTTGAATGGCATAGTGCAGAGTCCTGTTGTCAAACATAGACCCAGAGCAGTACTAAGTCCCCACTGAACTTGATGTAGGCCTCTGTGTTGAGTTTGAGGACCTGTTGGAAGATGAATGAAGGTATAACGCTGCCATTAATAGTGATCACTCCAAACGCAATGATATTGGCTGTATATATTAGGTGCCTCCAGTCATTTTTCTATACCTAAATTTAAATTTTAATAATAAATAAGTTATCTTCAAGCTTTAAAATTAGCTTTAATTGAAAGTCAAGAAATTAAATTTAGTAATTCCAGTAAGCAAAATACCTTGGTGTATTTTAAACTGAAATTATATTGATCGGAATCAAAAATTTTTTTAGGTTAAAAAAAAGGTTTTAGAATTTCAAATTTTCCGCCATTTTTCATCGATTGTAAACAGAAGTCAATTCTTGGTTTTAAAAATTTTTCCAAAAATAAAAAAAAAACACTTTGCTGACATAATATTTTATTCAAATTACCGAATTTAAACTTATTTTAAGTTGACTTAAAACAAGAATTATTTGCTTACAGCCTGAAATGTTTAAAAACAGCGTTTCTCAATTACGATATCTTTGTTATCACATCTACCATCGGCTTATTAGGCTTATTAATGATATGATGTTTACAGTAGCCTGCCAAAAATCTTGGTATAAATCTTATTCATGTAAATCGTATTTTTTATTTTTAACTAAGTTAAAATTAAAAAATGTAACAGAATTTTCAGCAATTATCCAATATTTTAGTGAATTTTAGCTTAGCTTTGAAGGCTTACGTTTGAAGATGTTTTATAAAAAATATTAGCATGGAACAGGCTTGCCTCCCAGAGAGTAAACCACTACGCCTGCTTGGCCTGACACTCTCAGCGGACCTCAAGTGGAATGACTACGTCGAATCCATTGCTAAATCCGCTGCTATGAAAGTCGGCTCTCTGTGCAAGGCCCGGAAGTTCTTTCCGTCTGAATCTATCCTGCACATATATAAGTCTACCATCCGCCCGTGTATTGAATACTGCTGCAACATCTGGTCGGGTGCCCCTGCTATTCTCCTCGGGGTTCTTGACAAAATACAAAGGAGAATCTGTAATGTGATCGATACTGACTTGGTTGACCGTCTGCAGTCACTCTCTCACCGGCGTGACGTGGCTTCCCTGTGTCTCTTCTATAAATACTTTCATGGCTTCTGCTCCGATGAACTTAGGTCACTGGTGCCCCCTAGGTACGAATTTGCACGTGATACTAGATTAGCAACTAGGTCCCACCCTTTTACAGTGAAACCGATGAAATGTAACCGCAATTTCTACACCAACAGTTTCTTTTCTTGCACTTCCCGCCTGTGGAATTCCCTTCCGCATACTTGCTTCACCGAGGGCTACAACCTCCAGGAGTTTAAATATAAGGTCAATAGACACCTCCTAACACACTAACTCGCACCCATTCTCTCTAAAACTTTTCCTATGTACCTCCTTACTCATCTATCACCCTCCTTCTGACATTTCCTATAATCAATCGCTCTATGTAACCCCCTGCGCTATAGTGGCAGTGGAATGCCTTGCTTGGAGTGAAATGATTAAAAAAAATTAAAATTAAAATAAAAATAAAAATAATATAAAACTTTCTTTTAAAAAATTTTACAATTTAATAACAGAATGAAATTATATGACGGCAGAAGTAACTCAATAATTTATGAAATGTTATGGTATTTATTAATTTTTATTTTTAATATCTATTTTTTTATTCTTTTTAGGTTACTCCACAAACTGTGAATTTTACAATTATTTTTAATTTTTAACAAAATTAGAAAATTAGGAATTAAAATGTAAATGTTGCTTTAAATGTTTAAGGAATGATTTTCAAAACAGGCTGTTGAATTTTATAAATGTACTGAAGAGACTCGAATCAGAATCAAAGTGCGGTTTCTGTCGTTTTATATGTAAGGGGAATAATCCAAAACACTTGTTAACTTCTAAAATCAATACGACCCCTATGGAAACGTGTTATGACTCCTATGGAACATCGTACTTAATAAAAATGAACATATTTAGACACAAAAAGTTTTTTAAAATTATTTTAAAAATATAATTGGTGAACGATTTTGATTAAACTTTTCTATTTTCGATAGGCAATATAATCATCAATTCTTTACTAATAAAGTTAGAGCGACAGTTCTTTAAAAGATTTTTTAAAATATTTTAAAAACTTTATGAATTATTATTATTAAAAAAATGAAAACAATTCTTTTAAAATTTTATTAGTAATCGAAAAAAATTCTTCCGGCTATAATGCCATTAATTATTATTATTTATTCCAGCAATTAAAAGCTTATCAAATTAAAATATATCAGAGTTTTATTGCATTTTTTATTTTACTCTTCATAGCAGATTTTCGCATAGTGTCATAAAATTAAAAAAAAAAAATAGATGATTTATTTCCCCGATGAGTCCTGCGTTTAACTAATAAAAATAGTTTGCAGCGAATTAAAATTTCATGGATTTACGGGGAGTGAGGTAACAGAGTTAAAAAATATTTTTATCAAGATTTTTAAAAAATAATAATTTCAAAAATAATATTTAATTCATTTGTGAATGATTACTGATAGTTTCAATAAAATCCGACAATTATTTGATTTTTGCGAGAATTTCCAAATTAATGTGTTTGTCACTGAAAAAAAAAGTGGGTGATGCAATCATGACGTGATATATTGTAAACAGTCATAACATTTTCTGCAACGCTAACTCAAATCAAAACAAAATTTTCTGCTAAAATTTCGAACATGTTGGAAGGGATTAACAAAATTTTGAAAAATAAGTAAAAAATACTTTGATCTTTTCTCTTGATAATATTATAAACATTTTGATAGAAAAAGATCGTTTTTTCTTATTCATATTATGTTGTTTTTTAAGATTTAATAGAGCTACCTAATATATATAATTCAACATTTTTCAAATCATATGCTCTGTCTTCAGATGGTCACTCAAACACTCAGAAATATTTGTATTTGAGCTTCCGGTGCAAATGCCAAGCAGTACGTTATTTCGTTTTAAATTCCTGGAGTCATGGTGCTTTTTTCTCACTAGACGGTGCCCAACTGACCCTACTATACCTTGCAACCGACAAAAAGAAAAACAAACATCGTACACACCCGAAATTAAAAATATAAAATTTCCCCCTTGTAGAATATATTTAACTACGTAAGACGTAGTCCAGCATTTATTTTATTCCAACGGAAATAAATTATCGATTAATGGTAGCAAAAAACAAAAAACAAAACAAAAAACAAACAAACAAAGAAACAAAAAAGAACCTCCACCCCACAAAAAAAACAAACAAACAAAGATAAAAAACAAGACATTAAAGCCGAAGTTCCGACAACGTTCGAATGACAACTTTTGTCGGATTCTAAAAATTGGAACAATTAAAAAGAAGAAAGTAAAACTAAAACACTAGAAGAAACGAAAGAAAATAAAAGCGAATGGAAAATCATGTCTTTATCGAACAAAAAATGGGTAAATTTCTTTGTTAAATGTATAAACATTGTAAAATAGTAAAAAAAAAAATTTTGTATAATCAAAATACTCGGATTAATCTTAACAATAGAATGCTAAATGCAGTTCTTTAAAAAAATTTGAGAACGTGATTCTGGAGAAACACTGAAAGTAGCAGTAAAAAAAAAATAAATTGTAGAAAAAAATTATTATTATTATTATTATTATTACTATGAATTTATTATTGTTATTATTATTATTTTTTACTTCCTTTGATTTCTGGTCTATACTCACTTCCTTCCAGCTTCAAATTAGAGACCTATGGTCAGAAGAGGCATCATGACATATTCTACACAGTATTTATCAGCTCCACCAAAAAACCCTAAGACATTTTCTTACATAGTTAATGCCCTTCGTAAGGTGTGAGTTGTACTTGTATTATTATTATTATTATTATTATTATTATTATTAATAATAATAATAATAATAATAATAAACAAATCTCAACGAAGCAATATATGCATCAGCAATAGCAGCAACAACAAAATTGAATATCAAAATAAAAACAAGGCAGTCTCGAAGACATGAAGATCCACCTTGGAAAAGAAAAATAGAAAAAGAAATCGAACAACTTAGAAGTTAACTATCAGTACTGGATGAGCTGAGTAGAGGAACTAGGAAAAGCAGAAGAGCCGAAAGAAAATATAACATTAGAAATGAAAATGAAGTCTTATCAAATAAAGAAAAAATAAAGCAAAAAATCCAACTGAAGGCTCAAAGAATAAGACGCTATGAGAAAAGAGCAAGATTTTACAGACAAAACAAGATTTTTCAAACTGATACAAAGAGATTTTACAGAGAAATAGGTAAAAAAAGAATTGAAGTGACAGCCCCCCCCCCAGAATGGAAGAAGTCACACAGTTCTGGGAAAAGATATGGGCTTGCCCTAAAGAACATAGCAAGGAAGTACATTGGATTGCGCAAGAGATAGAACGAATGAAAAATAAACCAGAACAGACATGGTCTGGAATTACAGAAGATGATGTTAAATTTGCACTAAAAAAAGCGCACAATTGGAAATATAGTATAGATAAAATTCCTAACTTTTGGCTATATTATTTGAATACAGCACATAAAAAACTAGCCAAAGAACTTCAAGAAATGGTTGACGATCCCACTAAAATTCCTGCATGGATGACCAAAGGAATTACATTTCTTCTACCCAAGAATGGTGACGCAAACAACCCGAAAAACTACAGACCAATTACATGTCTTCCGACAACATATAAACTATTAACAACTATTTTAACAAAACAGACATATTTATTCTTAGAAAGAAATGACATGATACCGCTTGAACAAAAAGGGTGCAAACGTGGCTGTTATGGATGTAAAGACCAATTGCTAATTAACAAAATGATCCTGGAAAACTGCTACAGTACAAAGAAAAATCTTAGTACTGCCTGGATAGATTATCGAAAGGCATTCGATAGTGTGCCACATTCCTGGATTTTAAAGACTTTAAATATATACAAGATATCGCCCATCATCATCAATTTCATCAAACAGTGCATGTCTATATGGAAAACAACCCTTTACCTCAATCATATCAATGGAACCTATAAGTCTGATGAAATAAACATCAAAAGAGGTATATTTCAAGGTGATTCTTTATCTCCCTTACTATTCTGCAAAACATTAATAGCACTAACCAGTCAACTTAATAAGACAGAATGTGGTTATAAAATAGGCCAAAAGAAAATAAGCCATCTATTTTACATCTACTAACATACATAGAAAGAACAAAGGATTGGATGATACAATTAGTAAGGCAACATGAAGAAAGAAAAAATATTCAATAATAAAAGAAGGCAGTAAATACAAACAAGATTTACAGTTAGTAGATTCTGTAGAAACGCAAAACAGAAGACAAGAACCAACTATTGCGGCAAAAAATATGAAAATGAAAGCCAAAGATAAAGCTCTTGAACAGATGAAACAGCGCTGGCAAGACAAACCTCTGCATGGCCAATATCCAGAACGTGCCAATAAATCCAATGTTGACAAAGTTAATACTCATCGATGGTTACGTGCATCTGGATTAAAGTCTGAAACTGAAGGCTTTATTCTTGCAGCACAAGACCAAAGTCTTTTCACTAGAAACTTTCAGGCAAATATTATGCATAATAATATGGATCCAAAATGCAGGTTTTGTGATAAACACCAAGAAACAATAGACCACCTAATCTCAGGCTGTTCTGTGCTTGCCCCAAACGAATATAAAAATCGCCACGATAGAGTTGGGCAATATTTACATTGGGCAATGTGCAAACATTATGGAAAAGCTGTAAACAAACACTGGTATGAACATCACCCAGCACCGGTTACAGAAATAGAAGATGTAACCATTCTATGGGATTACACCATCTACACAGACAGAAAAATTGAAGCAAACAGGCCAGACATTATTGTTAAAAACCAGAAGGAGAAAACTTGTCTATTAATTGATATGGCTTGTCCAGCGGATTGTAACATAGCAATCAAGGAATTTGAAAAACTGTCAAAATATAAAGACCTGGAAATTGAAATAGAAAAAATGTGGAAATTGAAAACAAGAGTTGTGCCAGTGATAGTAGGTGCACTTGGAATGATAAAAAATGGAACAAAACAACACATTGAAAGAATCCCTGGAAACCCCAGCTTAAGAGATATACAAAAAATTGTCTTATTAAGTACAGCCCACACACTAAGGAAAACTTTATCTATGTAATGCTGGGGATGATAGGGAAGATAGAAAAACATGAAATGGAGCCATAACAACACGCCACTACCTGCCTTAGGTCTCTCCGCAGACTTGGTTGGTAGTGAGACCAAAGCAGAAATCGAAATATGATGAAAAATGACATAATAATAATAATAATAATAATAATAATAATAATAACAATAACAATAATAATAATAATAATAATAATGTCTCATAAGAAAGTGCGTTGTGGTGCAGTGGATATCGACTCGGAACGACAAATCGGGGTGCCGAGTTCGAATTCCAGTTGAATTCCTCGCATTCACTTACGCACAAATACCCTTGGGAAAGGTATTAATTCGTCTCTTCCCTCCAGTTACGGGTAAAATAACAGGACAGATTGGGTTCTATAGCCTTGGCTGGCAACCACTCTACTACAGAGAGCAATGGCAACCTACTGCGGGATAATCTTCTGCCCAGTCAGTCATGTCTCTTTCGAGACATGATCGCCCAAAGCGTGTATCATGTATGACACTTAACTGACTGAATGTCTCATACCATTGTGATTTATGTAATGTATTTCTCACGGCATAAATATGTCGACTAATAAATCTTAACTTTTAGTCAATCAATAACTTACCGAAGGGTACTGAAAATTTATCAGCCCTTTACACTTCGCAAAGTTTTACTAAATAAACAAGAACTGGATGTTTATTTTCTTTCCTAAAAAATAATCCGAGAAATTTTCAACAAGTTATCGTATTTCACCACACACATTCACTGCTATCACTGCTAATGTAATGTTGTTTAAAGAAGGCTGATAAATAAAAGCTATGTGATAATTGTATTTAATCATGCGCTCATAGATATGCTTTAGGTAAACAAGTGTAATTAAGCATATGTGCATACATGTGTGAGTGCGTGTGATTTGTATTTTAGATAATTACTTGGAGATCTGATTTCAAGTAATTTCACGTTTTTGCGTACATAGTTGTTTGTTTGTTTTTTTTTTTACGTGTTCATGTCTATATAAATTCATGCATTAATTTCTCTCATTTGCGACTAATGTGACTCTTTGCAAAAATGCTTATTTAGCGAGATCTATTTATTTATAGTAAGGAAAAATATGCTCTAAATTTTGCAAAAAGAAGGAAATAAATACTCTTAGCTAGAAGTACGCTATTTGTGAAACTGTTTAATGTTTGTATATTTATTAAATTAAATGAAAATATTTTATCTGTCATATTTTTTTATTGTATTTTTCGACAAAAGTGAAGAATGAGGCATTGTATATCAGGATCGAAATTTTGGACAGACTGTTCTAAGGTCATGTGTTTTCCCTTCTTTTTTTTAGGTCAATTACATTCGAGCGCCTAAATCATTATTAAGAACCATAAGAATCTGTTAGTGAGGTAGGCAAGATTCTGGTATTTTCTAGGGATCCGAAAGTGACGTTATGAGTATTGGTAAAATAGAGTGAAACCGCAAGAGAAAGAAATGAAACGAATATTATGCATTTTAGCTATATATATATATATATATATATATATATATATATATATATTAATCATCCCCAGACAGATCTGTTTTGCTGTATCACAGCTCATTTGTACGGTTAGACATCCGATTGCTTTTAGCCAGGTTAGACATCCGTTTGCTTTTAGCTAGGATTTAAATCCGATTGAATTGGCGTCAGTCGGCGATTCTACCTCTGAGCTAACCCGGTAGAATGAAGCGGACTTTTAGCGTGTGATATACCATGCATATATATGCCAGTAGTTAGAGTGATTTAATGCATTACTGAATGAACCAAGCGTAGATGTTAGAGTAGCTACTGTTTTTCAAAGTCTACCATTCTTTTGTTTAAGTCCCCATATATATATATATATATATATGGCTTTAAACCATGTTGGCATCGTAATGTAAGACCTTAAGACCCTTTCAACCAACAATTTGTCAGAGGTACTTGTTGGCAGAATTGTTAATAATGAACAGGACACAAAAATTACTTGTCGAGGGGAAGTTGGAACTCGTTTAATAACAAAATTTTAATCAAAATTAATTAAAATGTAAGTGGGGTGTAAATGTAAAGTTCTACAAGAGAAATAAAATGAAAAAAAATGTACTCACAAGCCCTCTAACAACCGTAAGGAGCGAATGAAGTGCTCTTTCTGTCTGCACAGACTAGGAAGATGAATTTTCAAGTACACAGCCTCCAAAACACGTAAATGGTATGCCGATCGGGCGCCGTGCTAGACAGAAAACCGTGTATCCTCATACCAAGAGGCACAGTCATGATTGTCAAATGTTCAATGGCTGACTCAATAACAGCTTGAGTGGTTCTTAAAGGCCGTCCAAGACTACACGAACGTACATTTGCGGGGACGTTCTGCGCTACGCGTGATTCCAACCTCGGATTGGTTCGTCTTATGTATACTGCATAACATCAGCATTTAAACTTGTAAACACTAGAATTTTTACGAAAATAGGACAACCTATCTTTACTAGTTCGAGTATGAAACACAGTCCGCAACTTAACTCAGAAATAACACAAAGAAACACATACCGAAATTTTGTCCGTTATTAATTGACATTTCCTGCCAAGCAGGGTAACTTTAAATACCTAGGACAATGACTAGGTACGTATACTACTGGTTCTTTGACATGTTTGATTTTCCTAACAATCATGTTTGATACCATTAATGGGGTAACCATTACCTTAAAAAATCCTTTGCAAATTAGCAAGTTTACCATCTAACAATCCACTTGAACAAATTATTAGGGCACGATGAACCAGAGTCTTAGTTAAACCTATTTTTCGGAACAAATGACCTCCAATTGGTCTATAAACCAGTAAATGTGTGTTTACGACAAACACTACTTACGAAAACCGCGTCCCTACGTTGGACCAGGACATCCCAAAAGGGGAGAGCACTTTTCTTCTCTACCTCCATAATAAACTTGAGAGAAGGAGGCAAAGAATTTAGTTGTACCAAACAATTATTGGCATCACTGGCACAATCAAAAATTGAGAAAGTGTCATCGACACATCTCATGGAAACAGATGGTTTGTTAACCTTCTCAAATAGTAAACGTTCAAAGTAGCCAATACAAATATTGGCTAGAACTGGACCCAAAGGGCTACCCATCGCAACGCCGTCTGTCTGGCCGGACATCATGCCATTAAAGCTGAACTCAACTCCCTCTGTAGCCAAACGCATGCATTATAAGAACAATTCCTCAGGCGTGCTAGCAGGACTTAAATTACTTCTACAATACATATCAATACAGATGCTGAAAGTCTCGTGTAATGGTATATTTGTATATAAACTAACAATATCATAGGATGCCATTAGTTTATTTTCGAAACTAAACTCTAAATTTCTAACGAAATTAGAGAAGAGAAAGCAATCTGAATTATTATTGGTAGACAATACGTCACAAACTGGTTGGAGTAACTCAGCCAACCTCTAGGCCAGCTCATGTTGTACGGAGCCCACCATAGACAAAATCGGTCGAAGTGGGACCCTATCCTTGTGAACTTTTAGAAGGCCATACATTCTGGGACGTTGCGATTCCAGAGGCATAATTTAATTAATTTAGCCTTATACACAGAGTAACCATCTCTGTGTTGTGTCGCTGACGAATCTCTTTATATATATATATATATATATATATATATATATATATAGAGAGAGAGAGAGAGAGAGAGAGAGGGAATTATTAAGGAGAAAAATCAAAAACCCTTAAAAGTGAAGACATCACAATAATGCCCTCACGAAACTTTGAAGTCGGCATGACTGAAATAACACAGTTCCGCCAAGTTCTATTACCGCTCTGTCTCTTGATATCGAGCACATTATGACAAAAGATCTGGTTGTCTAAAATGTCATTCTACCACTAAACTACTGAAACAACACTAAGCACTAAGCATCATTACTATATATATATATATATATATATATATTCCATTTGTAAACGAGTTATTATGTGACCCAGGTTTCTACCATGAGTAGTGTCTTCAGGCGATTTGCAATATTCAAGTTCTACTATATAATTGTATTGAACACTTTTTAATATAAATGTGCACTGGTCTAATTTTATTATGACCAAAAACAATGTAATTAAACAAGCAATGTATATATATATATATATATATATATATATATATATATATATATATATGACTAATATATTATATATATTAATATATTATATATATTATATATATATTATATATATATATATGACTAATATATTATGCTCTCTCTCTGGAGAAGAAAATTTTAAAAACAGTTTCCACTTCGGCTATAATGCGTGACTCTTCAGAAATGAATTGCATTCTCTCAGTGACTGGCAGTGTATACACTGCTTACATACAAGACGTTAAATTTCCCTTCTCTCATCCCATGTGCAGATGGCTTAGGGAGTAGAGATTCCGACTGACACCAAATCGGTCGAGTTTTGATCCCGGCCAGAAGCAAATGGATATGTCTAGCCACACTGAGGAGCTGTGATACAGCGAAACGGGCTTGTATGTGGATGACTAATATATATATATGTATATATATATACACAAGAGATTTTAATTGTACTCGCTTTGAAAAAACTTCTATGAATCTACAAAGCTGAGACAGCTCTCTAGGTATTCTTTACTTATATATTTTTCTTTCCAATCTTTTACTCTTTTCCATTCTTTTACTCTTTTTTTCTCAAATGGAGTAGATAGACTAAACTATCTCCCGGTTCACACTCCACTCACGTCTATTGAACAGGTGTAGAGGCTCATCGCTTGTTCCCTGGTTAGGGTGTGGTTTCCGGTTTTCTCTTTCCAATCTTTTACTTATTTCCATTCTTTTACTCTTCTTTTTTTCTCAATTGGAGTAGATAGACTAAACTATCGCCCGGTTCACACTCCACCCATGTCTATTGAACAGGTGTAGAGACTCATCCCTTGTTCCCTGTTTAGGATGTGGTTTCCGGTTTTCTCTTTTCCAATCTTTTTCACTTTTCCATTCTTTTACTTTTTTTTTCTCAATTGGAGTAGATAGACTAAACTATCGCCCGGTTCACACTCCACCCACGTCTATTGAACAGGTGTAGAGGCTCATCCCTTGTTTCCTGGTTAGGATGTGGTTTCCGGTTTTCTCTTTTCCAATCTTACTCTTACGTAGCCACCTGCGCATCAGTGGCGTTACCGCCTTGCTTGTTGTGATATGATTAACACATATATATATATATATATATATATATATTAATACAGGTTCCATTGAATAATATAGACAAGTTCGGTCTATTTATTTTGTGTAAGATCCGTTCGTATGATCTGATTAGCTTGATAGTGTTGTCATGGAAAGACGACAAGAAATCGCAATAATTGTTGATTTTTTTATCAGGTCTGAGCTTTCGGCTTACATAAGCCATTATCAAAAGATGAACATTTAATGTTCAGTGAACATAGAACATTTAAATTATTATTAACAGAGTTGAGTTATACAGAGAAAATTAGACAGGTCCATTTTTTGTGTCGCACATGGCTGTAGGCCGATACTGACGAAATCCTACAACTTCAAAAACAGTTTAAGGATAACCCAGTCCTAATATTCACCTATGAACTCAGCAATGACAACAAAATTCCTTTCCTCGATATACTTATCAACACTAATGGCAATAAGTTCACTATCTCACCATATAAAAAATCCACCAACAAAAATCCCTCCAATACTTAATTATATTAGCGAATGCCCCCGCTATTACAAATTAGCAATCATAAAAAATCTACTCCATCTCGCAAAAACCAACTCGTCTACAAAACACATCTTCCACAGTGAACTAAAAAACATAAAACAGACACTCATCAACAATAATTTTCCTAACTACATAGTTGATGAACAAATACGACATTTCCTTACAAACCTGAACACAAAAAAAAAAACAACTCATGGCAATAGCCCAACCAACCCCAAACATATTACTCTCTTATATCGTAGCCAAATGTACACCAACTACCAATATAATATTCTACTAGGTGAATATTAGGACTGAGTTATTCTTAAACTGTTTTTGAAGTTGTAGGATTTCGTCAGTATTTTTAATTAACAGTAGGATATCGTCAACGTATCTAAGCTAAAAAACCCACTATCACCATTCCTTCTCGGCCTACAGCCATGTGCGACACAAAAAATGGACCTGTCTAATTTTCTCTGTATAACTCAACTCTGTTAATAATAATTTAAATGTTCTATGTTCACTGAACATTAAATGTTCATCCTTTGATAATGGCTTATGTAAGCCGAAAGCTCAGACCTGATAAAAAAATCAACAATTATTGCAATTTCTTGTCGTTTTTCCATGACAACACTATCATGCTGCCAAAAATACACACACAATATATATATATATATATATATATATATATATATATATAGTGGTGAAACGTTTATGTATTCAACATATACATTGTATGATTACGATTATAATTTCCCAATATAAATAATTTTTGTAAAATAGAAATTAATTATTCTTAATTTTTATAATTTTTCTTGGATTTTTTATATTTTTAAAGCTATACATTTCTTCGGATAAGTTCTGTGTAGAGAAATTCTTTGCTTCCATATTTCACAGTCACAGAGATTGCCCAGGAACTGTGAGCGAAAAGAAGCCTGAGTTGTTAAGATTGAAAGAGTGAAGAAAGAAGAAAGCAAAAAACAGCGGAGTGTAGCGTGACGTGCTGCTGCTGATACTTTCGACAACAAAGTGATCGACGGATTTGCTAAAAAGAAATGAACAATTGAATAAATTTGTAAATAGATAAATTTTAATATTTTCTTAGAATTTTTTTGTAACCATTGACGATCCTTATGGACTGAAAGTTACTCTTGTCTATTCAATTTTGAATTCCTTCATATGTAAATTCAAATTTTCTTCAATCGGATGACCAGTTCGACGTTAAATTTAACACTGATTACTTAACATTGTGGAAAAATAAATTAATTTGTTTTTGTGTGTATCAAAAACAGAAGTAAAGTTAAGCAAAAAGAAAAAAGAGACTGATCATTGCTACCGGGACATTTTGTGGGGATTTATGACCAAAATATACTTGACTAACTTCGAGCGAGTTGCCAAGGAGAGAAATAACTGGAGATATTTGTGTCAGACTGGTATCAGACATTTTGAAATCAGTCAGAATTGACCGGCTAAGAGACGAAAGACAACGGTGAAAATAGTCAGCAAATATGCCTGTGGCTACGACCTGAGATCCTCGCTGTTTTACAATATGTGAACTTGTGTTCAGGTCACTAACCGGAATGAAGTGTTATACATAACACAAACATAAAACTGATTGTGTTTGTTGGAGTATCTCTGCAATAGCCCGTGTTGTGTGAGCTGGATTATTTTTAATCAGCGTTTTAATTTGGTTATTATAAATACTGCATACCCACTGGAGAGTTCTACACTTTCTAGACCAAATTTCCTAGTTCTGAACTTTGCAAACAACTCAGAACCTTCTGCTATAACACCGTCTCTATAAATGGCACATTTTTTTTGCTCTTGCACCGTGATATGATAAATAGCGGTTCGTCTATTCATTATCCACATGTCGTTATCCCAATGGAGGAATAACGAATAATGTGGCAACAGCGAATTGAGTTCAAATTCCGCCTGTGCAATTTATATTAATTACTTTTGGGAAAAAAGGTATCATTCCATCTTTACTCACCATGAATATGTATGGGTTAAATAGCTGGGTATACTGAGCTTTCGTAGTAACCAGTCTACGAAAAAACAACGCTGAATTAAAAAAAAACGTTGTCAGAAGAAGACAACGGATAAATATCTTTCCTCAGGACAAACGTGACAATAGCGTAGATGACAGCTATTGAAAAAGAAATGAAGCTATGAAAAAGTATTGGGTAAAAAATATACGTGACTGGTTAGGAACGGTGACTCACTGGGAGTTGTTCAAACTTCTTGCAATTTCGATTTGAAAATGTTTTCCTTGCGCTAATTACATAATACACAATCATCTCTCTTCAGTCGCCCCTTTCCACCCTTTCAATTCTTGTGTGATGTCCTGGAACGTTTTAATTTTATTCAATGTCATCCTTTATTCTGGAGGAAAAGTTACAATAATGAGATCTAAATAATTTCAGTAGCAGAATCCATTAATTTTCTTGCTAGATATACCATCAATACTTTTGACAAATTCAGAAACACTGATCTTTTAGTCTTTTCTTTGAAACCATTCAAAACAATCCAGAATGACAGTTACAATAGTAATCTTGATGATTTCTATACTTCCCTGACCCCTTAAATATATTCATCCAATAATATCATCATAGTCTTTGAGTTTTCAACCAACAGTAAATAGTGCCTTACACAGGTTCCAAGTAGCTGCAAGGTTCCCTAATACATCAGTACACAAGGTGATAAATTTTGCACCAGGAAATTGAGATCTATTTATTATATAAAGAAAAGCTAAATAACATATTTTCAAAATGTTGTACTTATATTAAAAAAGAAAAGGATATTCAATAAAACCACCCTTACTCTGTTGGACAGCCTCGATGCGGCCTAAAATGCAATTGCATATCCAGAACAGGTAGTTTTATGCCATGTTAACCATTACATCCACGAGGACAGCTGACACTGTGATCATGTGGTTAATCTCCCTCTTTATGACGTTCTAGAAGGATTTATTTAGAGAAATTAAATCATGAAATCTAGAATGTCACAAAACTGAGGTACTCTTGAAAATTCACGGCCAACTGTTCCTGATTTATGTACTTCGTGCGGAGAACGAACAGAGCCCCAGTTGAATATGTATGGCCACACTATATGGTTATCTTCGACACCCTGTTTCATTTTAATTTCCCGGTCCAGACTGGAATGAGAACGTCTAAATGTTGCGAATGCTGTGTAACATTACGTTAAGTGCTCTAGCTAAATATGTGATTTCAGGTATCTGGTGCTCACTGTATTCTTTATTATCATTTCGGGATTAAAAAACAAAAAACAAAAAAATCATATTTGGTCGGGTTTTTTAAGCTAGTTTCTGCAGGAGGCCTAAATCGCAGTTACCTGAATCACTAGTATAAACGGTCTTTTAAGTTTTTGATATCCCGGTCGGTGAATGTGAAAATCGTAAGAAAAATGTCATAATAATTGTTTTCAAGCAAGTAAAATTATAGTATTACTACTGCATACGTTTAATAGTTAATAATTCAGTTTAGCAAACATGAGGGCCATAAATGAAGAATGCTGTTACGCATTAAACTTTTAGGAGTCTATCCCTGACGTTAAAAATTACGGCTAAATATTTAAGAAAATTATTAGGTGTTTTCTCATAGGCTATCCCCCTGAACGTGATAGGACGCAATATATATATATATATATATATATATATATATATATATATATATATATATATATAATCAAACGAGTTGTGAAGAATATATCTGTATATAATAAGAGTATATAGTTATCCGCGGACAGATCTGTTTCACTGCACGGTTAGACATCCGATTGCTTTTATCCAGAGATTGAAACCTGACCGAATTGGTGTCAGTCGGCGATTCTACCTCTGAGCGATGGACGCCCGGTAGAACGAAGCGGACTTTTAGCGTGTGATATACCATGTATATATATGCCAGTAGTTAGAGTGTTTTAATTCATTACTGAATAAACGATGCGTATATATATATATATATATATATATATATATATATTCTCCATTCCTCGACGACATAATTATTGTAATAAATAAATTAATAAGTCATTGTTAAGAAGCAAAAACGTGACAAGAGCTTTCTTAACTGATTGTAAAGTTTAATAACTGATACTAAAGAGAATAAACATCTAACGCTACCTTTCTATTGTCTCTCTAATGAACTATTGTCTCTCTCTTAAGTAGTTATTCTGTTTATAATCAAACACTATTATATATTTATTTCTACCGGCCTGATTATTTACGATACATTTTTGTTACGAAAATGTGTGTCATTAGGCAGGATTAGAACCTGCGACCCTTATCCACATAGGGGAAGCCACCATGTGATCTGGCGCGTCTTAGACCTCTCGACCACGAATGACGATCAGTCTATACGAAGTCAAATTAAGCCTATAACACAATCTTCGAATTTATCGTAATAACCATCTCTGCTCTGAAATGTATCGTAATGTCAACAAATGTAAACATGTTAGGGAAATTAACAAAGATTACCGAAACTGGTTATATACCATCGACAATTTGTAATTTTGTTTGAATATTATTTTTGAACGATATTCGTATTTAAGTAGATATTCTGGATATAATATAACAGTATTATATATTTATTTCTATCGGCTTGATTACTTACGATGTATTTTGTGGCTAGGGGTCGCATATTCGAAAAATCTGGCCGGTAGAAATAAATATATAACAATGTTTGATTACAAACAGAATATCTACTTAAATACGAGTATCGATCAAAAATAATGTTCAAACAAAGCATTTCATATATATATATATAGTACTGTGCAAAATTATTAGGACAAGAACTATTTTATCTTTTATGAGGCATCAAAATAAAGTTTGAAATGACCCCTGCCCTAACACTTTTGCACACTACCGGTAGTGTGCAAAAGTATTAGGACAGAGGTGATTTTCCTAAAAATCTCACTGAAATTCAAATACAGGGTGAAAAGCCAAGTAAATTGCTAATAAATATTGATTATTTAAAACTAGGTGTAAAAGAAATGTATTAAAAAGAAGTTATATTTATTTTTTCCTATTTTCTATTCAACAAGTTATTTTGAAACTACTCTATTGAACATCTGTGGGATATTTTGGATAAAAAAATTGATAAATCTAATGTTACTTCGCAAGACACACTTTAGAAACAAATACAAGCTGCTTGGCAGGAGATACCATTAGATACATTGAAGAAGCTGGTGATGACAATGCCTGACAGAATGAAGGCTGTGATCAAAGCAAAAGGCTATTATACTAAATATTCAATTTATTTTGTAGCAAGTATTCTGTTCTTGTTAAAGCATTTGTTGAGTAAATCAAATAAAATTACTTTCATTAAATTGTTTATTTTCTATCAATATGCCTAATAAAAGATAAAATAGTTCTTGTCCTAATACTCATGCATAGTAATATATATATATATATATATATATATATATATATATATATATATATACTGTTAAATATAAGAGACAATGAATGTCTATTATGTTTAATCATGGGCCATTATAAACGTCTTATTTTGGCTTTAGTTTCAGTTAAAAATAAAGACAAAAATTCTCCAACATTTGGATAATTTTTATTAAGTTTGTTCTAAGCTTTCAGTTCACATGAGCCATCTTCAGAGAGATTATTAAGACGGTAACACAATAAAATCCACCATCAGCGACGATTTTGTGTTGACATAAAACTTCGCTAGGCAATGGCAATAGTTACCAAAAATAACAAACGCAGTTCGCAAATTTGCAATGCGGTTCTATGACGTCACACCGCGTGATAGCGCGAAATGACAACAGAACAACGCGTTTAAATGCAATGTAATGTGTTAGCACTGTGCATATATATATATATATATATATATATATATATATATATAAATGCATAGTGATCTTATTATAATTGGAAGGATATTCTAAATTTATATTTTCGTGGCACAAGCCATTCAAAGAAGCGCTAGAAAATATATCCGGAGTTGAACAGCTTATAATAAAAAGAACTGATACAATTATAGCAAAAAGAGCAAAACCTTGGTGCGGTCAGATCGAGGGTGATGTGTGCAACAGATAGCAGAAGAACTGTTAACATTAAAAGAGTTGCAAATTCTCAGAGGATTTGGCAATAAGAAAACATTTACCCAGAAATTTCTATCTGGAATTTTGAATCTTGACAATTCAATTGTCGGAATCACCCTTTGAAAGCATTGTTTGTCTGTTCACCGTTAGCTGCTGTCACTTTTAAAGTACACCATTTATGGAGCTAGAGGCGGTAATGTCCTCATAAGCGAAAGCTTCTTTCGCAGGGTTATTTCGGTAATAAAATGGTCACACATCATATTGTTGGCATTGTCATTGTCATTATTCTTTTGCCATCGTCAGTGTCACCATTTACATATGTTTCTTATTATCATCATCAACACTGAACTTAATAAATCTATCATTATCTGTTTGTTGTCAATGTTCAGCAAGGATGCCTTCATCATAGAAAATCTAGCTTCATTATTTGCTTAATAATTTAGATTAGTAAAACATTCATGTATCTGGCTAATTATAAAACTACTAGCAGTATAGACCGGCGTTGCTCGGGTGTAATGAAAGCTTTTATATATATATATTATCGATATTCTGCACTATTGTAAGAACTGCAACCTTGAAACTTCTGAATATCGTTTCTTATGTCTTTGTCTATGAGTGTATCAAATTTGATTAAAATCGGACCACTTCTTCTATAACCCGATTTTTTCGATTATCAATTTTCGATATTTATCGAAGGTACCTCGACACAAAACCTAGCTAAGAACACTCGCAGACGCTTATAGTACAACTGAGTAAATTTTCAAGAAAATCGGTTCAGGCGTTTCGGAGTCTGTAGGTAACGGACACACACACACACACTCACACAGAGTTCCATTTATGAATAAGTTTAGATTAGATAGTAAACTTATTTTTTCATTTTTGTTTTTGTGCGTCTTTCATATTTTATACGATTAAAAGAACAGAAGACATTTCCATAAATATTTTAAATCTAATTCAGCCACTTTCAAAATTTATTGGTTAACTATTTATCATTTTCCTTCCATGAATGAAAATAGAAAAGAATTCAATGTTGGACATTGAATTCCTTTTTGATGACTCAGACTTTTCAAGTTATTCGATGTTTTGATCTGTTTAAATTCAAAACGTTACAAAAAGAAAAAACGGCTACCAATAATACCTGCAACGATTGTTCGTATTTAACAAAGAAATGAAAATAGAAAACGATGGAGATAAGAATAAGATTATCGTTAATCTCATGAGTAAAATAAAAATCGCAGTTTTCTGGGAATTAAGATATATAATCTATTGTTGTGTTGTGAAAGAAAACTAGTAATTTAGTTTTAAAAATCTTAAATAACAACGAAATAAATCATATGACAGCTGAATCGTTGTGGCCTGACTCATAAGGGTAGTTGAGAATTGAAGATTACAACATGCAATTAAAAAAATTCTGAGAATTTTGTTTTCGAAAAGAAGTTAATGCTAATTTGAATAATTTATCAGATAAATAATAAATACTTTCATTAAAATAAAATAAGAAGACTTATTAATTATTTTCTGTTAATCTATGCATAATTCTAACGGTAAAAAATATATTCCATATTTCCATTTTTTATCATGATCTTGAAAACAGAAATGACTCACATGGAAACGGCGAAAGCAAATCGTTGTCTCATATCAGTGTTATTCAGAAGTTCGGATGACCGTTGATTTGCTCGTTAATGTAATCATCAAAATTTCTAACAGCTTATCTTTGAACTCTTCATTTTCGCTTTATTATTAATCAATAATTGCCATTTATTAATAATGTTGATCAGTCAATATAGTCGTGATTTCCACTGTAATCACCTGACAAGGTAATACGATGTTTTCCTGGAATTTATCAAGTTATTTTGACGATCTCAATAACCAGTTACGCGGTTTCAATGTAAGTTCACTGTCAACTATTGAAGTCTTTTTTTAAGTGAGGAAATAGAACATTTCCTGAGTGTTTTTATTTGTCTATCGTCAAATGGTGTTATCTAACAGTCATATTCACATTTCGTGCAGAGATTTGCGTAAAATATTGCATATCCAGGTCCATCAGGACTCACCTCTACCCTTAGAATGTTGTGGGCGAGATTAAAGAAGAACGCAGACGATGGCTATCACGGAAGAATATTATTGATAAGTAGCCTCAAATATGTACAAAACTGTAACGGAAGATTAATTAGTGGTGAGGGTAATTTAGGTAAAAAAAAAATATTTTTCCCAAGATTTTCTAAAAATAATTATTCTAAAAATTATTTCAGTCATGTATAAATCAGTTCTGAAATTTTCATCAAAATCCAACTATTATTTGATTTTTGTAAGAATTTCCGATTCCAAATGTATTTTTCACCGGCAAAAAATGACTTGCGTATAGGTACATCCACAAAATCGCTGAAAAAACAGCATAGTCAGAAGGGAAAAGGTCCCAAACTAAATAAAACAAAGTTCTATCGGCAAGAAGTTTATATTACCATTAAGAGGATAGAACAAAGCGTTTTTTAAATATTTTAAAAATGTTTTTAATTATTTCTAACACGTTCGAAATTCTTGTAGAAGGTTTTTTTTATTACGTAAGTGCGATATCCAAATTGCCGCTATTTTATTAAGTAAACAAACGTAATTGTTATGCAATGCCCTTTTTTTGGCCGTGAAAGACAAATTAATTTGGAAATTCTTGCATAAATCAAATAATGGTTGGATTTTGATGAAAACTTTAGGACTTATTTATAATTGAATGAAATCAGTTTTTATTGCATAATTTTTAGAAAATATAGGTAAAAATATTTTTTTTAAGTATGTTACCCGCCCACCAATTAAATTCCAGAAATGGGTAACAATTTGACCGCGGGCCACTCTAAAACTAATATAAAAAAATCCAGGAGTCATTGGGGAATGCTGATTCACTGTTTTTTTTTCTTCAGTAGTCCCCATCTTTCTAAAAAGTAGTTCCGAATTGCAAAAAATGCAATAACTATGCCAATTTTTATGTGAATAAACTTTTGATTGCTTTTATGAACAATATAAATTAAACATATCATCGTCTGAAAAGAAAAAAAAATTCAATGGCTAATTAATTTTTACAAAAGTTATGTTCATTTTTTTTGGATTTTTAAAAAATTATATATAAAAATTATATATAAAAGTTTAAAAATTATTGTTAAATTTCTTCCTGTAACGGGCCGGCTAGGGTATGTAATTAATGCATGAAGACTACAATTACTAATCGAAAATTTAAAAGCTTAATACAAATAATTGACCCCGTCAATTTTTAAAATAATTAAAAACATTTTAATTGTGTGCATTTTGATTGCCCGTATTTTATTTGTACGGGGGTCCGTATGTGATATTTAGCATTAAAAGGTCACGTGATTCAAGGATTGTCTTCTCTTACATAATAAATTACATTCATATGTTTTTGTCGCCTTCGGGCCCCCCTTCCGCTTGTCATTAATCTTTCAACACTTGAGACAAGCTGTCATGCTCGGGCTACCTAAACTGATAAGAAATTACAGGGAATATTTCAGAGAGTAAGCAAGCACAATTGTTTGAAATCAGATAAAGGTAAGTTTTAATTTAAAAAATTGACTTTAATAACGTGTCAGCGACGTATATTTTATTTTTGCCAGATTTTTAAACAGGAATGTGGCTACTGTTTTGAAATTTGTCGATCAATCAAAAAAATGGCGCTACTTTTAAATTTTTTTTTAATCTGAAATTTTTTAGATTCCAATCAATATAATTTTGCTTTAAAATACGCCAGTGTATTTTGTTTACTGAAATTACTAAATTTAATCTCTTGACTTTCAATTAAAGCTAATTTTAAAGCTTGAAGATAACTTATTTATTTTTAAAATTTCAATTTAAATTTAGGTGTAGAAAAATTAGTGGCGGTACCTACTTGAGTAGTATTATATTTGCCGCAATAAACCCTTGTAAAAATTGCGTCAGTCATGGACGAACGAAAAACAAAATTTTATACCCAAATTTCAAGCATATTAGAAAGAATTAAAATATTTTTTAGATAATTAAAAAATACTTTGATTTATCCTTTTGATAATAACCCGAAAATTTTACCGATAAAACTTTGTTTTTATTTAGTTTGGGGATCTTTTCCTTCATACTATCCTGTTTATTAGCAAATTCGTGGAAGTTCCTTCTCTAGCGGTACCAGTACACATTGATTTGATTGTACATGATTATTATTATATTTTTTTTTTTGCTTTTAAATACTAAATTTTTCTGACTTTTTTAAGAATTTATTGCTGCTTCGTTTTCGTATTCTAATGTAAACAAAAACAATAAAATCAGTTACGGAATAGATTCAATTACGACATATTTTTAATTTGTGCGTTTAAATATTATTTTAAATTGATACTCGTATTTAGGAAGATACCCTGCGTTTTTATAATTCAAAATTATAGTTATCTAAAGGTCTGAATAATTTAGAAATCTTGTTAGAAAAATTTGCATCCATCGGAAGGATTCGAACCTGCGTCCGTTTGGGGAAACCGTCAGTTGATCTGACGTGTCTTGACCACTCGGTCAGGAAGATTTACAGGAAATTACGTTTTTAAAACATTATTTTATTTTAGGGTTTGTTTAACTTTGATTTCGGAAAATTATATATATAATCCAGCAGGATAATCAGGTAGGTAAATCCCAAAAACCCGATTCTAATTAATACCAATTTCTTTAATATTAAAATTGAGCAAGGTGGCGGGCGCGATGCAAATATTATATTCTAATTACAGAGCCAAATATAAAAATAAAGCAAAAATTTCGATATTTAAATCCGTTGAATAGCCATTTCTACGAGGACTTCCCCGTTTCTTCAGCAATGGCGAAACGAAGATTTCATTTAATCAAATTCAAATGACAAAAGATTTCATACCGGTAGAAGTCCAAAAAAACAAAAACAAAAAAACATCCATCCACAGGAAAATAAAATGGGGTGGGATTGATAATTTTTTAAATAAACAGGGAAGCAGACAGATACCTATGTCTCATATTCGAAGACATCCCCTCTCCTTTATGTGAGGTGAGAGTTTAAAAAATGAAGTCTAGCCATGTCAGGGGATTAGAAGTGGTAGAGGGAACGAAAGAAAATTAAAATTAAAAATAATATATATATATATATATATATATATATATCAGTTATGTGGAAATGTTTTACACTTAACGGAACAGTGTTATTTCAGTGATGCTAACTATGAAGATTAAGCAGAAAAAAAAGACTCCTGAAGAGTAAAGACATCACAATAACGCCTTCATGACGGAAACAACACTAATCAGTTAAACTCAGTTAAGTGACAAATTTATCCATATTATTTTTATTAACGGTTTATCTCTACCTTGATATTGAGCACTTTATGGCAAAAAACCGGCTTGCCTAAAATGCTTTTCTATTAGTAAACTACTAAAAAAGATCAATTTTGTCACAAAGCATCGCGCGCGCGCGCACACACACACACATACACACACACATATATATATATATGTATATATCAAATACTCTTTTCTAATTAATCATTTTAGTGAATGCTCTGAACAATTTATTTATGAACACGAGGGCCGTCTCTTATCTCAAGAATACATCAGACGCGGATAATTGTCTGTTAAGATAGATTCCTTACAGATAAATTGAAATTTATAATGATTTTACATGCAAAAATATAATCTTAACCAAAAGAGTTTTATCATTAGATCAATGTCCATTTTAAATAGTTCCAAACTTAAAATTGCTATAATTTGATGAGTCATGGGCAAAATATTTCGGATATTTATTTCATTTGATGGAATAGTTGCTTTACAGAGAGAACACCAGGATTATTAACTCGTTTTGAATCAATATTTTGTAAAACTTCAGATAAGCACGCGTGATAAATGTCAGCGAATGTAATGTGGAAAAAACATCTTCTAAAAAATGTAATTGATGAATTTGTGGTGGAGAAACTCATCTCGTTGTATTTCTGTTCTTTTTCCCAAATTGCGATATTCAGACAATAAATCGTCCTTAAAAACAACCGTTTCTATGAATATTTCAACATTTATTTTCTTCAGTATATTTATTGCAACAGGCACAAATCTGATTCCCTAAATTTGAAGAATGAAATAAAAAAGATAGCAATTTTAAACTTGGCTTCTGAACATAAATTCCTTTTCGTCGCCAAATCGTGAACATGAATTTCACCAACAATGACATTCAAAATGATATTCAAGTTTATCATTGGTTGTTTGGATTAAGTGTCTTATTCTTCCCATCCGTTGATTCTTTCTTATTTTGAATTGTAATTTAAAGTTACTTCATTATTATATGTTGTGGATTCCGGGTGAGAAACCACACAAAATAATAAATAACAACAACAGATATGGAGATAGAAAATGTAAGTTATATTGAATAAGGTATACAAGCTGAAACACGGTTTAGTGAATTCAGGAATACCATTAGTAGAAATTAATATATACAGTCTTGCCATGAAATAATTTGTCTGGGTAATGAGTCTATATCCAAACAACTCCAACTCTACAACTCTACAACCGCCGTTCTCTGTATAGGCAGGATTATATGTACACATCAACCCCCATCTCCATAGCTTCATTTTTGGGAGGAGTTGGTATTTCTTTCGCTTGGGATCTATGATTAATGGCTCTGAATGTCGGGCAAAGAGCACTAACCCAGTCGTAGTTGGGCCGAAGGTAAAATCACGACTGGGTAACTATAGACAGATATTTTAGCCGGGCAGAGATCATTAAACCAGCCGTGGCTCCGCCGAAGGGTAGATTCACGACTGGGTAACGATAGACAGATATTTTTGGCCTGGCTATATGGCCCGGAAGACTCACATAAAAATGACCTTGTGTCACATGTTGTCTTAAGTGGGAAGGCCAACTAAATACGGTTGTAGAGTTGCCTAGTTGGTCAGTAGTTTGATGCAGAGTTAGTTGGAGTTGTTTGGATATAGACTCGTTACCCGGACATATTATTTCACTTCCAAACTGTATATATTGATTTCTACTAATAATATTCCTGAATTGACTAACCCGTGTTCCAGTTCGTATATCTTGTTCAATATAACTTACATTTTCTATCTTCATATCTGTTTTTGTTATTTGTTATTTTGTGTGGTTTCTAACCCGGAATCCACAACAGTATTGAACACTTTTTAATACAAATGTGCTCTAGTCTAATTTCATTATGACCAAAAACTCAGTAATTAAACAATATATATATATATATATATATATATATATATATATATATATATATATATATAGATGCGTGTGTGGGAAAAAAAGATAGTGAAATGAACACATGACCCAATTGATATAGGCATTGGTTAGTTCCAGTGACTTGACCCAAAGAGTTGTGGGTTCAATACCTGGCTACAAATGAAGAAATAACTTAGAGAGTGTTGAATTAAAGAAAGAGATAACGAGAACGAAATAAACGGTTTTGTTCAAAATTCTTAGAACCCGAAGAATGTGGGAGCGTACAACGCTCGAAACGTCGTAAGCAAGGCAACAAAGATGAGGGCAACAGTCCAAACAATGTAAATTACAATTATAATAATCATGATAATAATGATAATGTTTATAACATTTGAATTATGTGCTCTCAGAAGTTAAAGACAGAAAAAACAAACTTGTTGAACAGGTGGAGTAGGTTCCTGGAGTCTTGATCCTTTCCTCTCGACAAATTCACACCAGAAGAACATGGGAGCTTATTTTTCCTCAGGCTGTTGATTCACCTGCTCAAATGCAATAACACGAAGCTAGAAAATATGCATTTAACCTTTTCACAATTGTTACCACCATTAACTGTTCAAAAGCACTTATGCTAAAAATGAGGCAGCAGCTTTTGTGGGAACAGATAGCCGAGAAAAAATAGGAATAAGAAATCAGGGAAAGAAGATGAAATAAAGAAAATATTTTATTAAGAAAAAGAAACGAGAATGAAAAAGATTAAGAAAAAAGAAAAAGAAAAAGGCAAATTTAATGTTCTTAAAAAGGAGTTAAAAGAAAATGAGAGTAGAAGGTGAAATTAACGAATGAAAAAAAGAAATGAAAAAAAAATAAATGAATGAAAAAGTGGTATAAAGAGAAAAGAGGGAAAGAAAACGGGAAAATAAATAAGAAAATACTTTTTTTCGTATAAAACATTTCCAGGATGGAAGTAGAAAATAGGAGAAACGTAATGGAAATGTACCCAAATCAGTGAAAATGAAAAAGTAAAATTCAAATGAAGATGAGAAAAACCAAAAAATAAAGAAAATAAAAGAAGAAAGAAAAATAAACAATTCTCAAAAGATATCAACCCGTAGAAATAAGCACCATGAATGTAAAACGTAAATAAATATCTAGAGGAGGTGTTTAGGTTTCAGTGGAAAAAAAGTAGAGAAACAAAACAATAGTGTTGACGACAGAGAAAAGAAAAAGAACAGTAAAGGGAACAATGTTTAAAACAAAAGCAATTATGGCAAAAATCAACCCAAAATGGCGATGATAGTGAGGAATGATTGATATTATCTAAATATTTAGGTTTGGGTTTGTACGGCCCAAGGCCATAAGTATGGAGCAATAAGTAAGAATCGAAATCATTAAATGTATAAATAGCTTGCGCAACAGTTTTAATACATCAGTCAATAAGTCCAGTGCCTGACATAAACATGGCACTGCTAATAACAAATACATATGGTTTTTATGAAGTACTAACATTCAAATGTCACGTGATAAAATTTGGGCCGAATTTTACAACTTACAGTAATTTAAGTGAAGCTACTGTTATAAATTTTCAAAACAATGGAAACATCTGAATTTCGTGTGTTGATAAAACATTGCTTTCTGATGGGAAAAATACTGTTCAAGGAAAACAATGGCTTGATAAGTGTTATTCGGACTCTGCTCCGTTAGAAACAACGGTTAAGAGGTGGTATGCTGACTTTAAACGTGGACGTACAGACACAAATTATGCTGAACGCTCAGGTCGCCCAAAATTAGCAGTTGCCCGGAAAACGCCAAAACAATCCACAAACTCGTTTTGGCCGATCGGAAATTAAAGTTGGGTGAGATAGTAGAGGAGTTGAATATATCAGAAGGCAGTGAGTTTGCATTAACGTTTGTTAATGAGAAAGCTGTGTTTTTGATTTTAAATAATTTCAATTTTTTGGCCATTTTTCATCGATCTGTCCATTTTGTAAACTGAAGCCAAATCTCCGTTTTAAAAAATCATGCAAAAATAAAATACACCTCACTGAAACATTATTTTATTCAAATTACCGAATTTAATCTTACCTTAATTTGATTTGAAACAAGAATTAATTGCTTACTACCTGAAATGTACTATAAAAGCGTTTCTTAATTACGGTATCCTTGTTATCGAGTAGCCGTCAAAAAATGTTAAGTATGGAAGACGAATTTACACATAATCTTATTCGTACGCTTCTTTTTTATTATTTGTAACTATGAGTTAAAATTAAAAATTTACCACCGTATTTTCAGCAATTATCCAATATTTTATAGAATTTTAGTTAGTTCAGCTTTATAGCCTAACGTTTGAAGATGTTCTATGAAAAATAAAAATTAAAAAATATAAAACTTTCTTTTAAAAAAAGATTTACAATTTAATAACAGAATGAAATTATATGACGGCAGAAGTAACTCAATAATTTAAGAAATGTTATGGCATTTATTAATTTTTATTTTTAATATCTATTTTTCATATTTTTTCAGGTACTTTCACAAATTTTTTTAAAGAAAATTAGGGATTGAAATATAAAACTTGCTTTAAATTTTGAAGAGATGATTTAGACATGAAACAGGAAACAGACAGGAAACATTGAAGCAAGATGAAATAGTTTTACCCTACCGAAAATGTTTATAATTTTTTCTTTTTTCATGTATGGAGCAGAACCATTGAAACACGTGACCTTTTAATGATATATATCATGTACGGCCACCCGTAACAAGAAAATACGGGTAATCAGCATGCACACAATTAAAATGTTTTCATTATTTAAAAAACCTACTGGCTAAATTACTTGTATTAAACTTTTCAATTTTCGATTAGTAAATGTAGTCTTCATGCATTAATTTAACAGCCTAGCGTCAACGATGAAGGAGGAAATTTTAAAAAAATTTTAAAGTTATTGTAACAAAAAAAATAATAAAAATAAAAACAAAGTTTTGTAAAAATTCATTATTCATTCTATTTTTTTCTTTTCAGAGTATTATATCCTTAATTTATATTGTTTATAAAAGTAATTAAAAGTTTATCTAAATAAAAAATAGCATAGTTTTATTGCAGTTTTCGCAATTCAGAGCAGATTTTCTAAAAATGAGCTAATTTTGAAAAAAAAATAAAAATAAAATAAAAAAAGACAATTGATTAGCATTCTCCAATGGCTCCTGAATTTAATTAATATTAGGTTTATGGGGAATTGGTGGCGAATTTTTAGACATTTCCGGAAATTAATTTGTTGTTGGTGGGTAATATATGTAAAAAAATATTTTTACCAAGATTTTCTAAAAACAATTAGTTCAACAATGATTTCAGTCAATTATTCATAAGTCCTGAAAATTTCATCAAAATCCGACCATGATTTTATTTTTTGCAAGAATTTCCAAATTAATGTTTTTCACCGGCAAAAAAGTAGCTTGCTGAATTTTACGTTTGTCGTTATAAACACTTGCGTCACTCACGGACGAAAGAAAACAAGATTTCTACCAAAATTTCGAACGTGTTAGAAAGAATTAAAAAATTTAAAAAATATTTTAAAAATATTTTATCTATCCTCCTAATAATAACATAAACATTTTTCCAATAAAACTTTGTTTTTATTTAGTCGGGGGCCTTTGTCATCATACAATGCTGTTTTTTCAGCGATTTGTTTGAGATGCCTAAAAATGTGATAGAAACTGAGGCATATTTTGAGGCCAAAAACAAATCGTTCTGCAAAAAAGGCATCGAATTGTTAAAAAAGTGTTGGAATCTGTGTAAAACTCTAGAGGGAGACTATCCTGCAATTATATAAATCCACCATCCGCCCGTGTATTGAGTACTGCTGCCACATCTGGTCGAGTGCCTCTTCTATTCTCCTCGGGGTTCTTGACAAAATACAGCGAAAAATCTGTAATGTGAGTGATACCGACTTGGCTGACCGCCTGCAGTATCTCTCTCACTGGCGTGACGTGGCTTCCCTGTGCCTCTTCTATAAATACTTTCATGGCTTCTGCTCTGACGAACTTGAATCACTGGTGCCCCCTAGATGTGAATTTGCACGAGATACTAGATTAGCAACTAGGCCCCACCCCTTTTACAGTGAAACCGATGAAATGTAACGCAATTTCCACTCCAACAGCTTCTTTCCTCGCACTTCCCGCCTGTGGAATTCCCTACCGCATTCTTGCTTCCCCGACAGCTACAACCTCCAGGAGTTTAAATGTAAGGTCAATAGACACCTCCTAACACACTAACTCACACCCACTCTCTCCAACTCTCTTCCTATGTACATCCTAAGTCGTCTATCACACTCCTTCTGACATTTCCTATACCCAATCGCTCTATGTAACCCCCTACGCTATAGTGGCAGTGGAATGCCTTGCTTGGGGTGACACGATTAAAAAAATATACTGATGAATAAAGTCGAAGTTTATCTAAAAGTTGTTTTATTAGTTAGGCCCGGGATTTATTGAGTGATGTGTTATCATCTATTATGATAACAGCCTCTCACCTGAGAAGTGGTTTTAAAGATAGAAAATAAAAACAAAAAAGAGCAAATATGTATTAACTTGTACATTAAACCCCGCTCGGTACAGAAAGAAATATAAGCCGAGTGGCGAATTTTCCGTGCTTTCCCTCTAAAAATGTGATTATATTTGACTTGAACAATTTTGCTGAACAGAATATCCATTTCAAAATCTACCAAAGGTACATACCACCTTTTACGTTACAGGACATTCAGAACGACTAGTTTTAACAAACGACTTTGATTCTCTCCAGCAAACACTCTATAGATGAATAAGAGTGTGTGAAACTTTAAAAAATCTGCTGTTATTTCAATAAATCACCTAAAATAATGGTAGAAAATAAAACGCTACATTTTGTCTATTAGTCCATTTCACTGTCTTCATTCACACACACACACGCACACACACACACATACTCACAAACACACACACATGCACACACACACTCTCACACACATACACACACATACATACACAAACACTCACACACATACATACACATACACACACACACTCACACACACACACTCACACACATACACACACACACACACACACACACACACACAAGCACACACACATGCACACACACACACATATGGACTTGCCTATTGTTTTTTACTCTGTATTTTGTGTCAATAGCAATAAAATGAAAATATGCACATTTCAGAACTCACAAAAAAAAAAAAAGATTATTTTTTTCTTGTTTTATTTTCTCAATTACAATACAAACCTAAAATTTTAAAATTGCTTTTTTCAAATGAAGATGCTTTCTTTCGTGATTATATTTTTGATATCTATTATTAAAATGCTGCTAAATATCTTTTGTTGTTTTGGACCTAAAAATTAAATAAATAATTGAAAAGTTGCACGTGATCTAATTTGTATTTAAATAAATTTAACTTTATCTCAATCAAATTATTTGTCATAACAAATGTCCAATTACATATATTTGTTCCTTTTCATCATGTGCTCAGTGATTGTTTCTTGCCGTTTATATGATGACGAGATTTCGACAATTCGTTTAAATTTCAAAATCTCAGATGTTTTTTTTTTTTGCTAAGGTAGGTTCTGATTTTTAGATGTATGCTGTTCGTTATCATCAGATCCAATTCATTACAGTGGATATCGGCTCGGAACGAGAAAACGGGGAGCCGAGTTCGAATTCCACCTGAATCCATTGTATTCACTTACGCGCAAATACCCTTGGGAAAGGTATTAATCCGTATCTTCCTTCCAGTTATGGGTTAAATAACAGGACAGATTGGGTTCTATAGCCTTGGTCGGCAACCAGTCTACTGCAGAAAGCAATGGCAACCTACTGCGGGATAATCTTCTGCCCAGTCAGTCATGTCTCTCTCGAGACATGATCGCCCAAGCGTGTATCACGTATGGCACTTAACTGACTGACCATGGCCATTCATTCATGTTTATTTTTTAACCTTTCAACCGCAATTGATATGTTTATTATATGCTTCTATTTCTGTGTAATCGTCACATTCAATATTCGGTTGAATAAGTATTTAATTGCCCCTTTTTCTAAAGAAAAGTTTATTCTATTAACATTGTTTGTTATTATTTATTCACGGCGGAGGAATTTTCTATCAAAATATTAATTGTAACAGAAGGATATTTTCAAATTTTCGAAATATTTCTTATTACCGGAACGCTGTGTCGAGGAAACGATCTAGCAATATGTGTGGCTAACCATATGCAACGCAAGCGCGGTAGGGTTTTCATAGTTGACATTCCTCAAACCAGTTACACTTATAAAAATAAATATTTGTTGTATGCTGAGAATCCTGCCAGGTTAAAAGAGCATACACCTGTCAGTATGGCTTCTAACTTTTGCTTTTATTATGGCAGAATAATAATATTAAGGTCTTCATGTTTTAATTCTAGGATAAGGACTCATGACCTTAGTTATGATAAATTTCTTATTACTAAATTCATTGTCAAGAATGTCATTAATCATTGGATAGCCTATTTTCGGTCTATAATCACGACAACCGTCGTTTTGGCTATCACTTTTGTAAGTGGATAGTGGCATAAATCCAATACGTATAAAATTGACAGTAGTGACCTCACCTGATTCGATTGAATGAACCGAAACAGAAGCAGGCTTCTATTTTTCTTTTGTATTAAATTCTTTGATTCTTTCGTTGAAACCTGACAATAAGCAGCAAACTAATATCTATCTATCTATCTATCTATCTATCTATCTATCTATCTATCTATCTATCTAAGCGATTCTCTTTAAATATTTCTATATTAAATAATTTAGACATACGCAGACCTATTTTAAGGTGTGACTCGCGAACAAAAAAATTAATAACTGAACTCTCTTCTGTTCTCTCCAAACACTGTAACTACTTACTCTCTGCTTCTTGCTTTCCTACCTACTGGAACTCCTCGTCCGTGGTTCCAATATATAAAAACGCTGGTGAATCCTCTGACCCCTCTAATTATCACCCTATCAGCCTCCTACCGATTTTTGGCAAAGTGTTCGAAGCCATCATCAACGCCGAGGTGGTTCAACATCTCACAGCCCAGAGACTATTCTCTGACAAACAGTATGGTTTCCGCTTTACCAGATTTACTTCTGATATGCTCATGATCATCACTGAGTGTATACACTAGGCTCTTGACAAGAACAGCGAAGCCCGAACTGTTGCCCGAGATATCTCCAAAGCGTTTGACAGATTCTGGGCATGCTGGCCTTTTATGCAAACTGCGAGGTTATGGTATAACTAGACAATTGTTTGACCTTATCCAATCGTTCCTCTCAAATTGCACAATGAAGGTAGTATTGAACGGACATGCCTCCCAATACTATCATACGAACGCGAGTGTCCCTCAAGGCTCTATTCTAGGTCCTATCCTTTTCCTTATCTACATTAACGATCTCCCAGATGTAATAAGATCCCAAGTAGGCATATACGCTGACGATACTACAGTTTACACTCGCATCGATCAAAAATCTGCTGAGGCTGACAAAGCAAACTTCGCCGCCGAGCTTGAAACGGACCTACGATCCGTGGCGGATTGGGGTAAGAAATGGCTCGTAAATTTTAATGCTTCCAAAACGAAGCTGCTATCTATTAACCATCACAGACAATCCCTCATACATCCCATTAGCATGGATCAGGCTAGTTTCCCTGAAAGCAAAACACTGCGTCTCCTCACCTTAACTCTCACAACAGATCTCAAGTGGAATAACTATATAGAATATATAGCTAAATCCGCTGCTAAGAAAGTCAGGAAGTTTTTTCCGCCTGAGGCAACCCTGCATATATATAAATCTACCATCCGCTCGTGCATTGAATACAAGTGGTTTTCCTTCTCCTAGACTAGTACATAGCGGACTTTCACTGACCAGGTTACATGCCCCATAACATCGGCCGTACCAATAAAGATCCAAAGGAATACAAGGGTATCACATTTGGGAACGGACTGTCTGCAGGAGTTGCCGAAAACCGCTTTCGGGGCTCCACCTATCTTGCTGTATATGACTTTAAATAAATCGCTTAATCTGTTAGAAATAATATTCCAGACGACTGATTTAGGCAAAGTTTTATCTGCGTGAGAAATTGTAAAGTTAATGAAATAGCTATTCCTTTTTATAATGATGAATACATTTCTATAATAATAATAATAATAATAATAATCGTTGGCTACGTGCATCTGGATTAAAGTTTGAAAGTGAAGGTATTATTCTTGCTGCGCAAGACCAAAGTCTTTTCACTAGAAACTTTTAGGCAAATATTATACATAACAATGTGAATCCAAAATGCAGGTTCTGTGATAAATACCAAAAAACGGTAGACCATCTAATCTCAGGATGTTCTGTACTTGCCCCAAATGAATATAAAAATTGTCACGATAGAGTGGGGCAATATTTACATTGGACAATGTGTAAACCCTATGAAAAATATGTAAACAAACATTGGTATGAACATCAGCCAGCACCGGTTACAGAAATAGAAGATGTCACCATTCTATTGGATTACACCATCTATACAGACAGAAAAATTGAAGCAACTAGACCGGACATTATTGTTAAAACCAAAATGAAAAAACTTGCTTATTAATTGATATGGCTTGTCCAGCGGATTGTAACATAGCAATCAAGGAATTCGAAAAACTGTCAAAATATAAAGACCTGGAAATTGAAATAGAAAAAATATGGAAACTGAAAAAAAGTATTGTACCAGTGATAGTGGGTGCACTTGGAATGATAAAAAATGGAACAAAATGCACATTGAAAGAATCCCTGGAAACCCTAACTTAAGAGATATACAAAAAATTGTCTTGTTAAGTACAGCCCACACACTAAGGAGAATTTTGTCTATGTAACGCTAGAAATGTTATACAGATATGAAAAACATGAAATGGAGCCATAGCAACATACCACTACCTACCTTAGATCTTCCTGTCGCCTTGGCAAGTAGTGCGACCATAGCAGAAATCGATTTATAATGAAAAATGAAATAATACTACTACTACTACTAATAATAATAATAACAATAACACTCAAAATAAGAATAAGAGTCAATATATTTCCAAAATTCAAAACAGATTATGAATTAGGAGCATCTTCAACGTGAATGTTTCCGATATGGTGCAAATGTTTGAACGTCTACGCCGCTTCTCTGACCCTAGTATTTGCGGTTAGAGTTGACTGATTTACATTCTATTTGCAGCAATTGGTCTATTTGCTCATCCTATTTAAGTAAGACATTTTTAAACAATTTTTTCTTTTCTTGATTTACACAGCTTTGATCTCAGGGTAGCGTACCACAATTCTGTAGTTAAACGACTTGTCGTTTCCACAATTCTCAATGAATTCGTGCCCTCAGTTACTTGACATAATTATGTAATTATTTTCATTTACAGTAAACTTTATCAGATCGCCCAACATTTTCTGTTATTTTTGAGTGATTATGGATTAAAATAGAATCTTATAAGCAATTAAACATAATCACTTGACTTTCAAAGTTGCAGAAAACATTACTATTTGTCTACATATATCAATAACACGTCTTATCTATTTGCTATAACAGGACATCGTGTCTATCTTTACTGGAATATATATATTCTCTTTTTAAGTTGAATATACATTAAGAATATTAGTGATTATGGCTCTCTACAGCTTCCCTTGCAAAATATGTAACTATGAGTTACTATTATTGTTCTTAAGGTAGAAAGTTTAATGGTTTTCTGTTTCCTTCTCGATGTGTTTGAATCCAGAGTTTTCATAGACTGTTTGTCAACTAATGTTAGTGATTACAGTTTGCCCTGCAATATACGAGAGTTATTCAATAAATAAGGTGAATTTTTCGGTATAAGAACTTCTAATACAGATAGAAGTTTACTTTTTTTTTTATTTGCAGTCTCCCAGTAGTGTCACACAATTTTCCCATCTGTGCACAAGCTTTCGTATTCTCTCAGCGTAAAAATCTTTGGACTGATGTCTCAGCCAATCACTCACAGCACTTTTGACTTCATCGTCACTTTCAAACTTCGTACCTCTCGTGAACGCTTTCAAGGAACCAAACAGGTGAAAGTCTGAAGGGGCTCTAAGGGAGATGAGAGAGAAATTCCTATCCCAGCTCGTTGATGGTCTGCACCATTTGGGCTGCTGTGTGAGGCCTTGCATTGTTTTGATGCAAGACAACTCCATGTGACAGATGACCCCTGCGTTTTTTCAACAGATAGGCTCGAAGTCTTTGCAATGTCACCCACTGTCACCCTTCTGTCAGACTGAATGAGGTCATTGGCTGATTCGTTCACCTCAGGAGACCTCACTTTTGTAGGCTTCCCAGGCTTATCTTCATGCTCAACGCTGCTCCGTCCTTCTTTAAACAATTTAGCCCACTTATAGACATTTTTTAGCTGAAACATGTGGCAGCATACACAATTGACATTCTCCTACTAATTTCAACTGGTTTGCACCCTTTTAGCGACCAAAGACTTGATAACTCGCCTCTGTTCAATACTGGAGCATGTTTCTTGGTCGGCCATCTTTGTTAAACTCCAAAACACTCAAAGTTTTTTTTCAATCTGCAAAAAAGAAATTAAATAACTTTGAAAAAGAAGAAAAGGAAAAAATTTAAAAAAAGCATCTATCTGTATTGGAAGTTCTTATACCGAAAAATTCACCTTATTTATTGAATGACCCTCGTAGAAGTCCTTATACCGAAATGTTCACCTTATTTATTGAATGACCCTCGTAGAAGACCTTATACCGAAAAATTCACCTTATTTATTGAATGACCCTCGTCGCTGGGGGATAAAAAAGATGGAACCGTATCTTTCTGAATATAACCAGCTTCAGGAGAAATTTGAACACTGCTATATTCTTTGATTTTTAAAGCCATTGTTACACCAGCCCTCTACTTAAATAGTATCGTTTTGATCAATTTTGTTACAAGAGAATTTGTGTCTTTTGTAGTTGTACTAATAATTGTTTTAATTGTAAAACTGATAATAATCCTATCAAAAGAAATATCTGTAATAATATTTTAATATTTTTACTATATAAAACTATCTGCTGCAACAATTTTATTTCAGTAATTCATTAGTGCTTATCTTATTTCTTTTTCTAGACGATGGGTGTCCAGAATGACAGTCTGGAGGAGATGAGTGACTTGAATGGTACGGAAAACATCACAATGCCCACACATCTTCGAGACGAAGAACTAGCAAAGATGGAGATTATAGTGCAAAGCGTTTGTTTTGCACTGACAGTATTTAACAACGCATGCGTACTAATAGCACTTCTACTGCGCCGGAAGAAAGTCAGCCGAATGCAACTTTTTATCTTACATTTGAGCATCGCAGATCTGATCGTTGCGTTTTTTAATACACTTCCGCAAATAATCTGGGATATTACATACCGGTTCCTCGCAGGCGACAGCATGTGTCGTTTCATTAAATATGCCCAGATGTTTTCTCTATATTTATCGACTTATATTTTGATTATGACAGCAATCGACCGATACAGGGCAATATGCCATCCACTCACAAACCAAACATGGACTCCCTTGATGATTTACAGCATGATATTCAGTGCTTACTTTATAGCTGCTGTATTTAGCATTCCTCAAGCGATACTGTTTCGTATTCAAGAGACTAATGTAGGCAATGGTGAGTACGACTGTTGGGTTCATTTCGAACCGTCGTGGGGACTTGAGGCTTACACCTTGTATGTGTTGTGTGCTCTTTACTTAATTCCCCTCTTTATTCTCATTGTTACCTACAGCGCAATTTGCTACACGATCTGGTCAAAATATCGAGCTTCTCGGGAATCCAACAATGAAAGAATGTATAACCAGGAAGTAACGTATTCGCCGACCAAGAAAAAAGCGGAAGTCAAACTGCGCACCAATCAAAGGGGGAGAAACAGAGGCGTATTATTAAGAACGCATTCAGTTCGAGGATTTTCGAGAGCCAAACTGAAGACAATAAAGTTAACATTTGTAGTTATATTGGCTTATATAATTTGCTGGTCACCATTTTTCGTGTCCCAGATTTGGTGGCTTTATGATGAAACTGCTACCACGAAAAGTAAGTATGAAACGACCTTTCTTCTTCTTCTTCTTCTTCTTCTTCTTCTTCTTCTTCTTCGTCGTCGTCGTTTTCTTAGTCTTCTTCGTCTTCTTCTTCGTTTTTTCTTCTTTGTCTTCTTCATTTTCTTCTTCTTCTTCGTCTTCGTCTTCGTCTTCGTCTTCTTCGTTTTCTTCTCGTTTTCTTCTTCTTCTTTTTCGTCTTCTTCGTCTTCTTGGTTTTCTTCTTCGTCTTCTTCTATGTTTTCTTCTTCTTCGTCTTTTTTGTTTTCTTCTTCGTCTTCGTCTACTTCATCTTCTTCGTCTTCTTTTTCTTTGTCTTTTCCGCCTCCTCCTCTTTCTTCTTCTCCTCCTTCTTGTTCTCCTTCTTCTTCTATGTATCGTGTCCCTTCGGATTTTGGTGATCATGGCTTCTCACAACTTGCTGCAGCTCTTTGTAAATTTGTTTTTCATTATCTCTCCTGAAGTTAATTTTGCGTTCCACTTACACAATCTCGTTAGGCAAGCCATTCGCTGTTTCCTTTTGCCTTCAATATGTCCTGTGAGTGTCAAATTTTTTAATCCCCCATTCAGCATTAAATTCCATGGACAGTCCTTTGCTGCAGTTAAGTACAAGTGTACTTTGTATTTCCATCTGTAGTTATAAGTAAAATTAAGTTAAATCCCTTTTAAAAATATTGGATAAAAAATCACTTTAATATGTTACACGACAAAAAGCACCAACCTTTCATAAAAATTAACACCAAATATGAAACAATATTTACATTATTCGGACTATTATTCTCATCTTTGTTGCCATATTTACAACGTTTTGGCCGTTGTACGTTTCGGCCTTCTTCAAGTGCTAGAATTTTCGAACCGAACCCTTTATTACAATAACTGGGGTATATAAACTTAAAACACATGGCCCATTGGTTGGTTAATTCCTGTGACATGACCCAAAGAGTTTTGATTTCAATACCAGGCTAGAGAAGTGGTGATCAAGTAACTTAGAGGGAGATAAAGGAGGCACTATGCAAGGAATGGAGTTCATACACCCCACTGATTGTAATAAGGGGTTCGTTTCAAAATTCCTAGCACCGAGAGACCGGAGCGTACAACGGCGGAAACATCGTACATATGGCAACAACGATGAGGACAATAGTCCGAATAATGTAAATACATCTCAGAAATATAGACAAATACTAAATATGAAACATTTATTGATTTAATGCATAGATATGTGCTTCTAAAGAAGGGTGCCGAGAATACAATGGGCGTAACATGTGGGCAACGAGGAAGTTTTCGTAAAAATGGAAACAAAAAGGAATTGTGTATTTAAAAATTACTGGAACACATAATGAAATAAAATCTGGAGAATTTCCCACTCATAGGAAAACATATAAACGACAAAAGAGGCAGAGTGAAACAATGATTCGCCTAACAAAGAGTAACAGGAAGGGAACGAATTTACAAAGATTAGGGAGTTTCTGTCTTAATTATATGATAACGTGTTATTTCTTTAGACTATTTATATTCAAACAATTGTCCTCATGTTTGTTGTTATTACCACAACGTTTCAGCTCTTGGGACCTTTGACCTTTCTTTGGTAGATATTAATGAGCAGTCGAACTAGAGCTATCTATCCCCATCGATTAAATAAAGGGTTCAGTTAAGACTTTACATAGCAACAACAAAGACAGATAAAAAATATCACCCCTGAAAATTTCTTATTCTATCATCCGTGGTATACGTACTAAATTTTGAAGCGTGGAATTCTTTTTCCACGAAAGTTCCCCAGATATCTTAGCTCATTGGGAAACCAGTCTTAATCCTTCAATCCCCTCTTTTGATTTTTTCTCTGGTTACATTCCCCTCTTTAGAAAAGACTCCAATGTTCATATGCATGCCCTGTGCGTCACATCTGGCTAGATTGATTTCTCTTAAATTTCCAGATCATTTTTACATGTAACTCCATCTCTATCTACTAAAATCGTTTGAATATCTTTTTTTCTTTACCGCTTCCTTTCCTCTCCTGATTGTTCCGTGCTTGACAACATTTCAGACAATATAGACAAAGCCATTTCCTATCATCCGTTCGTTAATATATTTGTGTTCGGTGACATAAATGCCCAGCATGCAAAGTGGCTAAAAATCTCTGTCACAAATGTTGCTAGTGTCCATACCCTAAACTTTTCAATCACTCAATCTCTCACTCAAGTTATGAATTTCCCTTCTCATTTCCTCAATAGCCCTAATGAACTCGCCTCGCTTTGAATGAACTTTTCTTCACTTTTATCCCTGACTCTTGCCAGGCCAGGCAGCTCTATCCACTTGGCAATACTGATCATGCCGTGGTTTCTGTTAATACCCATTTCTGCTCCCTTTCCTTTCAGGAACCGCCTTCCTGCAGAATATGTTACTGCCATCAAAAAGCAAATCCTTTGGGACAATGTTTTTAGTTTCCTTATTGAAGACTGCGCTTCCGATATCTCCTCCTAGGTGAAAGCCGGCATGGATGCTTTCAACCCAGCACGGAAGTTCCAACTTAAACCTCATTTTTTTCCTTGATTCTCTCCTGATTCCTCGGTCGCAATTGCCCACAGGAAACACTTCTTCCAGCTTTTTCGGAAATATGCGTTTGATAATAATAGTTTATAATAGGCGCCTTTTTGTCTCTGCTTGCAATGAATGAAAACGTGTTTTAAATGATTTTAAGCTGTTGTTTTCAAATAAAATAAAGCAGTATATAGCATCAAGCAAGTTTGGGTCCAAGGACTACTGGAGGCTTTGCAAAAGCGGTCTAAACCATAGCAAACCATCGATCCCTATGCTTCACAATAATTTTGAGGTCCTCGCATCCACTGTTGACAAGGCTGAGTGTTTTGCTCGTAAAATCTCTTCCAACTTCACACTTAACTCGTCTGGAGTACCCACACCCGACTTTCCACATAGACTTAAGGTCCAAATAAGAGATGTATATATAATCCTGTCTATTTTCTCTAATATTATTTCTAAGCTTGACTCCCATAAAGCAAGTGAATGTGATAGAATTTCAGTCATTGTCATAAAGAAATGTACCTCTGAACTCTCTCTTGTCTTCTTCAAACTTTATGACTACTTCATCTCTGCTTGCTTGAAGTCCTACTCTGTAGGTCCTGTTTTTAAAAACTCTGGAAAGCCCTCTGACCCTTCTAACTATCTCTATATAAGCTTCTTACTGATTTTGGGTATAGTTTTCGAGCCTGTTATCAATGCTGAAATGATTCGGTATTTCATATCCGTTTTATTCTCTGATAAGCAGTATGGCTTATACTTCGCTAAGTCTACCGCTGATGTGCTAACAGTCATCATTGAATATATATATCAGGCCCTTGATAAGAGCGGTAAGGCTCGAGCTGGTACCCTAGATATCTCGTAAGCGTTTGACAGGGTTTGGCATGCTTGCTTTTTGCACCAGCAACAGGACTACGGTATTACTGGATGATTGTTTGATGTAATTCAATCGTTCTTGACTAATCGTAAAATGGATGTCCTTTTAAATGGGCATGCTTCCAAATCTTTTCATGTAAACGCGAGTGTTCCTTAAGGCTATTTTAGTTCCCAATTAGGCATCTATGCAAATGACACCATTATCTACTCCAGTTTCAATACAAAATGTTCCAGGGCTGACAAAGTAAACCTCGCTCTTGGTAAAGACCTCTAATTTGTGATGGATTGGGTAAGAAATGGCTCGTAAATTTGATAAAACGTTGCTGTTCTCCTCTAATGACCATAGAGAAGCTTTTCTACCTTTTGTCAGTATGGATCACGTTAGTCTCCATGAAAGCAATAAACTGCGCCTCTTCGGCCTCACTCTCTCAGCTGATCTCAAATAGAGTGACTAAATCGTATCAATAGCTACATCTACCGCTAAGAAGGGTGAATCGCTGTGCCAAACTATGAAGTTTTTCTCGTCAGAATCCGTCTTGCACATTTATAAATTTATCCGTTCATTGAATACTGTCATATTTATATCTGGTCGGGTGCTATTCATCTCGGGATTCTTGACAAAATTTCAAGTAGGATTAGCAGTGTAATCGGTCCTGATTTAGCGGCTCAACTTCAGTCACTTTCTCACGGACGGGATTTGGTTTTCCTCTGTATTTTCTATAAGTATTCTTCACGATATCTTCACCGTCAAGCTTCATTCACTGGTGCCCCATCCTCATGCAACTAGATTGGCAACTAGGTCCCACTCGTTTACCGTCAAAATAGGCAAATGTAACCAACATTTCTACTCTGATAGTTTCTTTTCTCACACTTTTCGCCTGTGGAACTCCCTTCCGCATGCTTGCTTCCCTGATATTTACAATCTTCAAAGGTTTAAATGACATCTCCTATCCTCTTGACTTCCATCTCTGCCTTACTCTTTCTTCGACATTCCCTGTACCGTGATTTTCCTTATCTTTTCTCTCTTTCCTCTCTTTTCACTATAACCCCCTGCGCATCAGTGGCAGTATTGCCTTGCTTGGAATGAAAAGATTATAAAAAATTGTTGAGAGCATGGATCATTTACGTTTTGAAGGGACACAGCACGTAAAAGAAAGTAAAGATTGATCAGACATCAGTATTGAATCTAACGTTTCCAGTACTTTTTGTCAAACTATGTTATTTATATAAATCAATAGGGTCACTTTAGATACCTCAAAGTATTTAATATTTTATATGATTTACACTAACTTACGGGTAAATTCAATAATAAAATAACGATTCCAATTTTGATTCGATTTAATCTGAAAGTAACATTTAAGGGGTAATCGCCGAATAAAAATTGTGTGTTATCCCAGTTTAAGGATTCTTTGCCGCATCGAATTCACATCAAAATGAGGGTTGTAGTTATTCAACACAATTACATATTGACATTCAACTGATTGAAGTTATACAATGGACACTGCGGTCAGAGATATTTTAAAAAATCTCTCTTCCTATAACTGTAGATTAAGCATTAAAAATCACGAATATTATTTTTGTAAATTACATTTTTTAAAATGTAATACAGTCCAGTTTCCTATGTAAATTTATTGATTACCCTGCGGAAACCAAAACAAAACAAACTCAAACGACGTTATTCATTAACACATAAAAGAAGAAAAATTGAAATTCGTAATATAGAGCTGATTTTGCCGTATATTACAATCGATTAAGAACGAATTTAAAAAAACATATATTTAAGAATTCATGTTGGATGAACATATTTTGTTAAGGCTTTTGTAGGTTGATTAATTTACACTTAATTTATTTGGGAAATTGGCATCCCCTATAACGCTATAACATTTAATAAAATATACCTTTTAGATATTCATTATCTGGAGTGCTTAATCGTTAAAAATATGAAAAATTAATATTTCTGGTTTCAGCATTAATTATATTTGCCCACTAACTGTTTTTTTGCGGTTCTAGGAAGTTGTACTTTTGATTAGGTTAGCATTCCACTAAACAGTAGAATAATTATTTCATGTGTAGATTTCATACTGAAATGTATCCTGGATCCTAAAAGATATCCTGGATCCTGAAAGGTGTCCTGGATGCAATCGCGATTTTCTTTCTTCCGATTTCTGAAAGTGAATCATTCAGTTAAGTGCTATACGTGATATACGCTTGGGCAATCATTTATGACTGACTAAGCAGAGATTTTTCCCGCAGTAAGTTGCCATTTATTTCTGCGGTAGACTGTTTGTCAACCAAGGCTATATGACCTATGGCTTCTCGAGGTGTATTTTGCGATTTCTTACTCAAAGCCGATATCCATTACACCCCAGTGAATACGTTGTCCAAATATTACTTTTGTCTGCAAAAAAAGAAAATTATGTTTAAACTTTAACCTATATTGTTTTCTCATTATAGATGTTTTTAGATGTTTTGTAAAGAAACTCGTACAGTTGGTGAAATTACAAAGAGTAGCCGATGAAAATTCCAAGTCATATCGCTTTTATCCAATCGGCAAGATTTTTATCCACAAGGTTAGATCTAATGACTTGACTCAAAGACTTGTAAATTCAGCACCTGGGTGAAAAAAAAAAAAAAAACCTTAGAGAGTTAAAAAGAGATTACATACACTGAGGCATATGGAAGAGGCATGACTCATGGAACTAGAAGAATCGACCCCGCTGAACGAAATAAAATATTCAGAAATTCAATCCCCTGAAGAAAGTCGAAGTGTGCAACAGCCGAATCATCTTGAATATGTCAAAAAATAGTCGAAACAATGTAAATAAAGATGTTCGTATATTCATTTTGTTAGGTTGTTATTCAGTTATTCCTCTTGCAGGGAATTTAACAATTTCTAATGTTGCTTAATGATCACAAAATATTATTTGTCAAGCATGCATTCCAGTCAAAATTGCATCAAATTTAGGAACAATGGAGAAATTTCATTATAATGAATGCCATTTATTACCTCTTATGCAAAACACACACACACACACACACACACACACACACACACACACACACACACACACACACACACACATATATATATATATGTAGTTATTATAATAATTATTATCATTAGAGCATACTGCAACTTAATAGCTATAATAATAGAGCTATTAATAATAATTATATATCAATGCTCTACTTTCGTATTAAGCACTTTTAAAAGTAAATATCTAACTGTGAAAATGTACTTCCGTTAGTATTAACCACGTATATTATTATTAATACACCTCCCATATATATATATATATATATATATATATATATATATATATATATGTAATTTTTTGTTCGAACATTATTTCTAATCGATATTCATATTTGAGTAGTTATTCCGTTTTTAATTAAAAATAATGTTTTAAACAAATAAATTAAATAAGACGGATTTTAATTTCATTTCATATACCTTCGGAACTTTCCGCAATATATATATATATATATATATATATATATATATATATATTGATTGTTTAATTATTAGTTTTTGGACATAATAAAATTAAACCAGTGCACATTTGTATTAAAAGTGTTCAATATAATTATATTGTAGAACTTAAGTTTCTGAGCTTTTTGGAAAGCATCCATCTATCAGTTTAAAAAATATTTGTCCTATTTTGGTCTTTACATCTAAATTAAATAATGGATTGAACCACAAGTCTAAATTCAAAATAGAAAACTTAAAAAACTGTACATAATTGGCTAGCCACGTGTGTAAACTGAAATCACAATTTGGAAAAGACCCAGACATAACGTGGAGTGTAGTGAAAACAACCAAGCCTTACAACGGTGGCAAAATATGTAGACTGTGCCATTCCCAAACAAAAATGAACAATTGAATGAAAGAACAGAAATTATGACTAAGTGTAACCATACTAAAAATACCTAATAGGTTCATACAACAATGGGTGAAAACGTTACATATATATATATATATATATATATATATATATATATATATATATATAGATAGATAGATAGATAGATAGATAGATAGATAGATATTAATAAAATATCTCCAACCAGAGATATATTAATGCAAATTTGATATTCTTTATGGATAGTAACTAGTAATTGTATAATGGATTAACTTCCATATTATACTAAAATAGTTCTGGCCTACTTTAATAATAGATAGTAATGCTTTTTTCAAAAATTTTGAGGGTCTAAATCTTCTGTACTTTTTCTTGTCACTAAGTCGAATGGCTGAAAATTTGTCTGAAAGTTAACTGTGAATTGTGCGAAGGTTTGTCATTTAAATAAGGTCCATCTGAAAAGCTTTTTTTAAGTTGATTCCATAATCGTGGTCATTTTTCTTTGCAGACGAAGCCCTTGTGCTCATTCTGCTCTTGGCTAATCTTAACAGCTGCACCAATCCTTGGATCTATTTGGCATTCAACAGAAACATTTTTCGAAATTTGATTCCTTGCAAGCGATGTATGAGTAAAAAAACACGACGAACTAACCACCTGATGGAACTGAAATCCGTAAAGGCCACAGGAACCGACTCTATAAATTCAATGCGAACTCGATGCAGCATTCTTAAAGATCAAAATCATTCACAAAGTCGAAGTAGCCTCAAAGACCGGAGCCAAATGCTATCGGAGGAAAATCCATAATAATCAGGTGAGCGCAATTAAGCTCTCTCTCTCTCTTTCTCTCTCTCACACACACATATATAAAGCGCGCGCGCACACACACACACGCACACGCGCACACGCGCACACACACACACACACACATATATATAGATATAATTATTACGTTAGAACATGTGAAAACTACAAACTACTACAAAATATATTTTGTTTCGACATTGAAAGAACAACGTTTCATCAAGTAGTCAACAATGATGGTAATAAACTTATTATAATTTTTGGTCAAATTTTAAATTTCTCTCTCTTAGCCGTTTCCATAGTTCCTCCCTTTCTTCCCTTTCCATATTTTCTCACATATTTTCCTCTTCGCTTTCTATTTTCTTCTGAGCTTCTCTTTCCCTTTTCATGATTTCTCATCTTATTTTCTGATCTTTTCTTCCCTTTTTCTTTCCCGTTTTTGATATCTTTTTACCTCATATGAAGAAAAAATTGCCAAAATGAAGGGAAGTGTTGTCCTTAAAAGAATTTTTTTAAAAATAAGATTCTTTTTAACATCATTGTTAACTACCTGATGAGACATTGTTCTTTCAATGTCTAAACAAAATGTACAATTTTGTAGTAGTTTGTAGTTTGCACATGTTCAAATATAATAATTAATAATAAATATTCGATGCTTTATTTTTATATTAGCATTGTTTTAAATTAATATTTTGAACGTTGCAATTATTTTCGTCATTCTTATTCATTTATATCTATCTATAAAGAATTTAAAGAAAATATATTACTGGAAATAATGCATTTTCATTATGCAGTAATGTACTTATGTACGCAGAAAAAATTGTGATACTAGCATCGTTGCAAAAACGCATGCTACAAGAATTTTGCATAGATCATCCAGGAATTTCTAGGATTAAATCCCTAAGGAGATGTTATACGCATTGGCCAAAAATGAACCTAGATAACGAATTTTTAGTAAAATCGTGCAGAAGTTGTGCTCACGCAGCTAAATCACTGCCTATAAAATTTCAACCTTGGCCTGAAAACCGATAGGTCATGGTCTAGAATACATACTGACTTTGCAGGACCATTAAGCATACTATCTAGTGGCAATCGATAGTTACATTAAATGGCCAGAAATATTAAAATGTACGTAGAAGACTGTCTACCGCGGTAACGATAAATGTTTTACACGAGATTTTGAAAGGTTCAGTGTACCCGACTCTATTGTATTGGATAACTGGACACAACTCACAGCGAGTGAATTTAAAGTTTACTGTAAATAATTAGCAATAGAACACATTGCAACGCCCCTTATCACCCAAGATCCAACGAATAAGCCTAGTGGTTGTTGATACGTTTTAAAGTACACTACAAAAGTCAAAAGAGGGGATTCAGATGAAATGACGCTACAAGTTCTGAGTGTTTTTAGAATGGCACCAAATCCGAACACTGTGTCTGGAATGTCTACTGCAGAGGTGATGTTAGCTAGAAAGATTAAGTCTGTTTTTAATAAATTACTACCACGACTTAAGACGAGAGCATAAAAAATAACAATATAAGTAAATGCTTCAAACCTGGAGTAAAGGTATTTTTTAAAATGTATCAACGTGGAAATGAATTCTGGGAAGGTGTCGTTATAAAAGAAAAAAGATCGGTAAAATGACTTTACATGGTACAGGGACAAAGGTGGGAACATAAGTTAAAACGAGGATTCGTTGATTTAGAAAGTCTCCGAAAAGAGGTACCTATTGAAATATTTTATGAGACATTTGACATACCCACGTCATCAGAAGTTGTTAAAGAAAGTTTTACGGTAAAAGAAAAGAAACAGCAACAGATTTTTAAAAATATTGAACCGAAACTGAAGATTTATAGACTCCAGAGAAATTCATCTCAAAGGGGAGGTGGCATATATAAATAAAGTGTCGCTGCAGATATCTGAGTTTGAACACGGATTGCCTGAGAACAAACATCGTTTTGATGTAAGTAGAGGAACTGTGCATCTGGGATAACGTGACGTTGTAAAAACAGTATATATATATGGGTCCATAATAAACATTCGAGGCAGAAAAGAAAAAGGTCTGTCAGTATTCTTCGAAGTATATATATATATAATCGTTTCATCCCAAGCAAGACAGTACTGCTACTGGTGCGCATGGTCTGTTTAAAAGCAGAGTGAAAGTTTATATAGTAGGAGAAAGGTTATATAGCGACAAGAAAGATGAACTGGTTACTTGGGGTGTCAAAAAAAGGACAAGAGATGGATGGGAATACTAGCGTGAAGAGAGTGGGAGAGATTAGAGTGAAAAGGAAGAACAACAAGATGCAGGGGTGTTGGGCAAAGGAGAGGAGGATGGTAGTCAAGGGGGATAAGAAATGGCAATTGATTTTGCATTTAAACTCTTGGAGGTTGTAGCTACGACAGGGAGTTCCACAGGCGGAAAGTGTGAGAAAAGAAGCTGGTAGAGTAGAAATTGTGACTGTATTTGATTGTTTTAACTGTAAAAGGGTGGGACCTTGTTGCCAGTAAGTTTGTTCGAGTAAATTCTTGCAGAGGGTACACCAATGAGCCAACTCGTCGGAGCAGAAGCTATGAAAATATTTGTAGAACAAAGGGATGCCACATCTTGTTGGTGAGACTGTGGTTAGAGTCAAGCTTCCAAGTCGGAATCTATTACATTGCAGATTCTCTTCTGTATTCTGTCAAGAACCCTGGGATGAATAGCAGATATGACAACAGTATTCAATGCATGGGCGGATGGTTGATTTGTATATATGCAAGATGAACTGAGGCGAGAAAAACTTCCTGACCCAACACAGTGACCCAACTTCCTAGCAGTAGATTTAGCTATTGATTCAATACAGTCGTTCCACTTGAGGTCTGCTGAGTTGGTGAGGCCGAGGAGACGCAATGCATTGCATTAGGGGAGACTAGCTTGATCCATGCTGGTGGGGGGCAGGAGGGGCTGTTTATGGTGGTTGACAGATTGCAGCTTTATTTTGGAAGTATAAAAGTTTACAAGCCATTTTTTATCCCAGTCCACCACAGATTTGAGATCATTCTCAAGATCAGCAGCGAGGTTATCTTTATTCGCTTCGAATTTCTTACTGAGGCAGGAGTAAATGGTAGCGTCGTCAGCGTAAATGCCTACTTGGGATTTGATCACATTAGGGTGATCGTTGATGAAGATCAGAAAGTGTGTCGGACCTAGGATAGGGCGCTGGGACACACCCGCGTTTGTGTGATAGGATTTGGAAGCATGCCCGTTCAAGCCGACTTCATTATGCGATTTGATAAAAACAATTAGATCAAACCAAGCAAGCGTCTAATGATACCATAACCCTGTAGCTCGCACAGAAGGCCAGCGTGCCAGACACTAACAAATACTTTCAATGTATCCAGGGCAACAGCCCGAGCTTCTCCGTTCTTATCGAGGGCCTGGTATATTTACTCAGTAATGATCGTTAGCAATATTAGCAGTAGATCTGGCAAAGTGGAAGTCATATTTTTCTGTCCGAGAATAGTTTATGGGCAGTGAGATGTTGAATTATTTCAGCATTAATGATAACTTCAAAGACTTTGCAGGGCGATAAATAGAGGAGTCTGAGAATTCTTCTTAAATACGGGAACTACAGAAGAGGAGGGCTTCCAGTAGGCAAGAAAACAGGAAGTAGTGAGGCAGTAATTATAAAGTTTAGAGAGGACAGAGAAGAGTTCGGGGGGGGGGGCACATTTATTTAAAACAATGACGAGAATTTTGTCACCCCCGCTCACATTATGGGGGTCAATTTTTGAAATGTTTTTGATATATATATATATATATATATATATATATATATATATAAAGAATATATCAGAATATATATGACAGATATACACAATTTCTTGAGACTCCAACATACCGAATTACATTAACAATCGCTTACATTTTAATAAATAACAATAACTATGCTTTTAATTTTTTCATCTAAAAACATCCTTTCGCTATTATAAAACCAAATATTTTCTTATTTCAATTTTTTTGACGCAGCCTTCTTAAAATAACCAGAAACCATTGTTTGTCCACACTGGCTCTTGTGAGAACAAAAGGAAACCATTCTATATTGAAATTCTTCAGCAATAAACACTGATGATTTATTTCGTATCCGATGAATAAATTGCTAGGAGATCCATAAGTTTAGTTTTAAACCTTGTATGATATGGAAAACGAAATTCTTCAATAAGCAGAATGTATCTTTCACGTATATATATTTAAAACCTTATCTATCTATCTATCTATCTATCTATCTATCTATCTATCTATCTATCTATCTATCTATTAAATAAATAAAAAGAGTTTCAATATTCATCTGTCGATTGGCAGTGGTAAATCTTAACTTTAATTAACTGAATCATTTATTGAACCTTGAAGTAACAGGAGTTAAATTAATTATCTTCACTAATAATTTATTTTTTATTCTATTAATGTTTTCGGAAAGTAATTATATTTTATCTGAAAATATATAAGTCAAATGTAATTAAAATTTATTTATATTTTATTACTAAAAACGAAGTAATCATCATCATTTGAAAGACGCCTATCCAAGGAGATTGTCAAATTTTGATAACATATTTAGATAAAACTTGGTTTTTCTAGAAAATGTCTGAAAAACTGTTTTTCATCTTTTAATCTTCTAATTAGCTAATAGCTCTCTCTATATACGATCTAGATTAAATGGCCAGATCACGAGGAAGATTTAACTAATATTGGTTTTCGGTCTTGTAAATTTCTACAGACGTTATGTAGAACGATAATCTGAATTGATAGAACCTTTTGCTTCTTAAAAAAAGAATGTGGAACTCATTTGAACAAAGAGACAACAATTAGCATTTGAAAATTTCAAAGCTGTTCTAGCAAAAAAGATTGTTGTGAAAAATATTCGCCCCTAGAAATAGGTTTATTACTTGAAAAAAATATGATACTTTTTTACTTTGGGTCGAAACTGATATTTTGTTGATAGACAAATTAGCTGAGGATACGAAGTAAAATTCCATATTGAACAGTATATTCTTCAGGATAAAAAATAATGAGGAATAATTGTTAACGAGAAGAAAGACGTTCTAAAGAGGGTAAATTCGAATTAACTTTTGAAAGGATGTAATTTGGAATAAAGACATAGTCGTTCTTCCAGTAACGCAAAGGAGCAACCTTATAAAAAGCAAAAATGGCGAAGTTAATTGCTGAATAACGTCAAGGCAAAGGAAATAGGAAAATGCCACATGTTGGAAGATCAAAAATATTGTCCGCCCTCATGAGTAAACAAATTAGAGCCCCAATAAAGCCCTTGTGCTACTAAAAATAAACTGTGGTTTGAAAAGAATAATTAATCTAATGTACAAGTGATAAGATTCATAAAGCAAAGTGGAAAGAACACTACGATAATAGAAAAAAAGTAGAAATGAAATATTAGCGCATCCGTACCAAGTGAAATTGCAATACAATCGTGATAAAGAAATCTTCTTCTTCTTCTTCTTCTTCTTCTTCTTCTTCTTCTTCTTCTTCTTCTTCATGCGTTATGTCCTTTTAAGACGTAGGCAATCTTGGCCTTCCACTTGGCATTGTCTCTTGTCGCTCTCAATATTTTTTCTCTTAGTATCTCTAAACCCCGCTCCGTCATCCATTTGCTCAGACCAAACAAGTACGTCTCGAGCTGCTTTCCTCTGTCTCTTCTTCCCTTTATCCGACCTGTGAGTATTAAGCTCTCTAGTCCCTCCCTCCTCATTGCGTGTCTCAGGAACCTCATTTGTCTTTTCCTGATATTTATTATGTTTTCTTCTCATTTGCATTCTTTCCAACACCTCATCGTTGCACACGTGCTTTGTCCATGGAATTCTCATCATCCTTCTATAAAACCACATTTCTCTCACCTCAAGTTTCTCCTTCATCTTTGATGAAATTGTCCAGCATTCACTTCCATGCAGAAGGACAGATATCGCATAGCAATCCAGCACTGTTTTCTTTATTTTTAGTAAGATTTTCCTGTCTTTCAGTATTCTGGTTAGCTTCTGAAATGCGTCTTTGGCCATTCCAATGCGTCTATGTCACAATTTCCATCCTCTGTCAAAATACTTCCCAGATATATGAATTGTTTTAATTAGTGAGCCTAAAAGTCATAAAAAAGCGAAAGTATCATGTCAGCGCAAGACAAACATGACAGTGAAAATGAGTGTAGTATAGACTCTGAAGATAAACAACTGTGGGAGGAGCACTCCTATAAAAAAGAAAACAAAACACGATCTCCGGTATTTAAACAATGTTTTAGGAAGAAGGAGGTCAATAGTGAGGTGATAAAAGCTTCCAGAATTAGTACCAGGGAAAATAAGGGCATAAAGCTTCTTCGCTAGAGGAAGATGAGGTGACTCATTTACATAGGAAGTCACCAAGACGATAAATAGCTACAGCTATTATCAATGAGGCTGTTGAGTGCTTACCACTTTCAATAATAATATGACAAAACAATTGGAATATCCTCGAACCTGGAATGAGAGCAAACTTCAATGAAGTGAATAAAAGGATTATCTTGAAATGTTGCTAATTTTACCGAATAACATTGACACCTGAAGAAAACCGAGGTATACAACGACCAAAATGGTGTGATCATAATAAACAAGATGAGGACACTAGTCTTAATAAATCAATATATATCAATAATAATAATAATAATAATAATAATATCATTATTATTGATTTTATAAATTCATGTTCAAGTATTATGTTAAACAAAAAAGGTATTTTATAGGAAGTGATTTGCCATAAATTTCCGAAAGAAACATTTTTTTCTTTATAGATGGATTTGTTTTATGGCTTACTTATTTTATTTTATTTTATTTTTTCAGTTCCCGGCATTTTTTCCTCTACAATGAAAAGACAGAAGATTTTCGGGCTTTATGTTCCGACAGTTCGAATTTAATGAAGCAGACACTCTTTCTAAAATTTTAACTTCTTCTTCGAAGTTATTTGCAAGAAATATATCCACAGATGAATACAAAACGAAAAATGATCAAAATAAAAACATAAAAACAAATAAAGATCTGAATGATGACTGTTTCGCGAAAATCTTATCAACAGAAGATTTAAACTCTACTACAAATTTACCAATTTGAAAAGTTTTAACGTTTTCACTTGTGAGAACAGAAACGGCTTATTTGTGAGAAATTCAATTTATGAAAGTCAATCCAAAAGACGGTTAGACTTAAATATTTTAATAATACGAAAACTAAATATATATATATAAACACAAAAGATACAGTTATAAAAAAAAAAGAGAACAGAGACACCCAATTTTAAAAAAAGAGAAAGTTAGATTTCATATGTACAAATCAGAGACTATTACTATAGTCATTGAGCAACCGCAAGCAAACGAAACACGCAGTACATTGATAATGAGGTTCGTTCCTCAAAGAATACGTCTTTACTTCGGTCTTCTGTCAGACTAAGCAACGACTAATTGTTCTAATTTTGATATCAAAGTTTAGATTCTCAAAATTGAACCTAAATTATGAAAGAGTGACTTTTAAATTAGGAAAACTCGACCTGCAAATTTCGTCTAAAATTTAAAATTTTATAATGTAGGTTAAAGATTTTTTTAGATTAAAGCAACGGCATTCATAATTAAAACTTAAAATGACATGAAATGCGAACAATACAGACTTTTACTTGTGCACGCATAACAATGAAAATGAATGTTAAACTGAAACTCATTGAAATGATAAAAATCAACTTTACAATTGAATCTGATAATGTATGGTTCCAAGAATAATCTGGAAAGCAAAAGCTCAAAAGAAAGGCATAAAAACACTGATCGGCTGATATTTAAGCTCAATAAAATTAAAATGTGTAAATACGGAATAGAGAATTAAGAAGACGTGAGATGTAAGAATAGAATGAATATATATATATATATATATATATATATATATATATATCTTATTATTATTATTATTATTATTATTATTATTATTATTATTAATTATTACTTTAGAACATGTACAAACTACTACAAAATTTAATATTTTGTTTCGATATTAAAAGAATAATATCTCATCAGGTAGTTTCCGTTATTATTACCTACCTGATGATTTCAATGTCGAAACAAAATGTACAATTTTGTAGTAGTTTGTAGTTTGTACATATTCTAACGTAATAATCAGTATTAAATATTCATTGCTTTATTTTTATATTGAGCACTGTTTTAAATTAATGCTTTGAACGTTGCAATTATTTTCTTTGTTCTTCTTTATTCTGGATACATATATATATATATATATATATATATATGTGTGTGTGTGTGTGTGAGTGTGTGTGTGTGTGTTAACTCGTTTTTCAAAATTCTGTTTTGTTGTTTAGATGCCGTCCTAGTATTACTCAGATAGAGAATAATTAAATTTCTTTAATTTAAATCCAGGAAAATGTGCATAAGAAAAAAAATTAGAAAATGCATAAGAATCTTGGTCGTTTAAAATTTCAGTGTTGACTGTTGAATTTGATGAAATTAAATTCTTATTAAAAACCTTTAGAACTGAGTTTAACCTGTTTTTTTTTGTTTTTTTAAGAAGTGTTGTTTTTAATTTTGGGAGAGAATGTAAACTTTATGAATCAGGCTAAACGTGGTTCTTCAAATGGTGAAATTAATGCCGTTAGGTAACTTCAATATTAAATGTCTATAATGAAGTTTATATTTAATTTATGACATAGCTTTGCTAACAAAGATTTGGGAACATTTTCCACACACGCTTGTTGCAGACTTCAGGCGCTGAATGAGGTAGGAGAAGCCTGTTTAGAAATTATATCGATTGCCAGAGAAGTTCAAGCAGCTGGTGGGGATTCTATTCTTGCGAAGCTGTAACTTTTCTTTGGTTTATTTTATGGCTAACTAATAAAGATCTTATGGCGCCATATGTTCTACCCCTCACCCTGACAACAGCATGTTTTTCTTATTGATGGAGGTTCCTTTTTTGAACTCATTACACCACTTCAGTGGGACCCCACTTCTCTTTTAGCCAAAAAATAGTTCTCTAAATTGGAAAGAGTTCTGAAATATAACAATTCTCTATTCGAGCCAAATGTCATTTACCTGGTGGCTTTTAGTCTTAGTCAAGTGCAGAAACTCCTAGAAATATTATAGAAATTAATTTCATACCTTTGAATCTCTCAATATCTCAAATAAAAGATTAAATTATCTAATTACGACTCAGTATTATTATTTTTAGAAAAAATCTCTATAAAAAACAATTAATTTTTATTAAATTAAGAAACCCAGTTTGTACAAAGATTTGATAGCTTGACATTTAAAGAAAAAATGAAAAAGGTTCTATAATTGTTAATTGTTGTTGCTGTTTTGCATCTGAAATAACAGATAGCATCAATTCTAAGCATTTGGAATACATTCGCCATTTCAGGAAGAATTTTGTTGTCGAATCATAAGTGTTGTGCATTCGAAGAATAACCTGAAGCCTTATCTATCGCTATCAATTAAAGTCAATAGCATTGCATGCAGATATCATAGATTTAAATATAGTTATTAGCTGAATTTGCATCAGAAATGGTCACGGGGTGCATTTATTGACGAATCACTGAATTAAGTGCATTGACAGTGTAAGTTTATTAGAAAATATTTGATGTTTATAATAAAAACTTTTTCCTTTATTACATTACGGATTTATTGATTTGCCTACGCATTCATGATTTTGTGCGCAAATGTCCACTTGCATGTAGATATAGAAAATGCGTTGAAGCATGGAACTGAAAATCACTCCAACCTGTTGATTCCTATGTTCACTCTTTCCGCTCTCATATATATATATATATATATATATAGAGAGAGAGAGAGAGAGAGAGACATCGTTATTAATATGGTTATAATAATAGCATACTGCAACTCAAAAACTATTAAGTTTTTGTGTTCAACACACCATCATCAGGCAGTGAAATGTGGTTCATTTACCGGGTCATCTTATATACATATATTGATGCATGTTCCATTAAATAATATAAACAAGATTTGTCTATTTTTTATGTATTTTTTTCTTCATATTGTCTGATAAGCTTAATAGCATTATCATTAAATGAAAAAAGAAAACCACAATATTGATACATAATTTATTTTATAATCCAATCTAAGCTTTCGGCTTACATAAGCTATCTTCAAGGATGTTAATTACATTATAATATAACAATTCACGGAAAAACAATAATGACAGTTTTATTGCCATTATATATATATTGATAAGGAACTTTAAAATAAAAAAATTAATGTTTTTAGTGAGATGGTATGTTATTATATTTAAAAAAAATTGTGGGTGTAGACTGATGAATATTGGGGCAAAGTGTAGCCATGTTTACTTGACACAAAGTTATATAAGAATGGAAAAAATTGTAGATAATCTATTATTTTTTAGATGTGACGAGATTTACAATGAAAAATAAGAACAATAAAAAATCAAATCAAATCATAAAGGTTTTTGTTAATAGAAAATAAAAATAATTTAAAGAAATAGACGTAAGGCCATAAATGTAATTGTTAAAGGCAAAATTGCTTGATTTTAGAGATAAGTAGTAGTGAAAGTAAGCGTACACAGCAATGTAACTGTTAATAAAGTTTACCTTTAAATTATATATAATTAAATAAAAAAAGCTATGATTATAGATTATAGCAAATAGTAAACATAATTTTAGATATATTGAAGAGTGTGAGTTATCTTATGACGGCAGTAAGTGGTAATTTAATTTTTTTATATTAACAAAACCATTTAAGACACATAATGTATGTGTGCAAAATGCACGTGCACTAGAAATTAAATTGCACAAAGATTGTTTTAAGGGAAATATTTTCTTGTAGGGAAACGGCTGATATTACCATGACGATTACAGTGAATAGTGGTGCTTATGAAACATTACACAGGGTAGAATAAGGGTATTACACAGGGTATAGGTGTTTGTTTCTTACAAATGTTGAATCAAGAGTTGAGGTAGTACACACACACACACACACACACACACACACACACACACACACACACACACACACACAGTGTTGAGTTGTGATAGTTTTTTGCAATTTTTATTGCTTTTTAAGTGGTTTTACTGAAGGAATGGCAGACTTTATAAAACCAGTAGCGACTCACGCATTTACGCATCGTTCATTCAGTAATGAATCTGAACACTCTCGGCTACCAGCGTGTGTTTACGTTGCATATAACACATAAAATCTGCTTTCCTCTACCGAACCCCCATAGCTCAGAGGTAGAATCGGCGACTGATGTCAATTCGGTCGGGTATCAATCCTGGCTAGAAGCAATCGGATGTCTAACAGCACTGATTAGCTGTGATACAGCGAAACAGATCTGTCTGCGGATGACTATATATATATATAAATATGGGTGTGTGTGTGTCTGTGCATGTATATATAAATTGACTATGTTTCTGATTATATTTGTTTATTATTGTTACCGAAATTATTTTTTGGTGACTGTCGTTTTAAATGTAAGATAAGGTATGACCTCATTATTCGCAGACCGCCAATCTCTGTTTCCATTTATTCGTACTGAAATTTTTAATTAAACTAAAATTACTTTACAAAATAGAAAAAAACAACAACATTGGCATAAACATTTTAAAAGAATAGCATTTTTTATGTATAAAAAATGAATTTAAATGTCTTCAAAATCCTAAAAATCTCAGGCATAAGATATACTTAGTATTGTGTGTGTGTATGAATTTGTGTAATGAAAAAGTGTACAGACGCTTACAATAGAAAAATCCAGGCGCTCATTGTCAAAAGAAAGTGCTTCGATCGGCAAAGAAAAATAAAGGAACATCCTAATTCCATAACTTCAACTTTCCTGCAGTTAACATTCATCCTGTGGGAATTTATCTGACATGGTATTCGTCGCTGCTATCCCCGCGGTTAATATGGCTTTTGTTTCGCGTGCTATTCGAAACTCGAAATAATATTTTCGAGTCAACATAACAATTATAATTATGTTCCTTGTTTGTCCGCCATTCGATAAATGTAGATTTCTATTTCTCATAGGATTTTTAGATTATGTAAAACGCGTTAAATTGAGTTAAAACATTGAAAAGAAAAATGAAAGATTATCAATACTGATTGGCGATATTTCATAATAAGCTTTTAGAATAATTTCTAAGAAAATAATGACAATAACTATCAAGGTTATAAAATAAGATAATATTAGTAGTAGTTCTAATATTAGTATGACTACTAGTAGTAGTAATAAGAAGAAGGAAAAGAAGAAAAAGAAAAAGAAGTAGAGTGTGACATCTCAAGACAACATTACCTGTTGCCATTAACAGCTTTTGGGACGATATAAAAAGTCGTAAAACAAATATCAAATTCCTGTCAGTACTAAAATATGTGAATTGCAAAAACAAACAAAAACAAAAACAAAAACAAACAAAACAAACAAAACAAACAAACAAACAAACAAACAAGCAAACAAACAAACATAGTCATCGATACTTTTCACATCTTGCGTAGATTTTATTTCATGAAATGACGACAATTACATTCTTTCTGATTGCATAGCATCTTATCTGTCTGCTTCTTCTGAAACAAAAACCTTGTTGTTTCTGGATAAGACTTGAGGTAAATAAGGAACATTCAACACCAAAAAAATACTATTCAGGGATTTTGCTTTCGTTTTAAAAACTTCCATATTTGTTTCATGCTATTTATGTCTAAACGCGTTTCTCAATTTACGATTGTCACTTGTTGCCGTCAATATTGGTTTGAATCATACTATTTAGGATTATTTTTCTATCCTAATTTCCAATGTTACGACAAAAGTAATGTTAGGTAGACATACAACAGGTGTGAATCAATAAATGGATGCTGATTCTTTCAATGCAACAGTTACTTTATGTCTCTTAAAAGAAGATCTAGGCGTTAAATGAAATATTTGACAAAAGGAAGAGTAAAAGCCTAATAAGAATTTCAAGTCCATTCGTATTGGACATGATTTAACCCATCGAGCTTTTGGCTGTTTGAGTTGATAAAGCTATTAAAGGTAAATAGATGGAGGAATTTGACAGAAAATGAAATTGGCATTTTAAGTATTTTTGTGTTCTGGAGAAACTTGTTGATATATGGGCTGTTTTCATCATGTTTCATCAGCCTTTCTGCATTGACACACTCAATATGTTTAAAAAATTTCCAGAGACATTTTATTACAAGTAACCGTGTTATGGACGATTTTATGCATCTGCTTTGAATAGAAGGCGCCATCTTTTAACCTTACGATAAGACAATTGTCGTTATGGAGATACTTTCAGATTCTTTATTGAGTGAAGTTGTTTTTCTTTTTTACCAGTTCTATGGTCAAACTTAGAAAAATAGAATTTCAAAAACTGATTTTCAAACCATGCAGTTATTTCTGCTGAAAAATTAAATGATTATAGCATCCATAGCTGACTACTTAGATTTGTGTTAAATCAAGCTTGGTCAACAATGATATATTCAAATGTTTTCATGTTACATATTATTTTTATTGGTTGTATCGACAGTTTGCCTAATGGCTTAAAAGACAAAGTCAGAAAAATAAAACTTTGTCACTATCACAGTGCTTTTTAAAAGAGCAGATTGTGTCTTCTTGTCAATTGCTGACAACATTTGTCTTTCAACTTTAAGGCCAAATTAAACCAAAGAGAGAACACAATTTTTTTTAATTTCATCACGGATTCACGTGGATTGTTCAAGAATGTCTTTAATAGGGAATTTTTAGACAAACGAATTTTTAAGCTTAGTTCAAATATACATTTGTTCTAAAAGGTATTTTATGCATATAAAGACGTATATGGACAAAAATATACGTTTCTTTGTTTCTGTAGATTCTTCGCTGTGACACAGCCACTCAAAGGGATTGACTCTGGTTAAATTTCCTTTATCTAGCCCCATTCTCGACTGAATTTCTCCAGATCTGGTTTAGCGTCCAAATTCTTCTCTTCTCTAGCTTCAGGTAAAAGGTAATGTGCTGTATCATTACAATTTGATCGAATTAGAGTTTGACTGTGCCATGATATCTTCAATAAGCATGAATAATGGGACTACAACCTTGCAACGGAAGAAAACATGATCTACGGCCCCACTAATATAGTTAGGGGAATTTCGAAATCCCGCTGAAGACAGTGTTTGATGACCCAGAGGGCCTTTCGGATCACTAGCCAGGTGAGTGATATCAAGTGAAGGTTGTCCTGAATAGTTTTACCTTTCAAAGAACAAGTCTGCTCAGACTAGACTGGACAGCTTGCAAACAGCTAGCTAAGCTCTTGGCTAAAATCTTTAACTCTGTATTTAACTTAATCAAAGGCCGAAAGTTACCTGTCACATACACACCGATCTCATTTTTGCATAGTCACTTTATAACACCCCTTTTTAGGTATAGACACATACTTCATCCAGTTGTTATAAATGAGTTTCAACAAAGGGACCAAAAACGAGAGACTGCCTCAAGTACAGTTCAAAAAGACCATCTAATCCTGACGTTTTTTCCCGGCCAAACAGCTTCAGATCTCGAACTTTGTAACGATACTTTTGCACTCAGCTAATTCAGCCGCCTTGAGGCTGGAAAAAGACGGTCAAATATGCATCGAACTGAGCAGGGTTTAAACTGGGATCCCCATGAATAGATTTTGAAAGACACAAAAAGCCTCACATGTGACTGCATTTTGTAGCCACGGTCCGTTTTTCCGTTGATGTGACACAATTTACCTATTTTATGCATTCCTAAATTCCTTTGTATGCAGTTCATTAGCCATATTGTTTTTAACCGAACACAAGAGCTTGGTTCTTCTTGATAAGCAAGGAGGCTACCTCCGCCCTAGCAAAGGCTACTTCCCCACTATCACGGTATTTAATTACTCGATCAATTTTGTTTCGCATGCCATTAGTTCTTCTAATTTGATCAGACTTGAATCGACGACTATAGTTAGTAGCAAACGACCTAACTTTAGATTTCAATAAATCCGACCACTTACTTCCATCAGCAGCTCCGTCAATTCCCGCTTTTCCTCCTACTCGGATATGAAATAGCGGAGAAATGATTAAGTGGCAAAAATGGCAGTGACCAGGACACATAGTAAGAAAGAGGGATAATATATCAAGTATAAGTTTGATTGATTTGCGCTCAATAGAGAAACTAAGTAGATAAATCATGAAGAAATAAGACAGAAGCGTTTGTTGGTAAATCATAGCAGATAATCGCACAGCCAAAGTCTCCATTAAATGGTTTAGTAAATGATTTATCGAGCAATAAATTCATAATGACGATGATAATGAGGATACATTGTTTTATCAACCCTTCGCAGATTATTTAAGACCAGAATTTTTTTTTTATATTGTAAGAATTTTTTTGGAGATAATAAGGATACAAATCTTACTAATTAATCCATAGCTGGGGAGAGAAGAAGTGGATTCATCCTTTTCCCAAGATTATTTGCGTGGAGGTGAATATAACGAACTCAACGGAAACTGGAACAATCTGTTATTCATTACACCACACGCACACCTAGGCTTACAGCAGCTGTTAATTTTCAAGCAGTTACCCATCTGGCTACAGACTAACTTTGAAGTTAATTGGATTCAAGGATCCGATGGGAACGGTGTTTGAACGTGATGTGTCAGTCTAAAAATGGAGGCAGAAATTAAAACAAGAATAAAAATCACAAATGAATAGTTCTTTAAAAGTGACGGTGAAACTATATTATCCACTAGATTAGTGTAGAAAGTCATTTACAAGCAAAATAAGCGTCTTTAATTGCAGTTTCCTTCTCTCATGAAATCTCAAATTATGGATACATATATAATTTGCAACGTCCAGCGATGTTGTTTCTTCTTTCTGATAATTTATAACTTAACGGATTTGTACTTATTTGTAACGTACAAAAATAACTATTGCTTCCAGGCTTCAAGTCTCTTGGAGGAAAAAGGCAAATGTTATTTTATCCTCCAGATAACTCATTTTCATTGTAAAATGTCAACCGTGAAAACTAAATATTTTTAGCAAGTAGACGTAGAAACAAAAAGTTCTTTCTGTTATATTTTGCAATCGTTAGTATTATAAAACAGCGACTAAATTTGGCTAATAGTCAGTAATGTTAGTTTTAGTTCCATCGTCACTCGGCGCCTCTTTAAATCAACTAACCTAACATATAACATGAGGTATCATCATGGAATAACGATACCTAAGGATTAAAATGAATTTTTAAAAATAAAACATCTTTATTGAAGCTTTACTTTAGTTTTAACTTCAAGGTAAATAAATTTGATATTTCAAAGAAACAAAATGAAATTGCTGTATTTCAAAATTAATTTAAATTGATTGAAAGGAGTTTCCATTTGGAAACTTCTGATTTTTTTTGGATTTAGCGTCATTTCAATGCAATTATCTTCATTAAAACATAAATAAAATATACTTTTCTGAAACTTTATTTTAGAAATATTAGCTGATTTAAAGTATAATTAATCTGATTTGAAACAAATTTTATTTACATTAAGTTTTAAATACCGCCTTTTTTACATATCAATAGATGATATGTTGATATGTTTGACAGCTTGATGACAAATGTATTTTTAATGTTGTTTACGGGGGAATTTTTAGTCATAAAACAATAATTGAATAAAACGTGAGCGCTTTTTATATATAATTTTTATATACTCAGTAATTTTAAAAACTTACAAGCATATAACCATAATCTAAGGATTTATTGTATTTTAGATACATTTGTTTTATATTTACTATAGTTCAGTCAGTTATTGCCATACATGATACACGTTTGGGTGATCATGTCTCTTTTGAAACATGACTGACATAGGCAGTAGGTTGCTACTACTTTTTGCAGTAGACCAGTTGCCAACCAAGGCTACAGAATAGAATGTGTCTTGCTATTCGACCCATAGCTAGAAGGATAATAAATCGATTAACACATTTTCCAATGGTAATTGTGCGTATGTAAATGAAACTAATTCGACTGAAATTCGAACACTTTTCTCCAATTTCTCATCCCGAGCCGATATCCATTGCAATACAACGCACGTAGATAATAATCGTATTTTCTGATAATGTGGTGTCTGGACGACTCTGCAAAAATCACCACGTTTATACATATACAAAAATAATTCAAAATTATTTTTAAAATACTGGTATACCCTACATTGTAATAAGATTTTTGATTTATGATTAGTAAGTATAGTTTTATTTCATAATACTATTCCCTAACCGTTGCCCTATTGAAACAGAATTTTATAATATTTAAAATAAATATAAGTTTTTCTAATAACAAAAATTATTCTAATTAAAAAAATGGAAACAAATCTGGTAAAAATTCATTATCCAACGAATTTTTTTCGGCCAATAGTGTCATTAATATACTTAATTAATAAAACAATTAAAAGCTTTAAATAAGGTTTTAGTCATATTGCTTTCATTTATTTTTAGTTTTAGTCATATTGCTTTTATTTATTTTACGATTCACATCATATTTTCTGTTAAGACATTGATTTTAATTCTTTAAGGAGTTCTGCTTTTAACTAATATAATCACTAAACTTATCTTGTTGAATATATTTCTATCAATATTTTCTAAAAGAGACTACTGGTAAAATAATGTAATTAATTTGTGAATAAGTCCTGAAACCTTCATTAAAATTCAACAATTATTTACATTCTGCTACGATTTACAAATTAATGTGTTTTTACCGCCAAAAAGACGCTAAAATGTCCCAATATAGTTCATCCAATGACACAAGAAGAACAATATGCTTAACGAAAATTTTGAATGTTCAAAAAAGGATTAAAAATATAATTAAATAGCCAAAAAATTATTTGAACTTTCCTCCTAATAATAACGTAAAGATTTTGAGAATAAAACCTAGATTTTATCATGTTTGGGTCATTTATTTGATGGAGGGTTAGTTTGGTCCCTAAACTTTTATTTTAAGTCTGTTTCTGCTGTTGAAAAACCTCAAGTGATTCTATAGCGCTAGTTTTCGTTCTGAAAAAAAAAAAAAAACGAAACCTTTTTATTAAGCACAGGCATATTGTATGCAGCAGGGTTAGAATTAGATGAACTAATGAGAATTCTTAAGTAAATCTGCTAAACATACAATCCCATGCCATTAAGAGGAAGAAATATCGAGATCATGAACATTCCACTGTGTATCAGATTTACAAAGATAGAAAGGGGCGTAAGATGCGTCTTTTCACCGGATCTGTTCAACTTGTATAGAGAGACTATTTTGAGGACTCTAGATGTTATATCAGGATTTGTCATCGGAGACCACAATTTGAACAGCATAAGGTACGCAGATGATACAGTGCTGATTGCAGACACGGAAACGAATCTACAAAACCTCCTACAGAAGACAACTGAAGAGAATGATAAAAAAAAGCTCTATAAATAAACTGGAAGAAAAACGAATGCTTGGTCATCAGTAAAAAGAGCAGCCCAAAATGCCAAATACAGGTGGGGGATGTTAAAATCAAGCAGGTACAAAAATTTAAATACCGAGGAAGCGTTATAACAGAAGATGGAAAGTGCGACACAGAGATCCGAAGGTGAATTGGCATGGATAAGCTGGATAAAGTATTAAAAACTTTCACTAGAAACAACGAAGAGAGTACTGGATTGCTATGTGATGTCAGTTCTTTAGTATGTCAGTGATTGATGGATAATATCATCAAAGATGAAGGAAAAACTTGAAGCAACTGAAATGTGGTTCTATAGAAGGATGCTGCGAATATCATGGACCGAGCATGTGAACAATGGCGAGGTGCTGGAAAGAATGGAAACAAAAAGGAAATTAATATTGAGCATCAGGAAGAGACAACTGAAGTTCCTGGGACATGCAATGAGGAATGAGGGCTTGAAGAACCTGATACTAACAGGCCAGATAGAGGGTAAAAGAGAAAGAGAAAAGCAGTGGATAACATACTTAAAGGGCCTGAGCAGGTGGATGACAGAACGGGGGCTGCGAGATGTTACAGGAGAAAGTGTGCTAAGAGCCACCAGGGATAGGGAGATGTGGAAGGCCATGATCGCCTACGCCCTGAAAGGACAATGCCCATAAAAGAAGAAGAACATCATTTTTATCCTTGGTTGGCAACTGTGATTTTCTATTGGTTTACACTTAGAAAGTATGAAAATAAACTCCGGATTTTGCATTTGTGACCAGGATAGTAATATCTCTGTAATTGACTTATTCTCATTGGTAAAACTGACGAATACATTCTCGTATACGCAAAATAGTAAAAAACCCCACATATGATTCAAAAGTAGCATTTGTTTATTCTATGATTACACAAGAGTGAACACACACACACACACACACAAAAGAAAAATAGAAGGAAATAGTTTACCGCAAATGTATCAATCAAGGACGACTTAATTGCATTTTTGCAGTTAAACTGTTAAGCTTACCTTCCTTGTATTCATACTGCCATCTATTTTTCTAGAACGTTCTAGGAATTCTTGAAACTTTTGGAAACGTCTCAAAAGTTCTTGAAACATCTAGAAAGTTTTAGAAATTTCTCTTTCAGCAACTCGTCTGGAATGTAATAGAAAATAGTTTAGTTTCGAAACATCGATGTCTAGATCCCAAAAGCAAAGTCGGAAGAGAATAATAGACATTTCTTTTATTTTCAAGACGGAAGCGATTAGGAAATAACACTTACTTCTTAATAACACTTAAAGTTATTTTTCAGATTGATATTCTGAAAAAGAAGATAATTAATTTTCCTACCCAATAAATTCATGAATGATTTACATCTCAAGTTGAATTCAGTTTATTTCAGTCCATTCGACGTTATTTTCATTAAATGAAAAAAAAAAGTAAAAGTTATCCATTTGGTTTTCTCTACAATAACTAATAATTTCACCCAACATTCATTTTTGTATAAAATATATGGTCCAATGCTGAATAATTGAGGAAGGAGAGGGGTTTGTCCATCGGCAAAGTTAATCTTATAGTTTATAATTTAATTTTATTGTTTATAATTAATTTTATAATTCATAAAAATCTGGATCCTCTCGGAATTAAACTGCGTGTTAAGTTTTAGGTTTTTCATTAGTAAACATAATTTCTATTATAATGACTTTCTTTACCGTTTAATGCAGTCAAGGCCAAAATTACCGTTTACCTCAACCAACCATTACAGTCAAAAAGTGTTGTGATGCAGGGAATTTGTTGGATCATCCATATCTTTAACATCGTTAAACGTTTAAGTTTTGCAACTGTGGATTTCTTTTTTTTTCTCAGCAGCTCCATATTTAACACATAAAATATATTTGCTTGTATAATATTTCGTTTTAGTTTATTTTTTAATTAGTGGTTGCTACTCTTCTTGAATTTTCATTGATTAGCTTCATTTTAAGAAGTGAAGATAATGGAGAAGAGAATAGAGGAAGAGGAGGAGCGTCAAAAGAAAGAAGGTATAATTAAAATTAGGATAATTAATATGGGACGCACTAAGTGAACCTCTAGTCACATCAGCGAGCGACATCATTCGAAAGGAAAAAACTCATTGGAAGAAAAATGAGTGGATCACTGAAAAGATTCTTGACATGTTGTAAAAGAGTCAGCAAACATTGCCAAGACATGGAACCAGATACAGGAAACTACATATGAAAATAAGAAGCAAACGCACGGAGGCTAAAGTAAGATGGCTCAACGACAAATGCGCCGAAATAGAGAGACTGAGCACGATAAATAATGGAGATATGCATAAAAAGATAAAGGAATCAACAAAACAAAAGACCAGCTTAGCAACAGGATATATAAATGCAAAGGACGGTACACTCATAGTAGAAAAAGAAAAATACTTCAGAGATGTGACGAGTATATCGAAGATCTCTTCCACGACAAGAGCGAGCAACCGGCAATACACAAAAATATGGATGAACCAAAAATATTCAAAACCGAAGTAGAAGCAACAATGGCCAACTTGAACAGAAATAAAGCAGCAGGACCCGACGATATTGTAATAGAGATGCGGACATCTTTTACTTTACAAAATATTTATTAAAAATTATTTTTCTCAATGTAGACCTTAGAAAAATAAAAGCAGAAATTCAATTCACTTAGACTATTCTAAAAATAAGCTTTTTAACGAGGGAAGTGAACATTATATCCTTTGAACCAGACATAAAAATACAGACAGATAGAAATATGAACACACAGGTAAAATCTTTGCCAAGGATAAAGAGGGGGAAAATGAAAGAGAAAAAGAAAACATATAAGTGAATGTAAAAAGAAAAAAATTCTTCTTTCAAAAAGTTTTTCGTTAAATTTTTATTGAAAATTATTTTTCTGATTTAGACCTTAAAAAAATAAAATTAAAAGTTAAATAAGAATAGTTTAAGTGAATTTAACTTTTACTTAATTTTTTTCAATTTTTCGGTCATTTTTGAGTGATCGATATATTTGTAAACAAAATTTAATTCTCGGTTTTAAAAATCTTTCAAAAATAAAATATACATCTGTGACACGTTGTTTTTGGAAAATTTAAAGTTAAATTAAACTTATTTTCGCAAGTATTATTTTTATAGCATTAAGTTTGTAATAAAACTATTTCTTAAACATGGAAAGTTGATCTGTTACCTTTCCCGTAAATGACTGACGTGTGATAACGGACAGATTTGAGATAAGCTAAGTGTATGGCAACCAGAATTGATATTATTGTCCAAATGTTTCCTGTAAACGAAAGAAACCTTTTAATGTACTCATGCCATAAAAACTTCAAATACATACACAAAAAAAAAATTAAAACTACGATGGCTCGATGATTTTTATTTAACTTTTCAATGTTCGATTAGTAAATATAGTCTTCGCTTAATAACTTAATGCCTACAAGTCTTTGAAGTATTTTAAAAATAGTTTTGAAACTTTATAAATTATTATAATTAAAAAATGAAAACAATTATTTCAAAATTTCATTATTAATCGGAATTTGTTTTTAGACTATAATGTCCTTAATATATATTATTTTTTAAAGCAATTAAAATTTTATTAATTTAAATAATTTCATAGTTTTATTGCATTTTTTTATTTTACTATCAAAAGTCTAAATGTTTAAAAACATGGTGTTTTGCATTTACCAATGAGTCCTGCGTTTAACTAGTAAAACGACTTTAAACTAATTTTAACGAATTGTAACTAATAAAACCTACGAAATATAATTTCTTGAAATTTAATGAATCTACGTGGAGGGGGTAACAAATGTAGAAAAATATTTTTTGCAAAATTTGTTTAAAAATAATGATTCAAAAATAATTTAATTTATTTGTGAAGAAGTTCTGAAAGTTTCATTAAAATCTGACAATTATTTGATTTTTGTAAGAATTTGTAAATTAATGTTTTTCACCGGAAAAAATCTGAGTTACGTAGCGCTTTGGTTAGCCGCCAACGAAAATCAAAACAAGACATTTTATCAAAATTTCGAACGTGTTAGAAAAGATTAAAATCTTTTGAAAAAATAACTAAAAGATACTTTGATCTTTTCTCTTAATAGTAACATAAGCATTTTGATGAAAAACCTTAGTTCTTATTAAGTTTGGGGTTTTTTACTTCATATTATACTGTTTCTTTTCAGCGAATTAGTGGAAGTGCCTACATAATAACGAGGCAGCGTCGGCTCAGTTCATTAGAGAGACAATAGCGAGGCAGCGTTTATTCTCTTTACTACTAGTTATTAAAGTTTATTATCAGTTATGAAAGCTCTGGCCACATGTTTGCTCTTGAACAGTGCCTTATCATTTTATTTTTTGCAATAATTATGTAATTAACTAATTATGTCGTCGAGTTGTGAAGAATATATATATATATATATATATATATATATATATATATATATATATATATATAAACTTATTTATATTTATGTGTGTGTGTGTGTGTGTCTGTGTGTGTGTCCATTACCTGTAGATTCCGAAACGGCTGAACTGATTTTCTTGAAAGTTTACACAGTTGTACTATAAGCATCTGCGAGTGTTCTTAGCTAGGTTTTGTGTCGAGTTACCCCCGATAAATATCGAAAATCGATAATCCAAAAAATCGGGTTATAGAAGGAGTGATCCAATTTTAATCAAATTTGATACACTCGTAGACAAAGACATAAGAAACGATATTCAGAAGTTTCAAGGTTGCAGTTCTTACAATAGTGCAGAAAATAGATAATATATATAAAAGGCAAGATGTTTGTGTGCGTGTCTGTTTATCTGCCTGTATGTCTGTATTTTTTCAGCCCTTTTATTTTAGTTTTTGCTTCCGGTTTGGCTCTAAGTAGGTATAATTGTAGTTCTTAGTCTCAGCCATGATACCACTTACTCAGAGGACTTATTTAGCCTTCAAAATTCAGTTTACGACGAAAAAACTTATTTGATATTGATACCAGGAAATCAAAATTTGACTTACATCCATTCATTTTTCTTTCAGTGTACGGTTTCGCTTTAACTGGAAACAACTATTGCTTTTTAGTCTTTCATGCCAACGTTCAAAGAGTCTGAGCTCCAGGACCATCGATTAGTTTTAAACTTTCATTGCACCCGAGCAACGCCGGGTTATACTGCTAGTATAATTATAATTAAATTTCTTTTTATTTGAAATAATCTAATTTGCATTGTGGCACAAAAATTTTTATGTTTCGAGTTTTTATCTCATCATCAGGCAATGTTGACTCATTGTTGTGAAAATGCTTTACATTTGAATACATAAAACAATACACCTGTTTTTTAAAGAGTTGATATGGATGGGGGAAGACAGAAAAAATTTATGTGCGTGTTTAATTTAACTAAACAAAATGAAGTTCAACTTTTAAATTTGAAAATATAGGTTATATGGGAATACAGGATTTCTTCTTTCCGTCTTCACGGGAAAGTGTCAGTCTATTGAGCTACAGACTAGACTGCTCTCTTCCGGTGTGATTTATTCATTAATGTTACAAGATTATTGTCTTAGCTTTCTCTGTATCCCAGTATTTTTTAAAAACAAAAACGAAAGAAAGAAAACATTTTATATTTTAGATCTGACTTAAAGGGACCTTTGAGTATAATTATACAAGTTTTATTTCGGTTCAGAATGTATTTTTCTCAATTTTTCATAAACACTTAATTTGTAAAAACTTAATTATCTATTTAATTAATATTGTAACATAATACAAAACAAAATTTCTTATAAATGTAAGTTAATGGATATTTGTTTATGAAAATTTTTATCCATATTCTACGAACATATGAATATGAATATATGAACATTTCGCGATGTTTACATAAGGCATTTATTTGATTACGTTTATTTAATAGATTTTTAATCTTAAGAAATTTAATAATATATAGTTTTTCATATGGACACTATAAAAACGATATATTATTAAGTTTCTCCAAAATAAAAAAAATATGTTCTCTTTTAATTACACTGGCTTTAGAGAAATTAAAATTATGACCTACGTCATTGTCATGCAACGCAAGAGAGATTTATCCAAACGTGTTTTTAGATTGCATGATGTATCCCCTATACATATATGCTTTTGCATTGTAGACACTTTATTTGATAAATTCCAACAGTTGAAACGATGCTTAATCGTTTTTATTCTTGATTGTGCTAACAATAGCTTTGAAGGTGCTAGTAATGATTCGACTTTTGGGCATGGCTAAATATCAACCATTTTTTTTTTTGCACAAGCTTTTTCCATTTTTCCTCCAATACTTCACAGACTTTCGCTGATTTCCTAACAATGAATTCATTAAGGTGTTTTTTTTTATCTCATCCAAATAATTAAAATATTTATCATTGGGATTATTATGTAAGGCCCTGAATAAATGAAAATCTGAAGGAACAATGTTTGGTGAATATGACAAGTTGGGTAACACATTCCAGTTAAATTGCAACAAATTTTGCAGAGTGGTCAAGTAAAACGTGAGGTCTGGCATTATCCGCCAATTTTTCGCCAATTCTGAGCATTTTTCTTTTATTACTACCTTTTTTAATTCATCAAATTACGAACAGAAATTTTCACAATCAAATGACTGGTTACTCGGCAGACTCTCATAGTAGAGGATTCTTTTCCAATTCCACCAGATGCCCATTATTACTTTCTTTGAATGAAAATTTGCTTTGAGGGTAGCCAAAGGTCATTCATGTCGATTACCTCAGGATCTTTTTCGCTGAACATTGTTGTAAACAATCCATTTTCATCACCTGCCACAATCCAGTGTTTAAAATTGACTTCATAATCTTCCATATTCATATGGACGCAAAGTTAGCACCGATTAAGTAATTTTAATCTCTCTTTCTTAAGAGATAGTTTGAAGTTTACTTGAAGCAACTGAAATGTGGTTCTACAGAAGGATGCTGCGAATATCATGGATCGAGCATGTGAGAAATGATTAGTTATTGGAAATGATGGAAACGAAAAGGAAATTAATACTGAACATCAGGAAGAGACAGCTGAGGTTCCTGGGACATGCAATGAGGAAAGAGGGCTTGGAGAACCTGATACTAACAGGCCAGACAGAGGGGGAAAAAGAGACAGGGGGAAATAGCGGATAACATATTTGAAGGACATAATCAGGTGGATGATGGAACGAGGATTGCATGGTGTAACAGGAAAAAGCATGCTAAGCACCACCAGGGATAGGGAGACGTGGCAAACCATGATCGCCTACGTCCTGAAGGGACAAGGCACATAGAAGAAGAAGAAGAAGAAGAAGAAGAAGAAGAAGAAGAATATTATATATGTCGATAAATTTGATGTGTTCTAAAATGTTGGAAAATGAACGACTAAAAATCAGTCTAAACTTTCCTGACAACGCAATACGATACTCAACTTTTGAGAATCATCTTTCTCTATCTCTATACACCTTCAGATTATGTTTCTTTTTATAAATGAGAAAGAGTAAAATAATATCAAATATGCAAAACGAGATGACAAATAAAAGCGGCACGTGTGCGAGTATTTTCCAATAAACAGTTTTGATAAGAATTCCAACTATGAAAAAATTAGGAATATAATAATTTCAAACATTCGTAAGGACACGAAACAAATAGACTAAATCTAACTGTTCTACGTTACGTTTTTCTTCCCATTTTTCTGTTTGCTAAAATCTTTGCGTCCTCTTACTCGCCTTTCTCGAATCTTCTCGATTTCACTTCTTCATTGTAATAATAAACGAATTATTCAAAAGTTCAGGGAAAGAAATCGATATGTCAAAGTAATGAATAAAGACAAGAGAGATGAAAACCACCCAGGAAGCATATATTCTCAGTCACCCATCCTATCTAAGGCTAGCTATGTCAGTCACATGAGATACGGCCACCTGAGTCCAATGATCAATGCAATCGTTATATAGACTCTTTATTGTCGGGTTTATTTTCATTACAGTAGAATCGTTGAGAAATTGAGTGAATGCTTGATTGTAATATAGCCAATTTGTTTCTATGTTTATTATCAAAACTTTGCACCCAAAGAAACATACAGTCAGGAAAGATCAAAACTTCCCATTAAATCAAACAATTATTTTGGAAATAATTAAAAACTTTTCTTGATAATATCAGATATTCTTTAGTTCCCATTGTAAATCTCAGAGTTTTTAGGTCTATATCAATTACCATATTCGATCACCCATCTTCATTCTATTATGAGTAATGAATTAATAAGTATAATTGTTATTTCAAGTATTTTACATCATGGATTCATATTAAAAAATAAATATTTTTTACTCTATTTTAATGAAGAAAAGTCAGTTAGTTAAGTGACATACTTGAAACACGCTTTGGACGATCATGTCTCGAAAGACTGGGTAGAAGATTATCCCGCAGTATGTTGCCATTGCTTTCTGCAGTAGACTGGCTGCTGACCAAGGCTATAGAACCCAATCTGTCCTATTATTTAATCTCCTTCCGAGATCATTTACAGGGGTGTGTGTTGTGGTAAAAAAAACAAACAAAAAAAACTAATTAACCAAAAAAACTCTATTGTTAAAAATTACTGTAAATTTTCTTCTTGCTTCAAATATAACGGTTGACAAATTGCTTAGTGTTCATTAGAACGTGAAAATTATCCAAAATATAATTTATTTTATGTTGTAATGTCATAGTCTTGCACATGTTAAAACATTTGAAGCAAGAAGAACATTTAGAGTTATATTTAGCAACACAGTTTTGCGATTATTTTTTGTTACCATAACTCACAACACTGAAGATGATCTCAAAAGAAGATTGAAACTACTATGATACATTGAAAAATGAATAATAAAATCATCTGTCAAAGTCACAGTTCATTTCTTACATCTTTCAATTATAATACGCAAAAGATTATCCGTGAGTATAAACGGATTTTATTTGAAATAAGCAGACACAATATTTGCCGTTTATTTAATCTGACATCCCTAACATATATATATATATATATATATAAATATATATATATATATATATATATATATATATATATATATAAAGAAGACATTGAAGCCCAAATTGGTGACAGTCAGTGGAATACTGATTGAAAAACATTTAAGCTAGAAAAACATTTAAGTTTTAAATGTAGATAGATGGAAATACACATACACACACACATATATATATATATATATATATATATATATATATATATGCTTGAAAGTTCAAAGAACAGGAAAGAAAAAAGTGTCTTTACTCCAACATGTTTCATTTTATCAAGCTTTTTTACTTGTATTGCTTAATTACGATATTGTAACAATTTTAATACAAACATATTTAGTATTTTAATACATATTTTTTTTACTGAAAGATTATAACCGTTAACAAATTATTCTAAAAAATCTATTCATTTTTAAAAAGTTCGGTTAATACTTGCATAAATTAATTCGTTAGAATTTTAAACGGAAATGTATTTCGTTTTATCATTCACGCACATACTAACTTTACCGATCTTAAACACACACACATTTTTATATGATTCTTTCATTTTATTTTAACAAAGAAACTTTTTTCTCGCTTGTGTACATTATTTCGCTATAATTTTGAACGGAACAGAATTGTATTTCGTTTTGTCATCCACATACACTAATTTTACCGACATATAAACACACTTAATTCGCCTATAGTCTAAAATATGCCTGACACATGCATTATTTTCTCATGCATATACTTTCATTTAAAATATCAATTTATTGTTTTATTACACATGACATATATCTGACCAATGAAATAATTCTTTAATCAGCATACTGTCACTGTGGATTTAAAAAATGAACGAAAATATGTTCCCACAAAACACGATTTGGGCGCAATAGAAACTTTTACACATTCTCCGGACGAGAATATTATCTTTACCTTCTATGTTTAAATATTCGAGGATTTATATACCACAGATTGCATAAATTGGTCCGACTCTAAGAAAGTTCGCCTTCTTCTTCTAAAACAGGGCACCGCATCGCATTCCAAACTTCTGATTTATATTTTACTCCGTAAAACAAGCAAACTGACATTTACTGAAATGGTTAAACTTCTTACAGAACTTTTTAGTTCTAAATCTTCACTCTTTCATAAGATATGGAAATGCATAAATTTAATCAGAAGAGATAGTGAAGACTTTACTACGTTTGCGTCTGTCATGAAAAAGCATTGCGACGACTTCAAATTGTCACAATTGAGAACAAATAAATTCAAGTGTCCGATATTTGTTCACGAACTCCTTTCAGGTAAAGACGCTAAGCTTAGATGTAGAGTTCTGAATAAATTGGAAAATGAACCAAACTTTACTCTCCAACAAATAGCGGAAGACTGTCAGAGATTCGTAAGTGTACGCCAAGATTCGAAAAATATCGAGGAATCTGGCATAAGCAAAATACATAGAAAGAAAAAATGATTCTTCCCCTAAATCAAACCAATCAAAAACGAACCGAGACAACTTGCTACCTAACTTGTATTCCTGAGTATTACATTGGTATAAAGACTGTCCTTACCGGAATTTAAAGAAATGCCTAAATTGTAGCCGTATCGGGCACAAGAGCTCACATTGTAGAGCAAGATTTAAGGTTAATAGCTACGTAAAAAATACAAAAGTAGATGAACAAGACGGGTTAAATATTAGGAAGTACGTGCAAGTAAAAAACCTAAATAAAAATATTCAAATTCAGTTGAATTCTGGTTCAGATTTAACAATAATAAATCTACACATTTGTAAAAATTTGTGAAAACCAACCTTGCTAAGAACTAACTAAATGGCCAGGTCCATGACAGAGAAGAAAATCAAGTTTACGGGAGAACTTATCACGAAAGTAACATTTCAAGGAAATACGTTACAATTAAAGACATTTGTATTTAAAAATACAGAAAATATATTTGGCACCTACTAGAGATGGAGAAATTTAATTTTTCGGACATGCGAATTAATTTATTTTGCCAAAAACTAGAAACCCTGATAACCGAGGCAAATAATTTAAACTTTTCCTGAAGTTTTTTTTTCTGAGGGCCGTGTTCGGTGTAATAAGATGACGGGAAAAATTCGAGTTAAAAGTTTTCAACCAGCCAGATTAAAAAAAAAATTTCGCCTCTTTACGAACAATAAATGGAGAACTCAACAGACTAGAAAGAACCGGTGTCTTGTCGAAAATTGTGTACAGTAAATGGGCTTCACCGACCGTCTATATGAAGAAGTCAAACGGGAGCCAGGTCTGCGTCGATTACTTGACGGGGCGTAATGCGGCAGGCAACGACTATCATGATTCTTTACCTTCGCGGTTTAAGGAAAGTGACGGACTTTATCGTCGTAAATACGAAAAGAAAAATATTAAGACTCCTTGCAGAGGAGGGGGTGTTATTGTGACTTGCCCATATGACACATTGAACTCTTCCAAACTATATATAAGTAGCAGTTCTGCTTTGTAGAGCAGACAGAGTGCAATCTATTCTAGCATAACTATGACAGCCGCATTAATAATCGTTCATTGGTATATATTTGTACTACTGTCTTTGTAATATATTTGTGTAACATACTATTCTGTCTTTGTGTTTTTATTTCTGTTCCCAACGGACTACAACAAATTGATGACAAGGTCACAACACAAATATTAAAATTATTCTTACAAAAAATATAGATCTGTATTAAAAATACTACACAGCAAAACATCAACATATTTGAATGCCACAATAATTGTAAGCAGAACAAATTCGTTATCAGAAAATTTATTAAACACAATATGTTTACTGTAATTCCTCAAAAACATGTAAAATTTATAATATATTACAAAACAATGAAAGACCACAAACCTTCTCGTCATTAACCAAAATAACTCCGTCAAATTTAAACTAGCGATGACCAATATAGTGTATAAATTTCAATGTCTAGTACAAGACTGTATTTTTGTTACAAATCAATTACCTATTTTGGACACACTACCAATTCCTTGGATAGACACCTTAAATGTCATAATGCCATAAAAAAAGACAATTATTAACCCATAATTTATAAGAAATTTTAAGGAAAATTCTGATCGAAAACAGAATAATTCTATATAAATCACAATATAAAAAAAACATTTCGCTTCTAGAGAGGTAAAATGTATCAACCAAGTTTCCTACCATCGACCTTACATTATTTAATAGTGGAATTAAAGCCTTGGAAGCTTTTTGTTTTCTATATATAGAAAGCTGCTCACGCGGTTTCCATTCGCGCGCGGCCCATTACAGCTTGAAATGAACGCCTATTTTTCAAAAACTAAACAAAATAAATTACTACATTACAGACATTACAAACATGAGGGGAAAAATTCCAACATCAGAGACCTAAACACCCATGGAGACAGAATTAGGACTGAAAATATGGCTGAGCATACATTTTGAATGGTTATTTCTACCGGCCAGATATCTGGAAGGTGTCTAGAAAAGATGAGTTAATTACTGTTTCTTTTATTGATTGTCTGGCCTGTTTATATTTTATTATTTGCTCGAAATCAATGAAAACTATAATTTTTCTTACTGGGATATACAGGCGATCCTTGACTGTTGAATTAGCACTTCTCTTGCTCTAATGGTCATGATAATATTAGCCGTTTCTTTATAAGTGTATATCTATTGTCGGTTGAAATTTATAAGTCTTTCAATTTATAAATTTTTCCGAAAAATACGTTTCTCAAGTTCATTAACTGTTAACGTTCTTTCTAATATTGAAGCGGTTTCGTTCTTAACCATTTGTTTTTAGTAGTGTGGAACGTAAACATTGTTTTTATGTTATTATTTTCTCTTCCAGCTACATGTGCTATTCATTATAGTTGTTGCTGCTGTTGAAAGTCTTGTTTTACGTTATTTAGTAGAATTCTTTGTTTGCAATCATGTAGCCCGAATCAACAGGTTCGAAAAACCCACGAATTGTACTCAAAGATATATTGATGAATTCAAGTCATGCTCCATCACTGATTTCATTCCAATTCCAGGTCTTAGTTTGTTTTGGAAAAGTTTATCTTGGATCTTGTTCTTAAGAATACCGTGTAGAGGATGTTGACTATCTATTCAAGATTATTATTATTATGTCATTTTTCATCATATTTCGATTTCTGCTTTGGTCTCACTACCAACCAAGTCTGCGGGGAGACCTAAGGCAGGTAGTGGCGTGTTGTTATGGCTCCATTTCATGTTTTTCTATCTTCCCTATCATCTCCAGCATTACATAGATAAAGTTTTCCTTAGTGTGTGGGCTGTACTTAATAAGACAATTTTTTGTATATCTCTTAAGCTGGGGTTTCCAGGGATTCTTTCAATGTGTTGTTTTGTTCCATTTTTTTATCATTCCAAGTGCACCTACTATCACTGGCACAACTCTTGTTTTCAATTTCCACATTTTTTCTATTTCAATTTCCAGGTCTTTATATTTTGACAGTTTTTCAAATTCCTTGATTGCTATGTTACAATCCGCTGGACAAGCCATATTATTATTATTATTATTATTATTATTATTATTATTATTATTATTATTATCTTTGTTTGACAAAAGATGCAAGTATAGGGAACTCAGTGTGAATCGAACTCGCTATTAATTGTCAACAAAGCAAGCCCATTGAAAATTATTTCAGCCTAAAGTAATAATGAATCCATTTCTGCTATCGAAGCAGCAAAAAAATCGATCAATTTGTTTCTGCTTTACAACTCTTTCTTTTTAGTGTTCTAAGGCAGTTTGCAAATATTTGTCTCATAATTCTTGAGTAAATTATTTTATAATCTTTGCAATATAAGCATTAATCTTCAAGAACTGATTTTATAAAAATTACTTTGTTTTTCGACAATTAGGTGCTAACAGACATTTGTGTAAGACATCAATTCCTAACACGGTAAGATATCGGAATTTTTAGTATGCGACATCATCACTGGTTGTTAAGCTATTCTTGAGTTTATAGATACGAAATAATGTCTTTGGTTTCTTTCGCCTCTTGTTTACTCTTGCGACGCAAACATAAGAAAGATTATATCAATAAAATGAAGTATGGCTAAACGAAATCTTGCCAAGAAAACATAATAAAAATGCATTTATATATACGTTTGAAAATGTTTACATTGTAAATAAAAGATTAATAAAAATAACAATATAAACCATTCAAACTGTTTCTTTAATAATATTTATTTTATTTTCTTTCATAATATTTGTTTCATTTCATAATATTTATTTTGTTTTTTCAATAACATTTATTTTATTTTCTTTAATAATATCTATTTAAATTTTTAATAATATTTATTTTGTTTACAGTGAGAGAATAAAAAAATCACAGGAGATGTCAGAGAAAAAATAAGAGATGGATGAGAATCAAGTTGATAAATGATCGTAAGTGACGTGGAATTTAAACTTTTGGAGATTAAAGCTATCAGGGATATAAGCAAAGGCAAGTGAGTTCCACAAACGAGGAGTGAAAAGAAGCTATTAGAGTAGAAGAGGAGATTTTACTATCTCGGCGGTAAATTGACACCAATCTAGTTGCACGAGTAAGTACATGTGATCGGTGTAATAGTTGTAGAAAAGTCAGAGGGAACTACGCCACGTCGGTGAGAAAGTGAGTGAAGGCGGGTTGCCAAGTTAAGACCTATTATATTGCAGATTCTCCTTTGGATTTTGTCGAGAAACACAAGATGAATAGCAGGAGCACACAACCATATACGGCAATAGTACGGGCGAATGATTTATTTATAATATATTCTAATGAGAAAGGCTTACGGCCATATCACATTGAATACATCGGTTCTCGCTCAATCACCGAAGTTAAGCAACGTTGAGCCTCGTCAGTACTTAGATGGGTGACCGCTTGGGAATACCAGGTGCTGTAAGCATTTAGTGATGGATGTGCGTTGTGGTACAGTGGATATCAGCTTGGAAAGAGAAATCTGTGAGCCGAGTTCGAATTCCGGTTGGATACCCTGCATTAATTATATTTCTGTTTTTTTATTAAGTGTGTATGTTAGTAGATTTAGGATTAAAAAAAAATATGTTTAAAAGATCATCTGCATTTTGTATATGTAAGGAACTAATTATTTCCTGGGAGTAAAATGTGAGAGCTAGTTTATGTGGTCGCTGTCTATCGCTGATAGGACAGGTTGTCATTGGTATGTCTAATTTGTGTGGTTCTGGTAGTCCGTATAGTGTGGGTCCTTTTGGATGGTGGTCCTTGAAGTGAAAATTCTACGGGGGAGCCAGAATGCGTCACGGCTTCCCAGAATCTTGGATGGCCTCAAGGTTCCCCTCCAGTTTAATAATCTTGAAGCTGATCAGTCTCTGATTTTGGGAAGATTTGATCTTCAGCACTTTCCCCTCTGCGTTGTTTTTTTTTCCTTTTTTTTAATCAGAGCAGGCATCTGTTCTGCTTGTATTGACGTTAGTATTAACCCTTTGATTTTGTTTTGAAATTAACCTCTCTTGTGTTCAAACAAATTGAGTATGGAAAAGAGGGCAAGAATATATTAGAACTCCACTACTATGAAGAAAAAGATATTCGTTTAATTTAGTGAATTAACACAATTATACTCAAAGTTCATTCCTAAGTCATGTATACGATAGTCGTGTAGTATGAAAATAAAGACACTTCTTGAGTTTTTCTCCATCCTCCTCAGAAAAATCTAAGCCCCTAAGTGGTCACCTCACTTTCAGAGTTCCACAATCGCCATTGGGTCTTTGAGTTTTAGCCAGGAAATGTCTTCATTTTTTAAACAATTTTTTTTATATCGCTTATAATTTTTTGTGTCGTTCATGAGTTTTTGTTTATTTTTCGTAGATGACAACGACCACAAAAATGTTAGAAAACCAGTAGAAGTTGACTAAATCCATTACCGCACACGTTAATTATTAGCCATAACAATCTGAACAAAATTTGAACAATATTCATTTATTTAAAAAAAAAAATTGAATAATTCTCGCATACTTTTGTCTTAGAAAACTTTGCATTATAATATTTTGTGCCTAATACTTGATGACTGCTCATCAACGTTCTCAAATTAAAAATCTTTGATAAATCAATGACATCCTTGCTTTTGCATATGAACACATGTAACAAAATAAAGGCCTATTTGATAAAATCTCTCAGAGGCGTCATTTAAGAATAGTTTTTTTTTCTTTTTTCTTTTTATTCATGCGTCGGGTCATTTGTGAGATTTGCTAAGGTTATATTCCAATTACAATAAGCAATAATACGTTTGACTAAACTTAGTTTAATAAATCAAATTAATTACTTTTCTTCTAATTGTGCGATGTCCTTTAAGAACTTAGGCGTACGTGGTTTTTACAACTTCATATCCTTTTAACATTTTGTAAAGTTTGTCTTTTCGGTGTCTTTCCTAATCCCTGTTTTGCCAAACAATTATACAAGCTCATTAGGTAGGTTACTTGTTGTATTATACTATAATTATAAAAGTATTTTCAATTGCACACTCAAGACATTTTGGGGGAAATGACGCTCGTCGATGTAAGTCAGCTAATAATAGTAAAAAAAATATCACACCTAAGAAAAAGCCAAAGAATGCAAAGAGAATATTTCTCAGAAAATCGAATGCACCAGTCATTGAGTACTTTTTTGTTTGAAACAAGATGCCAAATATTGTGAGTTTGAGAAACTGGGTTACGGTAAATGATTCAATCGAAGACGATTTGATTCTCATGAAATTGATAAACGTTTTTAAAAACGAGGGGCATCGACAAATGATTTTAATGCAGTTACAAGTGGGAAAATGTCACTAGAACAGTGTATCGAATTTGTTTAGCAAAATTGGTTCTAAAATTTAATTCAGGGAAAGTTACGGATCTAGAAGAGAAAATAGACAGATACGCGAAAAAAAAAATAATGTGCACTTGATGTGATTATAAATATCAAAAAAGAAAAGCAAAAGTGTCTGGCAGATAAAAAATATTTCGTGTAAATTTTTCAAATAAGATCCGTGCGTCTTTTTAGGGTCTTTTCTTCTCGACGGTTCTGTTCAACGTGTGTGTGTATGTGTGTGTGTGTGTGTGTGTGTGTGTGTGTGTGTGTGTGTGTGTGTGTGTGTATCAAATGGAATGTCAGTCAAATATATTTACTTTAAAAACTTCTTGATCAAGCTGCAAAAATGGCCTCTAAATTGAAACTGTATCTATGTGTTTGCCTGTTGCCTCCATTAATTTGGGTTGTATAATCACAAACTGTTTAACATGTGAACCGAATTATAATCATCCAATATTTACTTGTAAAGACTTATCAATTGTTAAAGAAATCTGTACGTCAAACGTGTTGTTAAACGAAGAGGACTTTGAAGAATTGTCTAGATTTTTTTAAGTGTGTTGCAATGAAACAGTTTTTATGAGTAAGGTTGCATTTTAAGGTCTTTTTATGCTATCACAATTGTTTAGCAACTTTTATAGTAAATGAACTTATAGTAATATAGGTTAAACTAATGGGTTTTATAATTTCACACCAACATATGTATATTTACACTACAAATAACACTGATCAAAACGATTTTTAGTAAATTTGATGGTACTGATTAAAAAATGAACTTAGGTTTTCATAGTTAGCTACCGTTGTTGGAGTACTGAAATTGCTCAATTTTAGAAAGTAGATCAATTTAAGATCTTAGCTGATCGCAACATGTAGCTAATAAAGGTCAAAGAAACCTATCAATTTTCAGGTAGGCCGAGCAATTTATATCAGCACCCTGAAATAACTTATTTTTATAAGAAAAATAAAGCGTTTTTGAGTCAAAAACTTTTAAAATAGAAGTAATACATTTTTCAATTTATCGCCAAAATTCAAATTGACTGAAAACTTTATCATTAATACACTTTATCAGTAATACGCTGATATGAGTATTAAGGTTTATTTTTACATGGCTATCTAGATAAATTTCCGGATAATTGTGGTGATGTGAATTATGATTAAAAAGAAAAATTCTATCAGGATATCAAAACAATGGAAGAGCGCCACTCGGGACGGAGGGACAAACGAATGATGGCTGACTACAGTTGATACGAGTTTTAAGTGGAGTCTTAGTACTTCCGGTGTAGTTTTCTTTTACTGTTAGATGAAACAAAATTTAACGATAACAATTTTAACAATAAAAATTTTAACAGTAACAACTTTTAACTGTAAAACTTTTTACTGTTGAATAAAAAAAATTACTGTTGGATGAAAACATCCATTTAAAACTCATTATTATTAGCACATCCTCTCTTTTAATAATAAGATCTACTACAATAGCACATCACATTACACATTATATTGGCAATTATAAGAAGTCAATAAAACCCATACCGTAAAATGGAAAATATTTTTTAAAAAATTAGAAATTGAAAATCTTTACATGAGCCACATTTTCTGAGTTTACAGGAAAAATTTCAAATTATCAAATTTCAAATTATTAAAATTTTAGATGATTAAAAATTAACCTGTTGAACAAACGCAACGAAGTAACTTCCATCTGCCATCATCGTCTCATAAAGTAAATTTATTTTCTACTATAATATAACTAGATCCCACATTATAAATCTTACATCTTGCAATAACATATTGATTCTTTCATCCTCGGATAATAACTGTTTCAATTAACTGATATATTACCTACTACATCGTCTACATATGTTTGACGTACATTATATTTCATTAAATTTCAGTTCTTAATAACAACCCCCCCAAAGCATATAACATTAATAAATAAATTCGTAACCGTTCCACAAGCACATTCGATGCAATTGCCGACATGTCCTAATACAATTGTATACACTCAAATATTTCATGACATAAAAAGCTAACTTTTCATGACATCTTAATCCTCTACTGTCTTAACTCATTGTCCTACCCATCATTGACTTACTTTCTTTTCGTTAACCTAGTCCAACCCTTTGAATTTCACAACCCCACCATAATTGACTGGATATGGTAACAACTGTGTTGTTTCCATGTTTTTAAAATTTCTATATATATTAATTCCGAAAAGAAAAATATTTCACTTCCTAATGAGGCACTAACAAGTTGCAATGAAACATGACAGATTTTGTGTTGCAGTAAACTATGTTTTATTATAAACACGTATAATAAAAACATAAATATTGCTCTACTAAGTATTAAAGGATACAAATCCTATATAATCCGTCAACGAAGTAAAACACACAAAGTAAATAGCACACCCGCAAAATCGGATTCAAACGACTACAGCATTTGGGAAAAAAAACTTTACTGGAGCCGGCACTATGAGAAGTTTCACTATTTAAACCACGTCACTCCTAATCAAAAGGCAGTCGACATTGGAGCAGTTAATTGACGACCTCGTGGCAATATAACGAAAGAAAATTCAAGAATCCGAGCCGGACGCAGGGAACGTCACGGTTTCATTCGACCGCTTCTTCCAATTTTCTTTTCTTCCTTTCCACTCGACGCCAACCCGGACGTAGGTCACGCCACATTCGACTTCTTCTTCTAACTGTCTTTTCTTCATTTTCACACCACGCCGCTAAAGAGAACAACACAACGACAAAATAGACACATGTTAAGTATCATTCTTTGTTTTGCCTATTATCTCTCTCAACCTGTCTCGATCTACCAAACAGAGGAAGGAACAAAGCATTTACAATCCACTGCAACACAAACATTAACTCTAAACTTCTGCGGACATTACTACTATGAACATTTTCAACTACAAAACTGCATGCATTTTCGCAATGAACATTTATCTTTTCGCAAATATATTATAGAGTTTAGTTAACAAAATTTCACTCATATTTTTCTTACAGTTTTCTTACAGTTTTGTAATAAATCTTTGCTTAAATGTACACACGAAATATTTTATCCTTTCATATTTCAACCTTCAACCTTCTGATATTTAAATTGTGGGGACTTCGAACGTGTTTGACACAAGAACAATTAACCAAGCATCTCTGAGCCCACTACAGTATGAAGCATACTTTAAGAAAGTAAATAATACGAACAGTAGACTGTTAATCTATTTGTTTGTACTATTCCTAAGATATATATATATATATATATATATATATATATATATATCGAACAATTGCATCTATCGAGTAATCAGGTGGTGGAATTCGCGTGCTTTAAATATTTTTTTATTTATTTAAAGTTGGCTAACTGTGTTCAATTTTATTCTAGGGCAACTGAAGAGATTATCTTTGTGGAATAAATAAAGGATGCATTTTCTTCTAAATTCACAAATGAAGTCAAGCTTTTTCAAATAGATTTGAAAGTTTGTGTAATTAATCAATTAATAGCAGCACTCATATCCATAGAGTTATTTTTATTTTCTGAAAAAAAAGACGAAACGTTTTGTCTTATGTTAACTTCAACACTTAACGCACGGTTTGTAGTACACATTTTGAATTTAATAAACGGAAAATAAAAGAAAGAGTTGAAAAATTCATAAAGAACTTTATTTATATCAAAAAATTACCAGATTCATGAGCTGTCTTTTCTTTCAAAGAAACCCGCGTCTGCGATTTAGACAGTTGCCGGAGTGACTTTCTCGAAAAAGCTGAAAGAAAACATTTCGTTCATATCATTCAATATAAAAAGAGGTTTTAAGTTGGTATTTGTCTTGTACAATGTTACAGATCGAAGGACAATTGTATTGCGGCATTTATTTATTTATTGAGTGGATAAACTGAATTATATTAAATTTAAAATTTCAAAAATCTGGTTTTAATTCGAAACCCTGGCTTTTACTTAGACTTAAAGAGAGAGTAACGTTTTTAGTTCAAAATGCGCCACTCTCTTAATTATTAGGATAAAATTACAACAATATTTTAAATCTGTAAAATATAAGTTATGATTTGTAGGAATATCCCATTCCCCCCTCTCTCTCTCACGCACACGTACACATTCACATTAACACAAGCACGCACGCACACACACACACACACACACACACACACACACACATATATATATATATATATATATATAAATAATTAGATTTGTTTTTTTTATTTAAAATTAATTTATTTTACAGGGTGGCATGGAAATTTCTATGTTTCAAGGTTTAAAGCTTTAACTCGTCATCAGGCAAACTTTGATGAAAATGATTTTCGAAGTTATTAAATATTGTCTGATGACGAGATTAAAGAGATTTAAATCTTGAAACAAAAATTTCTGCGTCACAATGTAAATGAAATTAATTTTAAATAAAAAACAAATCTAATTATATTATGCTCTACGATCTAAGTTGTGTTAATCACTTTTTTAAAAAGGTAAATGCCGGAGAACTCGGTATTCAGTTGGTTGGTTCAGTTCATCTGGGGATATATATATATATATATATATATATATATATATATATATATATATATATTTGCTCTGTAATATTTTATTACATGGAGCTCTCTTCCTGTATCATTTTTTAATATTAAAATAAAATTTTTAATATTAATTAGGATCGGGTTTTTTGGAATTTACCTTCCTGCTTTTTTCCCTTGGATTGAAGTATCTGAATTAAAATATATATATATATATATATATATATATATATATATATATATATGATCTCCCTGACGTAATAGGTTTGAAAAATATTTGTTTTAGACACATGAAATTTGACACACACAAACACACACTAACACAAACACACACGCACACGCACACACACACACACACACATACACACACACATATATATATATATATATATATGATACTGACACTTCAACGCGTCCTTTGATATGATTTGTGAGTGGATTGTGAATTGAAATGTTTTTTTTTTTGTTTATTGAAAATGATATGCCTTTCATTCACTCGGTGCTCATTTATTTCCAAAAAGGAAAAAAAAGTTGTAAAAACAGCAAAATAGTTATTTGCCATTTATGGAGATAGTGTCGGAGATGAGAGTACAAATCATTAGTGGTTCGTGTTCAGAAATAAGTATGAGAAATTTACTCAGAATTTCGGTCTACTTACGTCTTGCAAGCAACTTTGCAGAGGAATCCAAAGAAATGTGGAACGTGCTTCTCACAGGCATCAACACAGCCATTAGACAAATCCAAATTCCTGAGGCGAGCAAATATATCATCAACTGAAAGAAAAATGACTCATGTTACAAACTGAAAATAAGTTATCATGAATTACAAAAAGAATTGTGAACGGATATTATCAAGAAAATAACGGGTCTCAGTCTATGTTTTTTTATTGGCTAAACAATAAAGATAATAATTCTAATTAGCATGATTTCGTTAATGAAGATTTTGAAGAGTTCCTTGCATTTGTTGCAGAATTATGGGATATCTGCTGATTTTTGCGTTCTTAATGTTTGAAGATGAATTAAAATGAATGTCATTTTGACTTTTACTTATACATAATAACAATGTAATCCGAACGTAGAATCTGTTAAACTTAAATACATTTTTACTTAAAATCTATTAGTGAGTAATATGAAATCTTAGTCTACTATGGTCGGAAAATCAGATCAATCGAAGCGAAAATGTTTTCGTCTCCGTTATTATTGCACACTTCAATTCTTGTTGTCGTATATTATAATGGCGATAAAATAACTTGTCTGTGATTTTACAGTAACTATGTTAAGAAGAAATGTTTTACTCTTTGATAGAATGTTTTTTGTAGGTTCCAAATTAGGATTTCTCTTTGCTACATTGAATTACGTCAATATTCGAACACAAAAAAGATGTTATTCAGTTTCTTTAATCACTGCGACATATCAATTCAGCAACATTTTTCATTCGATTGAGTGTCAATCACAATTTATTGTACATTTTAACTTCACAATATGAAGGAATCACGACTTACCGGATATTTTTTTGTCAATATCCTCGTCTTCCACTGGAATGGAAGCGGCATATGCCAGAGGGATAAGGGCGAGAAGGAAAAGAGCAAACTTCATAGCGGCAACTGAAAGAGCAGAATGGCAATTAAAAAAGATATAATGGATATCTACAAGTGTGTAAAATGGCCGATAAATAATAGGGAAGATTTGGCAAACAGAATTTATCAGTTTTATTAAAAAACGGAAAAAAATCTATTAATCTATAAATGATTTAAAAATGCTATGAATTTTTGAAAGATGTAGATTAATGAAATTAGTGAAAAAGAAAATTGTTCTACTACTCTGTCAAATCAAACTTCTGCTTTTTTGTCGATTGCGCCAAAATTTTAACTCCCTGTATATACTTACAAACTCTTCTATAAACCTGAGAAGTTTTTATAAATAGACTGAACAATAAAACATATTAATATTTATTTAAGTATAATTTCAATATATGTAGTTTCATGCTGTAGTAATTCAAAGGAAAAAGTAGAAATTAAAAACGATTCATTTTCTCTCGATAAGTTACTCTTCTTTAGCCTGGTATATCTCTTCGTTACTAAGGTCTTATTAGGGTTAATGTATAGTTTGGCTGAGTTTCGGATCCATCATATTAAAAGCCTGTTCGTAAGGTTATATGGATTTAAAACTTTTTTAATTATTATCTACGTTAAAACAATTTTAATGAAACGAAACTATAAATTCAGAAACAAATACATAACATGAACTAAAATAGATGTGAGATCATTTTTTTTATTTTATTGTTTAGAAATGAAGTGCTTATAATTATGATAACTTAGTTTATTATAAAAATACTTTTTATGATTGTAGAAGTAGAAAAGTTGAATTAAAAACAAAAACAAAAAAAGCGACTGTTAAAAATGTCTGGTTTAATTGTAGCGTTCGGTTTAACCATTTTAGTCAGTCATTGAAGTGCCATAAGTGACACACCCTTGGGCAATGTTGTCTCTTTCGAACCATGACTGAAAGTTTTACCTCATGGGTTGCCATTATATTTGCAGTAGACTGGTTGTCAACGAAGACTATATAACACAATTTGTTCTGCTATTTAACCCATAGCTAGAGTAAGAAGAGATAGATTTATACCTTTCCCATTGGTATTTGTGCGTAAATGAATGCAATGTCTTAAAATACTTGATTAAATTTCTTGAATTTGAATTTGAATTATGACATAAACTCTACATAAAAAACGTTTTTAATAAATGATTTTTCCTGAAATTTGTTGAATAAAATATCATATTTGCTCAAATTTAATGACTTTTTAGCGGTAAACCAAACTAAAATTAATCATAATTGTAGTAAGAAAACACGCATAATTCACAAAAAACATAAATTTATCTCATGTTTCTTGATTTCAGTTTAACTTGTGAAAATCAGGGAATTGTGAAACTGGTAAAGTTACTTTAAATAAATATTTTTAAAGACTCGTTACATTTTCAACTTCTTAATGTAGAATTTAATTTAAAAACTGGCAAATGTATCTCCATATATGACGGCCCCCGCAAGTTTAAAGTACGTAAACACAAGATATAACCATCCCTCAAGCATAATCAAGTACTTCCATAAAGGAATAGTGCACAGGATATCGAAAGATTCGTCAAAAAAAGCAATATTTGATGAAAAGAAAAAAGATTTTGAAGATGTCTTAAAAAAAATTTGGCTCTAAGAACATTTTCGAATACAAATCCCAGCCAAGCAGAAAAATAAAAACACAATAATAGAAATCGAAACATTATCTCTTGTTTCAACCCATCGTTTAACTTAGAAGTAAAAACCAAAATAGGGCAAATATTTTTTAAACTAATCGATAAATACTTTCCAAAGTCTTCAGAAGTAAACAAAATTTTCAATAGGAATTCAATCAAACTGAGTTATAGTTGTACTAGTAATTTAGAAAATTGCTTAAAATAACAAAACGCCAGAAACCTAAATAAAAATGTACAAAACAACATCGTTAACAAGGAATTTAACTTTAAGATAAAAAGAAATGCCCACTTAACGGACTTTGTAACACAAAAGGAATTGTTTACAAAGCAAAAGTATATCGCATAAATAGTCAAAGTAAAACATATTTAGGATATACCAAAGACAGTTTTAAAGTTAGATGAAATAACCGTAAGTCTACATTGAAACTAGAAAACCTCAAAAATTGTACAAAACTGGCTAGACACGAGTGGAAATTAAAATTAAAAATGGAAAAAATTAAGATATAATTTGGAGCATAGTAAAACTAGCCAAACTTTACAACGGTGGAAAAATCCAAATTATACCAGGAGGAAAAATTGGCTATTATGTTGTTTCCAGCCCAAAATAAATTACTAAATGAAAGAACAAAAATAATGTCCAAGTTTAACCATACCAATAAATACCTACTAGGATCATACAATCATAAATGAAAGTGTTCTAAGACCCTTAAGTAACTTCTCCTAATTTTGAAAATTGCGCGTTCATAAAGGGTTCCTGTTACGTGAGCGTTTGAAAGGGCAAACAAAATGATTATTAGTGTAAATCTGGTAAAAAAAAAAAAGAAAAAAAAGAAAAAAGAAAAAAAAAATTAGGCGTTCCTGAATAATTCAAGAAAGTATTTTCGGACCAATTAATAAATAACAGAAAATTGGCTTACCTTTAGAAACTGTGACTTTTCAAGAAATTTCTCAAGTGACAAAGTTAACGATTGCTCAGTATTTATAGAATAACGATATTCAAGATGTCTTCCTTTATCTCGATAAGGTCAGCACGAATTAAGATATACTCACCAAAACATATGTTTTTTTCCCATTCTTATATTGTATTTGTTTGTATATTTTTATTTTTAAAACCTTTTTTTGCTTAAAGAGTCACGTTGAATGAAGTTTGATAAATAAATCAAGATATTTCTTTAATAAACTTATCACCCAATACAGGCCCAAGAATAAGTCAATGTAGACCGTTACTGAAGTGTGTTTTATGGACATAAAAGGGGGATGTAAGAAAGGCATTTTCTGAGGTGATGTAGGAGAGATAATCGTTGATCTTTTGTAAGAAGCATCAACTTGGGAGTCTTTTTAAAAATATAGCGGTTTCAAGGCAAAAGATGCGTCCTTCTTATCAATGAATTACGATTTGTCGCAGGTTAAGTTGCATAGCGGTTATTGGCTATGAAACTCTGAACTAGTTGGACCAATGAATGTAGCGCGCAGAACATTAAGTTTTTTAGCATGATTATATTTTTGCGTTTTTTTTTAGTAATACGACAGACAAAACACATTTGAATATGGCTATAGAATTGGCTGAAATCGCACGGGACAATGAAAATTATGGATAATTTGTTTACTTCTTTATTTCTACAAACCGGAAAAACTTTAAAAATTAATTAAGTCTTTCTTCTTTACCGCAGTTAATGAAAGGTTTTTGAAAGAAAGCTTGATGCCCAAATACACATCACTATATAGACCTTAATATATAGTGTGACGATGCATGCCTCGTGGAGACGGGAGAAAGGACTCTCTCTGTCCCCCTCCTTATAAACGTATATGAACTTATTGAAAGGGGAAGAGTGAGAAAAGACGTTATTTGATTGGTTGAAGGAAATAAACCACCAAAAACGCTCTCCGCGTAAAAGAATTTGAAAACAGTTAGTTGTGGCTGAATGTTAACGCTAAAATACTCCGAGGAAAGACGACCTCGTTAAAACAAAAGATGTAATCCAGAACTTTCTCGGGAGGAGGAAGAAGAAAGAAAAGGCGAAGTATATGAGAATAGGAAAATTGTCTCCGAAAGATACGAACGGACAACCAAAATTATAATCTCTTAATTCGAACTGACACAAGGGTTTGAAATATAAGAGACAAAAAAGCATTCCTAATCTATCTTCAAAATTCCAAAGTAAGTGTTTTTTTCCAATACCGATCTATGTATCACATTCACTTTAATTCTGTTGACTCGAAAGGAATTCACAAAACAAAAACACCTTCTTTTATTTATTTATTTTTTTTTGAGGAACACAAATATTCCTGGTCGTATTGGAAATTTAATGAGAGAAAAAAAGAAATAAGAAAGAGAGTCTCTCGGTTTAATAAAGAAAGATAATTAGGACTATTCTTTTGCCTATGTAGATCGAATCTGAAATTGGATAAGAAAATTGAAATAGAGGAATATGTATTGATTGAAGGATCTTCAGAGATCTCCAACGACTTTCCGTAATTTTTTAAAATTTTCTGTTTGTATTTTTGTTGCTGTGTCAATAAAAGAAAAGAGAATATTTTTGAATTACCAAAATCCCTAACCGTTCAGCGTTTTGATTTGATTGAACTTCTGCATTTCGCTTGCATTGAATTTGACCTCTATTCCATTGAGTTAAGAATTATCTAGGACCATATTCTTTCTTTCCATTTTTGGATTATCACTTATAAATTCTCTATCAATTTAAAATCGCGGAAGTGGTAGAGATTTATTGGTTTCTGTAACAACGCTAGAGCATTTCCGCAGCCGATCAGTAGGTTAGTGAGCCACCCTCGTCTCTCTAGCCTAGTGAAGCGTCACAATAGACATATTATGTATACTTAGTCTTACAATAGTTTTGTAAAAGACCAACATTATATAGTTTAAATGTACTTTGGAAGATTGTATCTCTGACGAAAAAGCAAGTACACATTTTGGCTTGACGACAACAACATTCTCAAGACTTCTTACACTTCATTTTTTGGCTAAACTTTTATTTCACAACATTTAACGAGACATTCATTCATGTCTACTTTCATAAAACAGTAAAATACTTAGACTATTTACATTATTCAGACTATTGTCCTCAGCGTGGTTGCCATTTGTAGGACGTTTCGGTCGTTGTATGATCCAGCCTTCTTCAGGTGCTAAGAATTTCAAACCGAACCTTTTATTACAGTCACTTGGGTATATCATTCTCATTCCTTGTGCAAAGCCGTTTTTGGTAGTCATGAGTTATCTACCTCTAATCCGACACTGAGTTACTTGCTCACTACTGCTGTAGCCTGGTCTTGAACTCACAACACTTTTGGTTAAGTCACTGAGCCATGTGTCCTTAAGGACAACTATTGAGTTTTTGGGTCAAGTCACTAGAACTAATTAACGTCTATATTCTTAAGGACCCATGACTCAAGAAAAATAAACAAAATCTTTAAATTTTCGAAGCTTTCGAAAGCAAAAACAGCCAACCAACACTGTTCAAGATTTTTTATTATAATCATTTCATCTGAAGCAAGTGAAAGGAGAGGGAAGAGAGAAAAGAAAAATGGTGCAGGGGATGATGAAGAAAAGGTAAGAGAGAAGTGGGAATCAAGGAAATAGAAGATGGCAATTGACGTTACACTTAGATCTTCAGAGATTGTAGCTATCAGGGAAGCAAGTATGTGGAAAGGAGTTCCACAAGCGGAAGTATAAGAAAACTAACTGATAGAGAGATGGCGGTTAGATTTGCTTATTTTGATAGCAAAAGTGTGGGACTTAGTTGCCAATCTAGTAAGTTCATAAAGGCGGGGAACCAGGGAATGAAGCTTGTCATAGTAAAATCTGTGAAAATATTTGTGGAAAAGACGGTGGGAAGCCAGATTCCGTCGGTGAGAAAGTGACTTAAGTCGAGCTGCCAAATCAGGACAGATCCTTCTTTAGATTTTCTCGAGAACTTCGAGATGAAGAGCAGGAGCACCTGACCGGATCTGCCAACAGTATTCAATGCACAGACGAATAGTAGAAATGTGTCAGATAGATTCTGACGAGAAAAACTTTCTGGCTCAGCACAGCGATCCAGCCTTCCTAGCAGTAGATGTAGTTATTTATTTGTTGTATTCATTTCACTTGAGATCAGCTGAGAGAATGAGGCCGAAAGGCACAGTTTATTGCTTTCAGTAAGATAAGCGTGAGCAATACTGATGGTTTGAGTTTGAGTTTGAGTTTTGTTTAACGGCATATCAACACCTCCGTGGGTTATTTAATGCCCAAAAATTGGGGTTTTAAGATATTTTTTTAATGTTCGGTTATAGTAAGAAAGTTGATTTAGTCAGAATTTTAATGAAATTTTTTTTGTTTTTATTTTTTTATTTTAGAAAACTGAAAATGTCTTCTAGTTTTGCATTCGAAAATGTTTTGCTGAGAATATTTTTTTCCTGCAAAAATGTGTTATGGCAATGATTTTTCTTAAAAAATTAATTGTTGATAATATTTTTTCTTCAAAAATGTATATTTTTCTCTAAAAGTCTATTTTTATGTATATATTTCTATAAAAGTGTATTTTTGTACTTTCATAGTGTTTTGACCCCAGTTTGGGGGATAACTATTTGCCCATAGCTGGGACCCTAACAGGTACTACCACTCCGGTTCAGGGTGGACCTGAGAACAATAACAATTAAGAGGAGGTTCCATGCTCTCAATCAGAGTCCTTGCTGCCGGATGCAGTTTACCGAATACTGATGAAAGATAAGAAATCTTCTCTAAGGTCGATAAAGGAGAACAATTACTTTTTGTAAGCATTAAAATTTAGAAACCATTTCTTACGCTAGTCCATTGCAGTTTGGGAGTCCTTTCCAAGTGTAAAAGCGAAGTTTACTTTGTCAGCCCTGCGGACTTTATATTGAAACGTGAGTAGATGGTGGTGTCATCGACATAGATGCCTACTTAGGAACTGATTACATCAGGAAGATCATTGATGAATAAGGGCATTGGGCCAAGGATGAAACCTTGAGCGACACATATGCTCGCATGAAAGGATTTGGAACTATGCCCATTTAAAACGACTATCATTTTACGATTTGACAGGAACTATCAGATTAAATCTAACACTCGTCTAGTTATACCGTAGCGCTGTAGCTTGTGCAGAAGGCTAGCATGCCAAACACTGTCAAAAGCTTTCGCGATACCAGGGCAAAGGACTTAGCTTCGCAAGGGCTTGATATATATACTTGATGATGGCCGCTAGTACATCAGCGGTAGACTTGGTGAAGCGGAAGCTAGACTGCTTGTCAGAGAATAAGTTAAAACATTTTAAAGGTTGAATTCTAAACCATTTTAAAAGTTGAATCATTGCAGCAATGATAATAACCTCGAACGATTTGCCAAAATGCGGTAAGAGGCTGATAGGTCGATAGTTAAAAGAGACGAAGGGCTCTCCTGAGTTTTTAAAAACAGGAACTACAGAAGAGAACTTAAAAAAACAAGGAAGCAAGAAGCAGCGAGGCAATAGTTATAAAGTTTAGAGAGGACAGGAGAGAGTTCAAGGGTACATTTCTGTGAGAATCACAAACTTATTGTGTAGGGGAAGGAATCGAGGTTTGCTTTTGTTTAACATACTTTTGCAGAACCGTCAGTCATCCTTGGAGCCAAACAGCTTCATTCTATTAGCAAACAGCAGCTTAGCATCATTTACGACACACTTGCGTTCATTGCGAGCAGGGACAATAAGACGCTTATTATAGTCAAACTCGTCACTCCGGTAAAGCCGAAAGAAGTGATTCCTGTGGGCAATGGCGACCGAGAAAGCAAGACAGAACCAAGGAAAAGAATGACGGTTATGTCGGAACTTCCTGGTTGGGATGAAAGCAGCAATGACGTCTTTCACTCCGGATGTGATCTCGGGGGCGCAGTTTTCATACTAAAATTTTTGCTTCAAGGTATATCGCAAAGAAAGTAGCGGAACGCTTCCTAGTCCGCTCTTAAGTAGCAGTAAGATATTCTGCTAATAGGAGGTTCCTGGAAGGAGGGGAAAAGCCACGGCATGATCAGAGCTGCCATGAGGACAGAGCTGCGTGGCATAGCAAGAGTCAGAGATAGAAATGAAGCAACGATCTAGCAGTGAGGCGAGTTCATGTGGGTTATTGGGAAACGCATGGAAAAATTGCGTGACAGATTGAGTGATTGAAAAGTTTATTGTCTGTACACCATCAAGATCTGTGACAAAGTTTTGCAGGCACTTAACAAGGTGGGTATTAAAGTCACCGAACTCAAGTATATTAGCAAATGGATGAGGAGAAATAGCCTATATTGTCTATATTGTCTGAAATGCCGTCTAGCGAAGAACAGACGTGAGAGAAAGAGAAGCTGTAGATAAAAGATAGCTAACTGAGAGACGGAGACACACGTAAGAATAATCTGGAGTTTCAAGAGAAATTGCCCTAGCTAGAAAGATATATTCGCCGACATAAACATCAAGGCCATGCATGTAGACATTTGAGTTCTTCCGAAAAGGTAATGGTAAACAGGGATAGAGAGGTAAGTTTCACAGAGAGGTAGCATGTGTAGGGACCTTTCATAGATTCTACGCTAAAAAGCTAGTATGCATTTCACGGATGTTTGTGTAAGAAATGTTTAGCGTTTTAGGTGATTTTTTTTACTGGTTTAGCTTGATATCTTTGGTAGTTAATTTTCATGTTTTTGTGTTATTTTTGGTAAGCAGAGGCATCGAGTATTGTGAGCAGAGTGTAGACGTGTAAGAAGGGAACTGGCGCAGACTACAACATAGTGTGGCCTTAGGTTTGGCAAGCCGAAGTGCTTGCAGAAACACCTATCTATGCACGCCATGGAACAGCCGATCAAGACTTTACGCAAGTATTAGGGCTCCGAATTAGTGTCGGAAGCAGCAACGAGAAAACTGCCAAAACAATAAAAATCAAATATGTAGTGTGAGATTGTAACAGTGTTTTGTGCCAAAATTACCGTTTTATTCAAGATTCTACTACTAGAGAGACAATTTAAACAAGTAGATTTTTTGTCATAAATTTCACGGTATCAAATAATGTATTTACATTGAAATATACAGAATATGCATCCACAGAAATAATAAAACCAGCATGCATACACAGACGAACACAAATATTTTCATCATGATCTAAAAAAATTAAACGGTTATATACGCTAACATGGTAAAAAGAGGTCAGCTCAACATGGGCAAAAGATAAAGCAATTAAGAGGGCAAGTTTATACAGTCAGTTTAGGTGCCATACGTGATACACGCTTGGGCGATCATGTCTCTAAAGAGACATGACTGACTGGGCCAAGATTATCCCGCAGTAGGTTGCCATTGCTTTCTGCGGTAGACTGGTTGCCGACCAAGGCTATAGAACCCAATCTGTCCTGCTATTTAATCCATAACTGGAAGGAAGAGACGGATTAATATCTTTCCCAAGGGTATTTGCGCGTAAGTGAATACAATGAATTCAGCTGGAATTCGAACTCGGCTCCCCGATTTCTCGTTCCGAGCCGATATCCATTGTACCACAACGCACAACAAGCATGCTTAAAAGGAGTCAACGCAAACTAATGCAAGTGGCCACTAACAAATCCTAAAAGACAAGAAATAGTAAAAATTAAGATAAACGAATAATACAACATTCATTAAGTCATAAAATTACATAGACACTAAGATATTACATTACATCAATCATCACACAAATATGAAAAAATTGAGAGGTAGCAGAAGAGAAAACTAAATGATCCTGAAAAGTGAAGGTATTACAACAATTGCCCTCAAGAAATTCGAAGACGGCAAAACTGAAATAACACAGCTAAGCATAATTTTATTTATGAAGAACAATGCTAAGGAAAATGTATGACAATTTAGAAAAAAGTTTACTTGTGAGGCGTTTCGTCCTTAAGGACTTCATCGCACTACATTTGTTATGTTTGTACGACTAGACATGCATACGAACCAGTGAGGATACGGATTTTAGAATATTTAAAGATTGTTTTTTTAATATCTGAATTCATTTAGAGTATTTTCTTTTCTTTTCTGTCACATTTGTTAATAGATATCCAATAGTATGATAATAGAATTTCTGCCAAAAATGGTGAAATGTCAGAATTGTGGTGAGTCTCATTATGGCAGCGAACCAAAGCATTTGTGGACCGACTTCGTAAAACGCCGTTTTTGTGTTCATATGATCTTTTATTTAGATTCCTTGACGTTTCTCCAATGTATTTTTTGTGACAATTATTACGAGCGATCGAATAAATATGTTTTCACACACATACACACACACACACGCATGCACGCACGCACGCACGCACGCGCTCGCACACACACAAAAAAAAAGCGCGCACGGCTTACATGGGGTTAAGGTGCAATTGATATTGGCTTGGAACGAAAAATCGGAGAGCCGATTTCGAATTCGAATTCGGATATATATCATTTTGCATTTGTATTGCATCTTCTGTACATAAACATTGCATTTCTTGTTCCAGTGTCTTTAACAAATCCACACTCTTCTTGTCATATTTCTGGTTTAAATCTGCTGCGCTCTGTGTTCGTCGAAATTCGGATAAGTTTTGTTAAGCACATTAGTTTGATTATCCGACGGAATTCACATTTGTTTGTAACGCGTTAGGCGGTGCTATGAAAATAGATCTACTTAAGCTTTCAGGTATATTACCAATGTCTCATATTTTATTTATTGCGTTTTTTTTCATCTTGTCACTGCCAAAATCAACTCTTGTTTGTATCTCTATTACAATTCCGTTTGGTTCTGCTGCTTTGTTCTTGTTTAATTTGTCTAGTGTTGATTTTTCTTTAGATTTTAATATTTCTGGTCCTTCAATATTTCTGTGTATTGTTGGTTGTTCGCTTTCATGTTGGAAAAGTTCTCCGCTTGGAAGAGTTTCCATCTCTGAAGTATTTTCTATCTGTTATTATTATTATTCCATTCTTGGATTTTATGCCAACTGTTGTCTTCTGTGCCGTTCTCTTATTTATTTATGCATATCTACTTCATCTGTGATACACATTCTTTCTATTTCTGTACATTTATTGTTGAGTCATTTCTCTTTTGTTTTCCTGTATTTATTTCTAATTTCTTTGTCTAATATCTTATATTCTGTCCCATACCTTGATATTGTTTACAGTCTCCTTTTCATCATGTCCAGAATTTCATCAGTCATCCATTCCTTTTGTTCAATGTATATGTTTATAACACTATATCTATATAAATTCGGGTGATTCCGGATTCTGTCATATTAGAGGTTGTGCGCTACATTGGCCTTCGTTGTGTTTATAAAAAATAAATAAAAATTAATTATTGTTAAAAATAAATGAATTCACTTGTTCTAAACCGATGAGAATCGATCCCGCTTTTCATCCTCTAAACACGTGATATTTTCATAATCGGTCAAGTAGTAAAACACGGTCAATGATAATTTCGTTTCTTTTCATTTCTCGGACCATAATAGTAACAATTACTTTTCAACAAGAATTCGAGGTAAGAAAGCCCAAGACACGTCTTGTATTTTCCCAACCAAATTATCTGGGCACTCATTACAGACATCATAAGCGAAATGCTACTTGCAATTTATTTATTCTTGATCTTTATATTTTGTCGGTGTCCGATTCATATTTGATCTACATTTGACCCCAAGCTCACAATTTTACTCAATATTACTCTTTCCGTTGTCCTTCTCTATGTCTTGTTCAAAACACCACATACTAAATAATACACGTTTTGTTGATTCCACGTCTTGCTGTTTCTCATGTTTACTAGTATTTTTTTTTATGTAAATGTTAGGTGTTTATAATTATTTACACAGATTTATTAATCCACAAAATCCATTTTTCCTAATCATCGAACCGGAAATATATAACACGTTCGTTTTGGTTCAAATACAGATCGCGTGATACGAACCTTGGTTGCCACGGAACGGAAGAAAATGAAATACTAAAAAAATGCTAGACAGTCACGACACAAAGATCAGCAAGATTGGTGAAAAATCTTTTTGTTTACTTGTGGGGGGAGGGGTTTGCTTGTTTTTATTTTATTTTATTTTATTTTCATGGTACGAAAAGCTGCTGGTCCCGCACAAAACTAACATGGATCAGTATACTTTTGCAGAGTCTGACCGCGGAGTTAAAGTTAGTGAGGTTCTTTTTTTCCGAGGAAGTTATAAGAGTTGTCAGGGCATCAAGAAAAAGAATGAAGAAAAAAGAGTTGAAGTGGGAGTAGAGAAAATAGAGAAAGTAGAGCTTCAGGAAGAGATAAGTTGTAAAGCATGGAAATATTATTCAAACTCTTCCAGCTAATATCGGTTTTGGCCCCAACCAAACTTTGGTAGGTGAAAACCATTATTGGAATTAACTTCTATCGCCGCTTTGTGGAGAACATATGGAAATCTGCGATAGTCAAATTCTGTGAGGTTACTTGGGGATTTTATGGTAGCACAATATAAGGTTAATATGAGGTTAAAAAGGTTCTATGAGGGGTACAGAAGGAAATAGAACGCTTGACATGCATTGGATGATTTCTGGTGGCTTATGATGTAAAGAAGAGAACAACGCTCGATATGCTGAGTTGGATTAGCTTCCTTAAGGCATTCTGGGTAGTAGTAAGCGAAAACATTTAGTAGAGAAACCCGGCACGCATTTGGATTAGGTTGGTTGGGAGTTTAAAGCTATGAGAATGGCGAGCTAATCCTCCGATCCGTAATATGTGCCAAAATCATCATCGGATTCAGTAGACCTTACATAGTTTCCTTTGTTTTTTTTCTCTCACGTTTGGTTATTATGTTTTCCGCAGCAGACTTGTTAGAAACGATACGCGCTGCGCAAATTAAGCAGATCTCTGTGCTTAATTATCGTATGTATTGGGATTTATGATATTCTATGCGTAATGGAAACTCGAGAAGAGGAGTTACATAGGTATGCAAAGGTCATTTACCTTGTGTCAATATAAAATCAAGATGCGGTTACCGTCTTCGACAGCGGTCGAGTACCATGGCATCTGTGAGAGTGGTTAAGTTCAAAGAGAGAAGAGAAAAGACAGCAGCGAAAGAACTGTGAGCTGTATAAAAATTTCCTTGATGTGTGTTCTTCAGAAAAAGAAAAAAGAAATGAACTTTTCCGAACATGCTAGAGAATTTCTGTGTGTGTTCCTCAAAAAAAAGAAAAACGAACATTTTAGACTTAAGACTTTCCCGATGTTGTGTTAAATGAAGAAAGAAAAAATAGTAAAATAACAACAAAATATAGTAAGAAAAAACGCAAGATTTCTTGTAAAAAGTTAGGTTCACTTTACTTATCTCCTTCCATTGCATTGTGCGATAATTTTTTTTTTGTTTTTTTTTTGTAAAAAAAGGTTTATTTCTTCATGTTATCACAAAGTTGACAGAAGGCTAACAAGAAAGAAAATCAAAATGAGAGCATAACAAGTGTTCAACCCTTCAGTGGCCATTGGGTGGATTGCTTTTTGGCTTGAATGAAAATATAAATAAATAAGAAAAGAAAAAGAAGAATAAACAAAACGAAATGGTTCAATTGATAAAGGCGAAAGATTCACTCTTTGCAAAGAGAAGGATATGGGGTCAGTTGTTGGAAATAATATGTCCAAGACGCACAGAAAACAGACGTATGCGAAAATATGATTTTTGAATGGGTATTATTCTATGTGTGACTTAGATGTGGCAGGAGGCCAAAATTATAGAGAACCTGTTGAAGGTCTAGCTCACTACTCAGTTGCAATTGTCCTGGCGCTAACGACTACTCCACTTCAAGGTGCCAGCTAATTTCAATCTGTGAAGACAGGTGACCTACCAAGTAGAATTTAAAAAGAAGAAAAGTAAACATATTTTTAAGTGTAAATGGTGTTCTAGCCTGGTTTTTTGTTATGCTTGAGTTAGAAAACTAACTTTAAATTTTTACATGGTTAAAATTTACGAGCTAGACACGTACACAATGTAGAAAGAGAGGGATATCACCTTTGATATAATGTGTAAATTTTTGTTGTGATATTGTGATGTTTGTATTATGCATTACTATGTAAATTGCTGTACGATGACGGTGGGTATGGTAGGAAGGTTTGGGTCATGAGAACAATAGAAAAAGAAAGGCACTTAAAATGTTCGGATGAACGTTTTGAAAAATGGAGGGAAAGGAATGTTAAATATTTGTTAGACGATATTTTTGAGAATCAAGAAAGTTTTTGACAATGGAAATTTTAGTTTGCGGATATATTTTGAGTTTGGTGATATATATTTTGAGATTTGAGCGAAATGTATTTTGTTGAATAATGTCAAATAGGTGCGCCAAAGAGAAAACATTTTCGCATTTACATTTTTATTTTGTCTACCGCAGTCAGAGGTTCATGTCCCCCATTTAAATTTGTACCAGAAGATAGCTGCCAATGCCGCGGCAATGACGTCAAGCTGACATGAATTCTTGAGCAAATTTTTTTAATTTTTATTTTGAAGTGCCTGGACACAACTGTTAAATTGCACGGTTGAGAAAATCGGGTTTTCCCGGATGGGGTGGTGTTGACAACTCTGACCAAACAACCTCCTAACCCATGACAAGTTACCGAAGATGTCTTTGTATTAAAAAGGAGAATAAAATATATTTATATTTCATGTACATTTGGCTTTAGACGGAGGCGTTTGCTGCGGATTGTATTTGTTGTTGCTGACGGTAACGACAAAACGACAAAGAAGACGAAGAAGAAAAAACCATGAAATGATTATGTGAAACTGATTTTTGTGATAAAGTCGGGTTGAGTGGTCTGTCCTCGACACATTGATTTATGATATAAAAGTTTAATCGCCGCTCCGAATTGGCTGCGGATTTTGAAGTTTAATAACCGCCAAAGAAGTTTGAGAATAATCGCCGTAGCGGTCGCAGTGAAAACCGCCGAATATATAAAGTTCGTTTCCCGTCATCATCCAACATTCGTCTAGTCTTCATTATTCATTAATTCATCTAGAAAACGTAGGGCCCAAACAAACAAAGATGCTTCTAAGAAGAAATATAAACTCAGAAGGAGAATATAACATAGGAACTCCGTCGTGACACATCTGTAAGAAATACGCTGAAGACTGACCCAAGGTATATTTTAGACGAGTTGGAGTTCTGTTGTTTCAGCGTCTACACTCGTTCATTTATGTCACCGACGGTGTATTTTTTACAACACAACATCTCTCCTTTTGAGATTGCTTTTATTAATAAATATTTGATTTTATTTATTAGTGATCATCTCATCCTCTTTCTCTCCGGGGAATGTCCTTCAGGCCTTGTAAATGTTATACCACAGTGTAAAAAAAAAAATTAGTTGTAAAATATTCTAAAATGTCTGGGGGCAACATGAATAAGCTCATCTGCAATCTGGGGTCAGTTTGTAATCTACGAAGAAACCATAATTTATGGTTCGAGCTTATACCTTTTCTCGAGTTAATAATGAAGTACAAAAACATTGTGAATATTCAAATTCAAAGCGTCAAAACATTTCATGGCTGGAGATATCAGAAAATTAAATTTAAAAATTAATATTGATATTTTGTATTCACTTTTTGGCTCTGAATTAGAAATTGGCTCTCCGTGTTTCAATTTCAGCTGGGTTCGTTATATTTCCACTTACATGCCAATACCCTTCAGAAAAGGTATGAATCCCACTTCTTCCCCCATAGATATGGGTTAATTAGTAGGACTTTTACAAGTAAACCATTATTATTTCCAAAGAAATCTTCCAATCTAAAAGATATTTTCTGGCTTTAAATAAATTGTAAAACTTTGATAAGTTGCAAAAAACGAAATCCATCAATCAATATCCATCAATCACTATTCATTAATCAATATTCACTTTCTCTTTACGCACTCGTGGTGGGTAGGGAGGGTAAAAAGTTATGCCGAAAATGTATAACAAATCATCATGGTACCAAGTCACTTCCAAACAAAACAAAATACAAGTTTAAACAATATATTATTTTTAAATTCAGTTTTAATAGGAGTGCTTAACCAGTGGTTAAATATTATTCTTTTCAAATGTTACCTTAACAAGAAAAAATGATACGCTATGAAAACACTTTATTTTAGATACAACCCTGAAATGAACTGCAACATCATTGGAAATTTCATAATTATTTTAGATGATTTATGATTAATATATTTTAAGCGTTTTTAAAAATTAAAAGGATCGTTTGTACTTGGCATATAGGAGAATCAGAAATGTTAATCAATACCCGTTTTGTATGTTACAGTTTTTAAACTTCAGTGTGTTTCACAAATATACATTATATTCCATTCACTACATAAAACTATTTAAATACGAACATCGAATTATATATTATTCAACTTTAAGTCAAGGAAGTCGTCAAGAAAGAAATACATTCAATTTGATTTGTTTGTCCCAAACCAAACCATGTTTTTTTTAAAATTATTTTGGTATACTCGTGATTAAAATTTATTGTCATAAAAAATATGTCCATTTTTGAGTCGCGCTAAAAATGAAAGACAATTTTTATTTTTCATAAGTTCATGCAGACCGCTTACAGTAGTTACAGAATTTTCTCCTATAATTATCAAACAATATACTACAGTCGATAAGATTAAACCAGCACTTTAGAGTTTTAAGCCTTGAAGACACCTCTAAGATGTTTCTAAAATTGTGGAAAATTGAACAAGAAAATTTTCATTCATTTAATATAAGAATGAGTTGGGAAATGACTTCTATTCTGACTATCTCCAAAATCTGATGAAATCTCATCAATCATCAGAATTTCTTTTCGAACCCCCCTTCTTGGTCTGGCTGAGTTTCTTTCACCACCCATCTCGAAATAGACATTCATAACAGCACAACGATTGCAATTTTATATCCTTTACACCTGACTATCAAATGATGGATATTCATAACTCATTTGAAAATAATTATTACAATTCTCATTGAACAAATTCACAAGTTCTGTATTTAAATTTCCCTAAAGAGCAGCGACCGAAACATGTATGGATTTTCAAAATCTGTTCACACAAAAAATCTTTTAGCTTAAATATAAAATAAAATTCTTTTATAAGGTTACCATTTTATAGAAACTGGGATTCATAATTAACATAGAAAATACATTTGCAATAACTGCGTTTTATATTTGTACCACAAAGTTTTGGAATGTAAAGCTGTGTGCAAATTGATTATTGGGAATGTTTTCTTTGCATATCAAAGTCATAATGGCTTGAAATGTCTATGGAAATAGATAAATGTCTGTTGAATTGACTATAATTCACGATATGTCATTATTTACAATTTATTGATAAAATGTTTACGTCTAAGCGACTGACATAGAAAAATCCGGCAAGTAGATTATGTTGGAAATGGTTCACCAAAAATATTAAGGATCTTCAAACATTTCTAACGTTTCAAATTTTTTTATGGATTGTGGTATAATGGTTAGTAATCTTGTCTCTTGTTGAGTAGGATCTTCATCCTCACTGGATTTCCCATACATTCGGCCTTCTGCCACATCTAAGCAGCACATAGTATATCACTATATGAGTCGTTTTGTAATAGTTATCTTCCTTGTTACCTAAGTCATTCAGATTAACTGCCATAGGAAAAAGACATGACTGGGCAGAAGATTTCTCGCAGTCGGTTGACTTTCTGCGTTAGGCTGGTTGGCAATTGAGACTACAGAACCAAATTTGTCCCGTTATTACCTTCTCAATGCTACTTGCGCGTAAGTGAGTGCATCGAATTCCAATGGGATTCGAACTCTGCCTTCCTCTGATTTCTCTATTCAACGCACTTATCCACAATATTAACAACGTACATCTTAAGTAAGGCTCATTGGAGGAATAATCTCTATTGTTTATATTTATTTATTTTCGGAAATACGTTTTTTAGAAATTATATTATCATATTTCTTAGGCTAATATTGATTCTTATAGTCATGACCTTTTAAATGGTGTAGCCAATGGCATTCTTCAAGTACCAAAGAAATTTTGATATAAAATTAACTTATTAATCAAAGACCTAAAGGATATTGCACACACACACACACACACACACACACACACACACACACACACACACACATACACACACAGATATATATATATATTTCATGGGAAGAGCAAGTATTAGTTATTTTCTAGTTTTATTTCCCTTGTAATGTTTGTTACATTTATTAGTGTTATATTCATATATATATATATATATATATATATATATATATATATATATATATATATATTAAACAATTCTGTATGTTCTAAAATATAATTTGCTGATAAATATTCACAGCTCTATATTGCTTATATCGAGCACTGTTTTAAATTAATGTTTTCGACGTTATGAAATTGTTTTTCTTCGTTCTGTATTCCTCCGGATATATGTAAACAAAACTTTGAAGGCATTTTTATACGTTATTTAAGTGAGTCTTTCTCCTAACATAATTAAAGGAAGCATTTCTATTCAAAATCCACAAATAAACAATTAAAGTTAAGTTTTTCAATAACACATGTATATATATATGTGTGTGTGTGTGTGTGTGTGTGTGTGAGTGCGTGTGTGTGAAAGTGTATGTATAACAGTGAGAGAAATCTCTCTCTCTCTATGTATATAAACATTTATAAATGGAACTTGGTCTCTGTGTGTGTCTGTGTGTGTGTGTGTGTGTGTGTGTGTGTGTGTGTGTGTGTGTCTGTGTGTGTGTGTGTCCCATTTCTGGACTCCGGGCAAGCTGAACCATTTCTTGAAAATTTACACAGTAGTACTAATAAATCTACGAGTGTTCTTAGCTAGGTTTTGTGTCAGTACTCCGATAAATATCAAATCATATTAGTCGAAAAAAAATCGGGTTATGAAAGAGTGAATCTGATTTTAATCAAATTTGATACACTCATAGACAAAGACAGAAACATTCAAACAAAAGGTGTTTGTATATTGTGTGTCTACCCATCTGCCTGTACGTCTGTATTTTTTTTCCAGCCCTTTATTTTAGTTTTCCTTCAGGTTTAGCTCTAAACAATATGTATAATTGTAGTTCTTAGTCTCAGCCGCGAAGTACCATTCTCAAGAGCTTATTTAGACTTCAAAGTTCAGTTTACGACGAAAAAACTTGTTTGATATCGATACCAGGAAATCAAATTTTGATTTCCATCCATTCATTTTTCTTTCAGTGTACGGTTTCGCTTTAATAGGAAATAACTATTTCTTTTTAGTCTTTCATTAACGTCAAATAGTCTGAGCTCAAGATCATGGATTAGTTTTAAAACATTACGCGAGCAACGCCGGGCTATATAACGGTATATATATCTATGTCTATATCTATATATATATATGTATGTGTGTGTGTGTGTGTGAGGTTCTCATTATATTGACCGATGGCATCTTTGTAGCAATTAGGTAGTGGAATTCAAATATTAAAATATTTCATTTATTCATCAAAACTTTCTTTCACTATCTTAATTATGCTAGAACATTTGACGAGATTATGATGATCTTTCTCTAATATAATTAAAAGGCCTTTTCTACAATATTCACAAATAAACAATTAAAGTTAAATTTTTCAAATGATTTTAAATTTTCTGTTAATAGTAGCGCTCAGCTCTCTCAAGTTATTTTCATTTTTATTTCCTGAAAAAAAGACGAACGGTTTTGTCTTATGTTAACTTCAGCATTTAACATACAATTATGCAGTACACATTTTTAATTTAATAAACAAACAAAAAAGGAAAAAGAGTTGAAAAATTCATAAAGAACTTTATTTATATAAAAAAATTACCAGATTCATGAGCTGTCTTTTCTTAAAAAACACGTCTCCAATCTAGACAATTGCCGGAGTGACATTCTCGAAAAACCTGAAAGAAAATATTTCCATTATTTATATCATTCTATATAAAGAAGGTTTTCAGTTGGTATTTGTCTTGAAAAGATTTACAGATCGAGGAAGGACAATTGTAATTGCGGCATTTATTTAAGTGATTCAGCAAATTCAAATTTGACCTGACATTAATTAATTATTGGCTGTCTCTAAAGAATATAACGATCTCAAATTCCAAATACACCAACTGCGTAAAATTATAGCAATAACAATAACAATAATCATAATTTTAACTATAAGTAAAATATATGGGCTATTTTAGAATATCTCTCTTCACACACACACGCACGTACCCACACATTAACATACACAGACACACAGAAGTGTCCATACATATATATACATATTCAGCCTATGTAAACAAAACATTGAGGCATTTTTTATACAGTTGCTTTGTGTAGGTGTTTTCGTTCCGCACACAAATTAAATTTCTGGCATATCGAATTGAACTGAATTCTTTCTGTGACTGGCGTCTGTATACGCTGCTTATATACAGCACGGATGTGCGTGCCATGGTGCATTGGATATCGGCTCGGAACGAGGAATTGAAACCGAGTTCGAATTCCAATTGAATTCACTGCATTCTTACGCACAATACCCTTGGGAAAGGTAATCCGGCTCTTCCTTCCAGTTATGGGTTAAATAACAGGACATATTGGGTTCTCTATTGGCTGGCAACCAGTCTACCATAGAAATCAATGGCAACCTACTGCAGGATAATCTTCTACCCAGTCAGTCATATTTCTAGAAGGACGCGGTCACCAAGCGTGTTTCACGTATCGCACTTAACTTTCAGATAGCCATCTCTCCCGGCACGTTAAAATTTCTGTTAAAGCATTTCATGCGCCTATGGCTTAAGAGGTAGCGACTCCGACTGACACCACATCGGTTGAGTTGCGATCCCGGCCAGAAACAATGAATATATCTATCTACATACTGATGATCGGAGGTGATACAGCGAAACAGGCAGACATATAAATTTGACATATATATTTTTCATATTTTAAATGCAGAGGATGATCGGATAGGTAATTTCCGAAGACCTGATCCCAGTTAATATTAATTCATTAATATTAAAATTGATCAAGGTGGAGGGATCGATGCAAATATTACATTCTATATACGAGGCAAATATAAAAATTAAAACAAAAATTTCAAAATTTGAATTTAATAAATTTCGTTTTCGCTCTTGCCGAAAGAAGCAATTCTCGTATATATATATATATATATATATATATATACATAGAAACAAAAATTTCGATATATATTTCGATATATATATATATATATATATATATATATATATATATATTGAAATGCCCGTGTCATACATATATATATATATATATATATATATATATATATATGATCAAACTTTTTATACGATGGTGAATGGACGGTAAATTTAAATGTTTTACTAAATTGAACGGGAAGAAGGATGAAAATGATATGCATTTATTTATTCAGTGCTCATTTGTTATTAAAAAAGGAAAAAAGCTGAAAAAAAACAGCAAAATTCTTATTTCCCATTTATGGAGATGGTGCGTAAATTGAAATTTTCAGTTCGTAAGTGGTTTGCTCTGTTCAAAGTAAGTATAATAATTCTACTGACAGAATTTCAGTCTACTTACGCCTTGCAAGCAAGTGTGCAGAGGAATGTCCAGAAGATTAGGCATGCTTCTCACAGGCAGCAACACAGCCTTTAGATAAATCCAAACTCTGAGGCGAGCAAATACATCATCGCTGAAAAGAAAAATGACTCATGTTACAAACTGAAAATAAGTTATGTTGGATTGCAAAAATAATTGTGAACGGATATTATCAAGAAAATAACGGGTCTCAGTCTATATTTTTTTATTGGCTAAACAATAAAGATAATAATTCTAATTAGCATGATTTCGTTAATGAAGATTTTGAAGAGTTCCTTGCATTTGTTGCAGAGATTATGGGATATCTGCTGATTTTTGCGTTCTTAATGTTTGAAGATGAATTAACAATAAGATGTCATTTTGACTTTTGTATACATGACTAACAAATAGAATCCGAACGTAGAATCTACAACTTAAATATATTTTTACTTAAATCTATTGGTGAGTAATGTAAATCTTGGTCTACTATGATTAAATCAGATCGATCAGAAAGGCGAAAATGTTTTCGTCTCCGTTATTATTGCACACTTCAATTCTTGTTGTCGTATATTATAATAGCGATAAAATAACTTGTCTGTGATTTTACAGTAACTATGATTACAGAGAAATAACACTCTTTGACAGAGAATGTTTTTGTAGGTTCCAAATTAGGATTTCTCTTTCTTCTGAATTCGTCAAATATTCGAACACAAAAAAGATGTTCTTCAATTTCTTTAATCACCGACAATTCAATTCCGCCAACATTTTTCATATTCGATTAGTGTCAATCACAATTTGTAGCCATTTTAACTTTCCATCTACGAGGAATCACGACTTACCGGACAATTTTTTGTCAATATCTCATCTTCCACTGGAATGGCAACCTCCTCTGAAGGATGAGGCGAGAAGAAGAAACAAACTACCGTAAGAAAACAGCTGAAGAACGAATATTAGTAAAAAAGTATAATGAATCTACAAGCGTGCATGGCCGATAAATGTGGGAAGATTTAGCAAACAAATTTATCAGTTTATTAAACGGAAAAAATCTCTTCGATACATAAAATGTTAAAAATGCTATGAATTTTTGAAAAGATGTAGATTAATAAATTGAAATTGAAAAAAAAATTGGAACGTACTACTCTGTGAATAAACTCTTTTTGTTGATTGCGCCAAAATTTTCGCTCACATAATACATCTTTATTGCTCCATATAAACCTGGAGCAGTTTTTATAAATAGACTGAACAATAAAACATATGAATATTTATTCGAGTATAATTTCAATATATGTAGTTTCATGCTGTAGTATTCGGAAAAAGTAGAGTGCTTTTGATTCATTTTCTCCTCATTAAACTATTTAGCCTGGTATATCTCTTCGTTACTAAGATATATTCTAAGGTTTAATATTATGGTTTGTTCGTTCGGATCTATCACTTCAAGACCATTAAATGTCTGTTCGTAAGGTTATATGGATTTAAAACTTTTTTAATTATTATCTACGTTCAAAACAATTTCGTAAGAACGAAACTATAAATTTAAACTAATATATAACATGAACTAAAATAGATGTGAGATCAATTTTTTTTTATTTTATTATTTAATGATACTTATAATTATGATGACTTGGTTTATTATAAAATACTTTTTATAGTTGTAAGTAGAAAGTTGAATTAAAAACAAAAACAAAAAGCGACTAATTTAAAAATGTCTGGTTTAATTGTGGCGTTCGGTTCAACCATTTAGTCAGTCATTGAAGTGCCATCAGTGACACCCACCGTTGTGCTATATCTTCTGAACCAGCGTTGAGTTTTGCACTATGATTTACCATTACTATTGCAGTAGACTGGTTGCCAATAAGTATAAACTTCAAATTTGTTCTACTATTCTTCATGCTTCAGATACAGAAGAATGGTATACCTTTCCCATTGGTGTTGTAAATACCAAATGGATGCCGTTGTCTTAAGATACTGGGTGGGAATTTCCCCGATTTTAAGTTTTGAATTATGACATAAACTCCATAAAAAACGTTTTTAATAAATGATTTTCTAGAGTTGTGAATAAAATGTCATATTTTGCCCAAATGTAATTATTTTTTAGCGGTAAACAGAGCTAAAATTAATCATGATTATAGTAAGAAAACACATGAATTGCAAAAAACATAAATTATCATATTCTTGATTTCAATTCATTTTATACGAAAATCGAAATTATTGAAATAGTAAAATTATTTCAATAAATATTTTTAAAATATTCCCCTTTCCAACTTCAATGAAGTGAATTTAAGGCAACGAATGTATCTCCATATATGACGGCCCCGCAAGTTTAAAGTACGTAAACACAAGATATAACCATCCTGAAAAACGTAATCAGGTACTTACAAGGAATAGTGCACAGGATGTCGAAAAATTGTCAAAAAAAGCAATATTTGATGAAAAGAAAAAGATTTGAAATGTCTTAAAGAACCATTTTGTAAGAACATTTTCGAATACAAATCCCAACCAAGCAGAAAAAATAAAAACACAATAATAAAAATCAAAAACATTATCTCTTGTTTCAACTTTTAAAGTTATACAAATGCCTTTTTTTCAAAATAGCGAACAATCATTTTCCTTCATCGTCACTTAACTTCTAAATCTTTAGGTAAATATATAAAATTTTTCATTAAATTCAATCAACTGGAAGTTGCAATTTATTACACTAGTAATTTAGAAAATTGCTTAAAATAACAAAACATACTGAAAACCTAAAAATAGAAATGTACAAAAACAACATCGTTAACAAGGAATTTAACTTTAAGATAAAAAGAAATACCCTTAACTCTTTAAGGCTTTTTTATTCTTCAAGGAATTGTTACAAAAGCGAAAATGCTTGCATAAATAGTCACGACTAAAACATATTTAGGATATACCAAAGACAGTTTTAAAGTTAGATGAAATAACCGTAAGTCTACATTGAAACTGGGAAAACTTCAAAAATTGTATAAAACTGGCTTAGACACAGTGAAATTTGAACTTTATTAATTTAAACCCGAAACTTTACAACAGTGAAAAAATCCAAATTATACCAGGAGGAAAAATTGGCTATTATGTTGTTTCAACTTAAAAATAAATTACTAAATGAGCAAAATGACCAAGTTTAACCATACTAATAAATACCTACTAGGATCATACAATCATAAAATGAGAAAGTGTTCTAAGACCCTTAAATAACTTCTCCTAATTTTGTAAATTGCGCGTTCATAAAAGTGTTCCTGTTGCATTGAGCGTTTGAAAGGGTAAGCAAATGATTATTGAAGTATAGAATTTGGTAAGAAAAAAAGAAAAAACAGAAAAAAAGAGACGAAGAATAAAAAAGTGGGGTTCCTGAATAATTCAAGAAAGAATTTAGGACCAATTAATAAATAACAGAGAAATTCCGAGCACGCTACAGAAACTGTGACTTTTCCAGAAATTTCTCAAGTGACAAAGTTAACGATTGCTCGAGTATTTATAGAAATAACGATATTCAAGATGCCTTTCTTTATCTCGATAAGGTCAACACGAATTAAGATATACTCACCAAAACATATGTTTTTTTTTCCCATTCTTATATTGTATTTGTTTGTATATTTTTATTTTTAAAACATTTTTTTGTAAAGTCACGTTGAATGAAGTTTGATAAATAAAATCCAAGATATTTCTTTAATAAACTTATCACCCAATACAGGCCAAGAATAGTCAAGGTAGACCGTTACTGAAGTGTGTTTTATGGACATAAAAGAAGATGTAAGAAAGGCATTTTCTAAGGGCAAATATTGGAGAAGATAATCGTGGAAGTCTTTGTGAAGCGTCCAACGGGAGTCTTTTTAAAAATATAGCGGTTTCAAGGCAAAAGATGTGTCCTTCTCAATGAATTCGATTTGTCCTGATTAAATTGCATAGCAGTTATTAGTTATGCAACTCTGAACTAGTTGGACCAATGAATGTGGCGCGCAGAACATTAAGTTTTTAGCATGATTATATTTTAGCGTTTTTAGTAATACGACAGACAAAACACATTTGAATATGGCTATAGAATTGGCTGAAATCGCACAGGACAATGAAAATTATAGATAATTTGTTTACTTCTTTATTTCTACAAACCGGAAAAACTTTCAAAATTAATTAAATCTTTCTTCTTTACACTAATTAATGAAAGAGTTTTGAAAGAAAGTTTGATGCTCAAAATACACATCACTATATGAACCTTAATATATGGTGTGGTGACGATATACTCGTGGAGACGGGAGAAAGGACTCTCTCTGTCCCCACTATTACTGTATATATGTAGAACTTGACCAGAAGGAGAAGAGTGAGAAAAGACGTTATTTGATTGGTTGAAGGAAATAAACCACCAAAGGCTCTCCGCGTAAAAGAATTTGAAAACAGTTAGTTGTGGCTAGATGTTAACGCTAAAAATACTCCGAGGAAAGGGCAGCCTCGTTAAAACAAAAGATGTAATCCAGAACTTTCTCGGGAGGAGGAGGAAGAAAGAAAAGCCCAGAAATATATGAGAATGGGAAAATTGTCTCCGAAGGATACGAACGGACAACCAAATCTCTTAATTCGAACTGACACAAGGAGTTTTGATAAGTAATAAAGTATGAAATATAAGGAACAAAAAAGCATTCCCAATCTATCTTCAAAATTCAAGTAAGTGTTTTTTTCCAATATCGATCTATGTATCACATTCCTTTAATTCTATTGACTCGAAAGAGAGTGCACAAAACAAAAACACCTTCTTTTATTTATTTATTTTTTTGAAGAACACAAATATTCCTGGTCGTATTGGAAATTTAATGAGAGAAAAAATGAAGAAGAGTCTCGGTTTAATAAAGAAAGATAATTAGGACTATTCTTTTGCCTATGTCGATCGAATCTGAAATTGGATAAGAAAATTGAAATCGAGGAATATGTATTGATTGAAAAAGGATCTTCTAGAAGATCTCAACGACTTTCCGTAATTTTAAAAATTTTTTATTTTATGTGCACTTTATTGCTATGTCAGAAAAAGAAAGAAATATTTTTGAATTACCAAAATCCCTAACCGTTCAGCGTTTGATTTGATTGAACTTCTGCATTTCGCTTGTATTAGATTTGACCTCTATTCCATTGAGTTATAGGTATAGCAAGACCATATTCTCTGCTTTCCATTTTTGGATTATCCCTTATAAATTCTCTATCAATCTAAAATCGCGGGAAGTGGTAGAAGATTTATTGGTTTTTCTGTAACAACATGGGAAACGCATTTCCGCAGCCGATCAGTAGGTTGGTAGGCCACCTCGTCTCCTCTGGCCTGAGCTGAGGCATCCCAATAGACATATTATACAGAACTCATCCTTACAATAGTTTTGTAAAAGACCAGCATTATATAGTTTAAATGTACTTTGGAAGATTATATCTCATTTGAAAAATAAAATTTTACATTTTGGCTTGACGACAACATATTCTAGACATCTTACACTTCATTTTTTGGCTACAACTTTTATTTCACAACATTTAACGAGACATTCATTCCATGTCTACTTTCATAAAACAGTAAAATATTTAGACTATTTACATTATTCAGACTATTACTCTCAACGTGGTTACCATTTGTAGGACGTTTTAAATTAGATATGATCCAACCTTCTTTGATTACCTTTAAAGATTTCAAACCTTCCGAACCTTTTATTTTTTGGCAGTCACTTAGGTATATCATTCTCATTCCTTGTGCAAAGCAAATTTTTTGGTAGTCATGAGTTATCTACCATCAATCAAACACTGAGTTGCTTACTCCCTTTCTGCTGTAGCCTGGTCTTGAACTCTCGCTGCACCTGGTTAAGTCACTGAGCCATGTCCTTAGGAACAACTAATATTAGTTTTTGGGTCAAGTCACTAGAACTAATTAACGTCTATATTCTTAAGGACCCATGACTCAGAATGAACTAAACAAAATCTTTAAATTTTCAGAAGGCTTCAGCTTAAAAAAACAATATGTACATTCAAGATTTTTTATTATAATCATTTCATCTGAAGCAGGAGAGTGAAGAAGGAGAAGGAAGAAAAATGGTGCAGGGGATGATGAAGAAAAGGTAAGAGAAAGTAGAATCAAGGAAATAGAAGATGGCAATTGACGTTACTTAGATACTTAGAATTGTAGCTATCAGGTAAGCAAGTATGTGAAGGAGTTCCACAAGCGGAAGTATAAGAAAATAAACTGATAGAGAGATGGCAGTTAGATTTGCTTATTTTTTATGTAAAAAGTGTGGGACTTAGTTGCCAATCTAGTAAGTTCATAAAGGAAAGAACAAAAGGAATGAGGAAACTGTTCATAGTAAAATCTGTGAAAATATTTGTGGAAAAGACGGTGGGAAGCCAGATTCCGTCGGTGAGAAAGTGACTTAAGTCGAGCTGCCAAATCGGGACAATTCCTTCTTTAGATTTTCTCGAGAACTTCGAGATGAAGAGCAGGAGCACCTGACCGGATCTGCCAACAGTATTCCATCTTGAACAGAATAGCGAAATGTGTCGAACAGATTCGGCGAGAAAAACTTTCTGGCTCAGCACAGCGATCCAGCCTTCTAGCAGTAGATGCAGTTGTTGTTGTTGTATTCATTTCACTTGAGATCAGCTGAGAGAATGAGGCCGAAAGGCACAGTTTATTCTTTCAGTAAGATAAGCGTGAGCAATACTGATGGTTTGAGTTTGAGTTTGAGTTTTGTTTAACGGCATATCAACGCAGCGGGGTTTTAAGATATTTTTTAATGTTCGATTGTATTAAGAAAGTTGATTTTAGTCGAAATTTTAATGAAATTTTTTTTTGTTTTTATTTTTTTATTTTGAAAACTGAAAATGTCTTCTAATTTTGCATTCGAAAATGTTTTGCTGAGAATATTTTTTCCTGCAAAAATGTGTTATAGCAAACGATTTTTCTTCAAAAATTAATTGTTGATAATATTTTTTCTTCAAAAATGTATATTTTTTTCTCTAAAAGTCTATTTTATGTATATATTTCTATAAAAGTGTATTTTTGTACTTTCATAGTGTTTGACCCCAGTTTGGGGGATAACTGTTACTTACATAGCTGGGACCCTAACAGTACTACCACTCCGGTTCAGAATTGGACGCAGAACAACAATTAAGAGGAGGTTCCGTAGCTCTCGTCGGTCCTTGCTGCCGGATGCAGTTTGCAAGATCTACTATTGGAAGATGAAGAAATCTTCTCTAAGGTCAATAAAGGAGAACAATTACTTTGTAAGCATTAAAATTTAGAAACCATTTCTTACGCTAGTCCATTGCAGTTTGATTCCTTTCCAAGTGTAAAAGCGAAGTTTACTTTGTCCAAGCCCACGGACTTGCTCTTGAAGCAGCTTGAGTGAGTGGTGGTGTCATCGACATAGATGCCTACTTAGGAACTGATTACATCAGGAAGATCATTGATGAATAAGGGCATTGGACAAGGATGAAGCCTTGAGCGACACATATGCTCGCATGAAGGAGGATTTGGAACTATGCCCATTGAGAACGACTATCATTCCACGATTTAGACAGGAACTATCAGATTAAATCTAACACTCATCAGATTATACCCGTAGCGCTGGCTTGTGCAGAAGGCTAGCATGCCAAACACTGTCAAAAGCTTTCGAGATACTGGGGCAAAGGACTTAGCTTCGCAAGGGCTTGATATATATGCTTAAGTGATGGCCGCTAGTACATCGGCGGTAAGACTTGGTGAAGCGGAAGCTAGACTGCTTGTCAGAGAATAAGTTAAAACATTTTAAAGGTTGAATTCTAAACCATTTAAAGTTGAATCATTGCAGCAATGATAATAACCTAGAACGATTTGCCAAAATGCAGTAAGAGGCTGATAGGTCGATAGTTAAAGACGAAGGGCTCTCCTGAGTTTTAAAAAACTGGGAACACGAGAGAAGGCAAAGAAACGAAGCAAGAAGCAGCGGAGCAATGATTTGCCAAAGTTTAGAGAGGACAGAGAGGAGTTCAAAGGGTACATTCTGCCAAGGAATCTAGTATGTGTAGGGGAAGGAATCGAGGTTTGCTTTTGTTTAACATACTTTTGCAGAACCGTCAGTCATCCTTGGAGCCAAACAGCTTCATTCTATTAGCAAACAGCAGCTTAGCATCATTTACGACACACTTGCGTTCATTGCGAGCAGGGACAATAAGACGTTTATTATAGTCAAACTCGTCACTCCGGTAATGCCGAAAGTGATTCCTGTAGACGTGGCGACCGAAAGTGGACAGAACCAAGGAAAAGAATGACGGTTGTGTCGGAACTTGCTGGTTAGGATGAAAGCTTGGCAATGACGTCTTTCACTCCGGATGTGATCTCGAAACCAGTTTTCATACCGAAATTTTTGCTTCAAGAATTGTCAACGAAAGTAGCTGGGGCAACTACCTAGTCGCTCTTAAGTAGCAGTAAGATATTCTGCTAATAGAAGTTCCCTGGAAGGAGGAAAAGCCACGGCATGATCAGGCTGCCATGAGGACGGAACATGGCATAGCAAAATCAGAGATAGAAATGAAGCAACGATCTAGCAGTGAGGCGAGTTCGTAATGAGTTATTGGGAAACCCATGGAAAAATTGCGTGACAGATTGAGTGATTGAAAAGTTTTATTGTCTGTACACCATCCAGATCTGTGACAAAGTTTTGCAGGCACTTAACAAGGTAGGTATTAAAGTCACCGAACTCCAAGTATATTAGCAAATGGATGAGGAGAAATAGCCTTGTATATTGTCTGAAATGCCGTCTAGCGAAGAACAGACGTGAGAGAAAGAGAAGCTGTCGATAAAAGATAGCTAACTGAGAGACGGAGACACACGTAAAGAATAATCTGGAGTTTCAAGAGAATTGCCCTAGCTAGAAAGAGATGTATAAAGGGACCTTTCATGGAGGAAAATTCCACTATAAAAGCTGGCAACTGCATTTCACGGATGTTTTAATAAGAAATGTTTAGCGTTTTAGGTGATTTTTTTTGCTGATTTCTAACCGATATCTTTGGTAGTTAATTTCATGTTTTTGTGTTATTTTTGGTAAGCAGAGGCATCGAGTATTGTGAGCAGAGTGTAGACGTGTAGAAGGGAACTGGCGCAGACTACAACATAAAGCGGCCTTAGGTTTGGCAAGCCGAAGTGCTTGCGAAACTATCTATGCACGCCATGGAACAACCGATCAAGACTTTACGCAAGAGTATTGGGGCTCCGAATTAGTGCGCTCAGGCGCAACATGACTTTGCTAAAACAATAAAATTTAAACAAGTAGATTTTGTCATAAATTTCACGGTATCAAATAATGTATTTACATTGAAATATACAGAATATGCATCACAGAAATAATAAAACCAGCATGCATACACAGACGAACACAAATATTTTAATCATGATCCTAAAAAAATTAAACGGTTATATACGCTAACATGGTAAAAAGAGAGAGTCCCAGCTCAACATGGGCAAAAGATAAAGCAATTAGAGGGCAAGTTTATACAGTCAGTTTAGGTGCCATACGTGATACACGCTTGGGCGATCTGTCTCTAAAGAGACATGACTGGCTAGGCAAAGATTATCCCGCAGTAGGTTGCCATTACTTTCTGCAGTAGACTGGCTGCCGACCAAGGCTATAGAATATTCCATCCTGCTATTTAATCCATAGCAGGAAGGAAGAGACAGTTAATATCTTTCACAAGGTATTTGCGTAAGTGAATACAATGAATTCAGCTGGAATTCGAACTCGGCTCCCGATTTCTCGTTCCGAGCCGATATCATTGTACCACAACGCACAACAAACGATAACTGAGTCGCGCAGGCTAATGCAGTGGCTACTAACACATCCTAAAAGACAAGAAATATTAAGAAATTGAAACTCAACAAATAATACAACATTCATTAAGTCATAAAATTACATAGACACTAAGATATTACATTACATCAATCATCACACAAATATGAAAAAAATTGAGAGGTATGAGAAGAGAAACTAAAAATGATCCTGAAAAGTGAAGGTATTACAACAATTGCCCTCAAAGAATTCGAAGACGGCAAAACTGAAATACCTATAAGCTAAGCATAATTTTGTTTATGAGGAACAATGCCGGAAAATGTATGACAAATTAGAAAAAAAAAGGTTTACTTGTGAGGCGTTTCGTCCTTGGGGACTTCATCGCACTGCATTTGTTATGTTTGTACGACTAGACATGCAGACGAACCAGTGGCTGGTTTAGAATATTTAAAGATTGTTTTTTTACTATCTGAATTCATTTAGAGTATTTTCTTTTTCACTTTCTGTCACATTTGTTAATAGATATCCAATAGTATGATAATAGAATTTCTGCCAAAAATGGTGAAATGTCAGAATTGTGGTAGAGTCTCATTCTGGCAGCGAACAACATTGTGGACCGACTTCGTAAACGCCGTTTTTGTGTTCATTATGATCTTTTATTTAGATTCCTTGACGTTTTCTCAATGTATTTTGTGACAATTATTACGAGCGATCGAATAAATATGTTTTCACACACACACACACACACACACACACACATGCACGCACACACGCACGCGCGCACACACAAACAAAAAAAGCGCGCGCGGCTTACATGGGGTTAAGGTGCAATTGATATTGGCTTGGAACGAAAAATCGGAGAGCCGATTTCGAATTCGAATTCGGATATATATCATTTTGCATTTATTTGCGTCTTCTGTACATAAACATTGCATTTTCTTGTTCCAGTGTCTTTAACAAATCCACACTCTTCTTGTCATATTTCTGGTTTAAATCTCTTACGCTCTGTGTTCATCGAAATTCGGATAAGGATTTGTTAAGCACATTAGTTTGATTATCCGGCCATTCACATTTGTTTGTAACGCGTTAGGCGGTGCTATGAAAATAGATCTACTTAAGCTTTCAGGTATATTACCAATGTCTCATATTTTATTTATTGCGTTTTTATTCATCTTGTCACTGCCAAAATCAACTCTTGTTGTATCTCTATTACAATTCCGTTTGGTTCTACGGCACATTCTTGTTTAATTTGTCTGGTGTTGATTTTTCTTTAGATTTTAATATTTCTGGTCCTTCAATATTTCTGTGTATTGTTGGTTGTTCGCTTTCATGTTGGAAAAGTTCTCCTTGGAAGAGTTTCCATCTCTGAAGTATTTTCTATCTGTTATTATTATTATTCCATTCTTGGATTTATGCCAAATGTTGTCTTCTGTGCCGTTCTCTTATTTATTTGTATATCTACTTCATCTGTGATACATTCTTTTCTCTTCTGTACATTTGTTGATATTACAGTCATTTCTCTTTTGTTTTCCTGTATTTATTTCTAATTTCTTTGTCTAATGTCTTATATTCTGTCCCATACCTTGATATTGTTTAAATCCTCTGTATATCCAGAATTTCATCAGTCATCCATTCCTTTTGTTCCAATCATATGTTTATAACTGCTATGTCTATATGAGTTGGGTGATTCCGGATTCTGTCATATTAGAGGTTGTGCGCTACATTGGCCTTCGTTGTGTTTATAAAAATAAATAAAAATTAATTATTGTTAAAATAAATGAATTCACTTGTTCTAAACCGATGAAATCGATCCCTTTTCATCCTCCTAAACACGTGATATTTTCATAATCGGTCAAGTAGTAAACACAGTCAATGATAATTTCGTTTCTTTTCATTTCTCGGACCTTAATGGTAACAATACTTTTTCAACAAGAATTCCGAGGGTAAGAAAGCCCAAGACGTCTTGTATTTTTCCCAACCAAATTATCTGGGCACTCATTACAGACATCATAAGCATGAAATGCTACTTGCAATTTATTTATTCTTGATCGTACTGTTTTCTTCGGTGTCGATTCATATTTGATCTACATTTGACCCAAGCTCACAATTTACTCAATATTACTCTTTCCGTTCTCCTCTATGTCTTGTTCAAAACTACATACTAAATAATACTCGTTTTGTTGATTCCACGTCGCCTTGTTTCTCATGTTTACTAGTATTTTTTTATGTAAATGTTAGTGTTTATAATTATTTACAGATTTGTTAATCCCAAAATCCATTTTCCTAATCATCGAACCGGAAATATATAACACGTTCGTTTTGGTTCAAATACAGATAGCGTGATACGAACTTCAGTTTTTGCCACGGAACGGAAGAAAATGAAATACTAATGTAGACAGTCACGACACAAAAAGTCAGCAAGATTGGAGAAAAATCTTTGTTTACTGTGAGCCAGGGTTTGCTTGTTTTATTTTATTTATTTTTTTCATGGTACGAAAAGCTGCTGGTCCGCACAAAACCAACGAGATCAGTATACTTTGCAGAGTCTGACCGCGGAGTTAAAGTTGGTGAAGTTCTTTTTCCGAGGAAGTTATAAGAGTTGTCGGGGCATCAAGAAAAAGAATGAAGAAAAAAAGAGTTGAAGTGGGAGTAAGAAAAATAGAGAAAGTAGAGCTTCAGGAAGAGATAAGTTGTAAAGCATAGAAATATTATTCAAACTCTTCCAGCTAATATCGGTTTATTGTCAACTTTGGTAGGTGAAAACCATTGTTGGAATTAACTATCGCCGCTTTGTAAGGAGAACATATTAAATCTGCGATAGTCAAATTTGTGAGGTTACTTGAGGATTTTATGGTAGCACAATATAAGGTTAACATGGGGACAAAAGGTTCTGGGGGTACTGAAGGAAATAGAACGTTTGACGTATTGGATGATTTCTGGTGAAACATGATGTAAAAGAAGAAAACAACGCTCGTGTGCTGAGTTGGATTAGCTTTATAGGCATTCTGGGTAGTAAGTAGCGAAAACATTTAGTAGAAAACCAGCGCATTGGATTAGGTTGGTTGGGAGTTTAAGCTATGAGAATGGCGACTATCCTCCGATCCGTAATATGTACCCGAATCATCATCAGATTCGGTAGACCTTACATAGTTTCCTTGTTTTTTTCTCTCCGTTTGGTTATTATGTTTTCCGCAGCCTGTTTTAGTAGAAACATTACGCACTACAAATTAAGCAGATCTCTGCCTTGGTATCGTATGTATTGGGATTTGAAAATGTCTACGTAATGGAAACTCTGAAAGAGGATACATAGGTATGCAAAGATCATTACCTTGTATATAGAACAAAATCCAAGATGCAGTTACCGTCTTTGACAAGTCGAGTACCATGGCATCTGAAAGTGGTTAAGTTCAAAGAGAGAAGAGAAAGACAGCAGCGAAACATGAGCTGTATAAAAATTTCTGATGTGACTGCTAGAAAAAGAAAAAAAAATGAACTTTCCGAACACTGCTGAGAATTTCTTCTTGTTCCTCCAAAAAAAAAAAAGAAAAAACGAACATTTTGAACTTACAGACTTTCCCTGATGTTTAATGACCAAATGAAGAAAGAAAAAAGATAGTAGAAAATAACAACAAAATATAGTAAGAAACGCAAGATTTCTTGTAAAAAAGTTGGGTTCACTTTACTTATCCATACCATTGCATTGTGCGATAATTTTTTTGTTTTGTAAAAGGTTTATTTCTTCGTATTTATCACCGTAAGTTAGCAGAAGGCTAACAAGAAAGAAAATCAAAATGAGAGCATAACAATTAAATCTGCCCTTCAGTAGCCATTAGGGTGGATTGCTTTGGCTTAATTGAAATAATAAATAAATAAGAAAAAAGAAGAATAAACAAAACGAAATGGTTCAACTGATAAAGGCGAAAGATTCACTCTTGCAAAGAGAAGGATATGAGTCAGTTGTTGGAAATAATATGTCCAAGACGCACAAGAAAACAGACAACGTGTGCGAAAATATGATTTTTGAATGGGCATTATTCTATGTGTGACTTAGATGTAGCATGGGGCCAAATTATAGAGAACCTGTTGGGGTCTAGCTCCTTTCTCAGTTGCAATTGTCCTGGCGCTAACGTATATCCACTTCAGGTGCCAGCTAATTTCAATCTGTGAAGGCAGGGTGACCTACCAAAGTAGAATTTAAAAGAAGAAAGTAAAACATATTTTTATGTAAATGAGGTGTTCTAACCCCTGGTTTTTGTTATATTGGCAGGTTAGAAAAGCTAACTTTAAATTTTTATGGTTAAAATTTACAGAGCTAGACACGTACACAATGTGAAAAAGAGAGGGATATCACACTTTGATATAATGTGTAAGTTTTTGTTATGATATTATGATATTTGTATTATGCATTATTGTAACAGAGGTAACACTAACACCCATTAATTAGGTATGGTAGGAAAGGTTTAGGTCATGAGAACAATAGAAAAGAAAAGGCACTTAAAATGTTCGGATGAACGTTTTGAAAAATGGAGGAAAGAATGTTAAATATTTGTTAGACGATATTTTGAGAATCAAGAAAGTTTTGACAATGGAAATTTTGATTTTGAGCATATATTTTGGGTTGGTGATATATATTTTGAGATTTGAGCGGGAAATGTATTTTGTTGAATAATGTCAGCTAAGTATGGAGAAACATTTTCGCATTTACATTTTTATTTTTGTCTACCGCAGTCAGAGGTTCATGTCCCCCATTTAAATTTGTACCAGAAGATAGCTGCCAATGCCGCGGCAATGACGTCAAGAAGCTGACATGAATTCTTGAGCAAATTTTTTAATTTTATTTTGAAGTGCCTGGACACAACTGCAAATTACGGTTGAAAAATCGGGTTTCGGATGGGGTGGTGTTGACAACTCTGACAAACAACCTCTATTATGACGGAAGTTACCGAAGATGTCTTTGTATTAAAGAATAAAATATATTTTATATTTCATGCTGCGTTGGCTGCGACGGAGGCGTTTTGCTGCGGATTGTGTTGTTGTTGCTGACGGTAACGACAAAACGACAAAGATGAAGAAGAAAACTATGAAATGATTATGTGAAACTGATTTTTGTGATAAAGTCGGGTTGAGTGGTCTGGTCCTCGACACATTGATTTATGATATAAAAGTTTAATCGCCGCCCCAGATTGGCTGCGGATTTTGAAGTTTAATAACCGCCAAAAGTTTGAGAATAATCGCCTGCGTAGCGGTCACCAGTGAAAACCATAGAATATATGCAGTTCGTTTCCCGTCATCATCCAACATTCGTCTAGTCTTCATTATTCATTAATTCATCTAGAAAACGTAGGGCCCAAACAATGAAAAATCTTCAGAAGAAATATAAACTCAGAGGAGAATATAACATAGGAACTCCGTCGTGACATCTGTAAGAAATACGCTAAAAATGACCCAAGGTATATTTTAGACGAGTTTGAGGTTCTGTTGTTTCGCGTCTACACTCGTTCATTTATGTCACCGACGATGCTAATTTTTACAACACAACATCTCTCCTTTTGAGATTGCTTTATTAATAAATATTTGATTTTATTTATTAGTGATCATCTCATCTCTGCTCTCCGGGAATGTCCTTCAGGCCTTGTAAATGTTATACCACCGGTGTGAAAAGGAGGTGGTTGTAAAATGTTTATTAAAATGTCTGTGTGAGCAGCATGGATAGCCTTCATCTGCAATCTGGGGTCAGTTTGTAATCTACGAAGAAACCTAATTTGTCTGAGTTTATACCTTTTCTCGAGGATAATAATTGCAAGAAAACATTGTGAATATCCCGGAATTCAAGCGTCAAAACATTTCATGGCTGATATCAGAAAATTAAATTTAAAAATTAATATTGATATTTTGTATTCACTTTTGGCTCTGAATTAGAAATTGGCTCTCCGTGTTTCAATTTCAGCTGGGCTCGTTATATTTCTTACGCTTACCCTTCAGAAAGGTATGAATCCACTTCTTCCCCCATAAAATATGGGTTAATTAGTAGGACTTTTTGCAAGTAAACCATTAATGACTTTAAAAGAAATCTTCCAATCAAGATATTTTCTGGCTTTAAATAAATTGTAGAAACTTTTGATAAGTTGCAAAAACGAAATCATCTAATCAATATCATCAATCCTATTCATTAATCAATATTCACTATCTTTACTCGTGGTGGGTAGGAGGTAAAAAGTTATGCCGAAAATGTATAACAAATCATCATGGTACTAAGTCCTTCCAAACAAAACAAAATACAAGTTTAAACAATATGTTATTTTTAAATTCAGTTTTAATAGGATGCTGTTAATTGGTTAAATATTATTCTTTTTAAAATATTTGCCTTAACAAGAAAAAATGATACGCTATGAAAACACTTTATTTTAGATAAACTGGAAATGAACTGCAACATCAATGGAAATTTTAATAGTTATGATTTATGGATTGATATATTTGGGCGTTTTAAAGTAAAAGGATCGTTTGTACTTGGCATATAGGAGAATCAGAAATGTTAATCAATACCCGTTTTGTATGTTACGGTTTTAAACTTCAGTGTGTTTCACAAATATACATTATATTCCATTCACTACATAAGGCTATTTAGTACTTTGAACATCAATTATATTATTCAACTTTACTAAGTCAGGAAAAGTCGTCAAGAAAGAAATACATTCAATTTGATTTGTTTGTCCTAAACCAAACCATGTTTTTAAAATTATTTTGCATACTCATTGGTTAAATTTATTGTCATAAAAAATATGTCCATTTTTAGTCGCGCTAAAAATGAAAGACAATTTTTTATTTTCATAAGTTCATGCAGACCCTTACAGAAGTTACAGAATTTTCTCCTATAATTGTCGAACACAACACAGTCGATAAAGATTAAACCAGCACTTTAGAGTTTAAACGCCAGAAGACACCTCTAGATGTTTCTAAAATTGTGGAAAAATTGAACAAATTTTCATTCGTTTAATAAGAATGAGTTGGGAAATGACTTCATTCTGACTCATCTCCAAAATCTGATGAAATCATCAATCATCGAATTTCTTTTCGAACCCTTCTTGGTCTGGCTGAGTTTCTTTCACCATCGAAATAGACATTTAAGCAACAGCGCAACGATTGCAATTTTATATCTCTTTACTGAGCTATCAAATGATGAATCAACTACTTAACTCATTTGAAAATAATTATTACAATTTCATTGAACAAATTCACAAGTTCTGTATTTAAATTTCCTAAAGAGCAGCGACCGAAACATGCTTAATGGATTTTTCAAAATCTCTTCATTCACACAAAAATCTTTTAGCTTAAATATAAAATAAAATTCTTTTTATAAGATTTCCATTTTATAAGAACTGGGATTATAATTAACATAGAAAATACATTTGCAATAACTGCGTTTTATATTTACTTTCAAGTTTTGAATGTAAAGTTATTATTTAAAATTGATTGTGGGAATGTTTTCTTTGCATATCAAAGTCATAATTATTTGAAATGTTCATGGAAATAGATAAATGTCTGATGTGAATTGACTATAATTCACGATATGTCATTATTTACAATTTATATTGGATAAATGTTTATTCAAGCGACTGACACTTAGAAAAATCGGCAAATGCGTTATGTTGGAAATGGTTCACCAAATATTAAGGATCGGCAAACATTTCTAACGTTTCAAATTTTTTACTGGTTGGCAAGTATAATGAATTCTGGTAATCTTGTCTCTTGTTGAGTGAGATCTTCATTATCACTGGATTTCCATACATTCTGGCCTTCTGCCACATCAACAACACATAGTATATCACTATATGGGTCGTTTTGTAATAGTTATCTTCCTTGTACCTAAGTCATTTCAGATTAACTGCAACGGAAAAGACATTTGGGCAGAAGATTTTATCGCAGTCGGTTGACTTTCTGCAAATTTAGGCGTTTGGCAATTGAGACTACTGTAGAACCAAATTTGTCCTATTTATTACCTTTCTCAATGCTACTTGCGCATAAGTGAGTGCATCGAATTCTACAATGGGATTCGAACTCGGCTCTCTGATTTCTCATTCCCTTTTTACTTATCCCTGTCGTAACAACATCTTAAGTATTAAGTGTCCTATTGAGAATATCTATTGTTTATATTTATTTCGACCTACATAAAATATACGTTTTGTGAAATTATATTATCCTTCCTTGGAGGAAGAACAATAGTGATTCTTATAGTCATGACCTTTTAAATACATTATTATTGGCATTCTTCAAGTACAAGAAATTTTACATTATAAAATTAACTTATTAATCAAAGACCTAAGGATATTGCACACACACACACACACACACACACACACACACACACACACACACACACGGATATATATATATATTTCATGGGAAGAACAAGAATATTGAATTATTTTCTGATTTCATTCACTTGTAATGTTTATTACATTTATTAATTAATTATATTCATATATATATATATATATATATATATATATATATATATATATATATATTAAAACAATTCTGTACATATTTCTGAAATATAATTTATGATAAATATTCACAGCTCTATATATTATATATCAGGCACTGTTTTAAATTAATGTTTTCGACATTTAAATTGTTTTTCTTCGTTATATATTCACTCAGATATAAACAAAACTGCATTTTTTATACGTTATTATGATGATCTTTCTCTAACAAATAAAAGACATTTTCTTCAAAATCCACAAATAAACAATTAAAGTGCATTTTTCAAAATATATATATATATATATGTGTGTGTGTGTGTGTGTGTGTGTGTGGGTGCGTGTGTATGAAAGTGTATGTATAACAGTGAGAGAGACTCTCTCTATATATATATATATAAACATTTATAAATGGAACTTAGTCTCTGTGTGTGTGTGTCTGTGTGTGTGTGTGTGTCTATGTATGTGTGTGTGTGTGTGTGTGTGTGTGTGTCTGTGTGTGTGTGTGTCTATTGCCTATAGACTCCGAAACGGCTAGAACCGATTTTCTTGAAAATTTTGAAACAAGTACACTATATGCGTCTGCGAGTGTTCATAGCTAGGTTTTGTGTCGAGGTACTCCCGATAAATATCGAAAATTGATAATCGAAAAAAATCGAGTTATAGAAAATTGGTCTGATTTTAATCAAATTTGTTACACACACTCGCAGACAAGAGGGCATAAAAAACGATATTCAGAAGCAAGGTGTTTGTATGTGTGTATCTATTTATCTGTCTGTACGTCTATATTTTTTTCAGCCCTTTTATTTTAGTTTTCCTTCGGGTTTTGGCTCTAAGTATGTATAATTAAGGTTCTTAGCGTCCTCGTAAGTACACCATTACTCAGAGGACTTATTTGAACTTCAGGTTCAGTTTGACGAAAAAACTTATTTGATATCGATACCAGGAAATCAAATTTTGATTTCCATCCATTAATACTCTTTTTCAGTGTACGGTTCGCTTTAACTGGAAACAACTATTTCTTTTTAGTCTTTCGTTAACGTCCAAATAGTCTGAGCTCAAGATCATGGGATTAGTTTTAAAGCTTTATTACGAAACAACATAAAGACCTATACTGCTGGTATATATATCTATATCTATATCTATATGTATATCTTTATGTGTGTGTGTGTGTGTGTGAGGTTCTCATTATATTGACCGATAACATCTTTAAACAATTAGGTAGTGGAATTCGAAATGTATTTTAAATGTTCATTTATTCATCTCAAGAACATTACTATCTTTAATTCACTGGAAACGACTGACGAGATTATGATGATCTTTCTCTATTATAATTAAAGGAAACATTTTCTACAATGCTACAAATAAACAATTAAAGTTAAGTTTTTCAAATAGTTTTGGGGTACCAGTAATAGTAGCGCTCAGCTCTCTCAAGTTCTTTTCATTTCGCTACTGAAAAAAAAGACGAACGGTTTTGTCTTATGTTAACTTCAGCACATTTAACATACAATTATGCAGTACATTTTAATTTAATAAACAAAAAAGGAAAAGTTGAAAAATTCATAAAGAACTTTATTTATATAAAAAAATTACAGATTCATGAGCTGTCTTTTCTTTCAAAGAAACCCGCGTCTCAATCGACAATTGCAGGTAACATTCAAAACCTGAAGAAATATTTCGATTATCATTCTATATAAAGAAAGGTTTTTCAGTTGGTATTTGTCTTGAAAAAAAGGTTACAGATCGAAGGACAATTGTATTACGGCATTTATTTAAGTGATTCAGCAAAATTCCAATTCAAACCCTGGTATTAATTCGAAACATTGGCTTTTAATTATGCCTAAAAAGACTAACGATCTCAGGGTAGAATTAGCAACTGCATAAAATTATAGCAATAACAATAACAATAATAATCATAATTTTAACTATAAGTAAAATATATGCTAGGCTATTTTAGAATATCTCTCTTCCACACACACGCGTACCCACACATTAACATACACAGACACACAGAAGTGTCCATACATATTCTACGTACATATTAATATGTAAACAAAACATTGAGGCATTTTATACGTTGCTTTGTGGGAGTGTTTTCGTTCCTTTTCGTCGTATTTTTATGGCATATCAAATTGAACTGAATTCTTTCTGTGACTGGCGTCTGTATACTTTGCTTATATACAACACGGATGTTGCGTTGGTGCATTGGATATCGGCTCGGAACGAGGTGAAACCGAGTTCGAATTCAGACCAAATTCCACTGCATTCAACGCACAAATACCAGCGGGAAAGGTATTAATCCGTCTCTTCCTTCCAGTTATGGGTTAAATAACAGGACATATTCAGGTTCTCCTTCATTGCGGCAACCAGTCTACCATAGAAATCAATGGCAACCTACTACCAGGATAATCTTCTACCCAGTCAGTCATGTTTCGAAGAGACATGATCGCCCAAGCGTGTTTCACGTATCGCACTTAACTGAATGACTGATATACAGCACGTTAAAATTTCTATTCACTTATTCCATGCGCCTATGGCTTAGAGGTAGCGACTCCGACTGACACCACATCGGTTGAGTTACGATCATGACCAAGAACAATGAATATATCTATCATGATCGGTGATACAGCGAAACAGGCTTGTACTCGTGGATGACATATATATTTTTCATATTTTAAATACAAGGATGATCAAGTAGGTAATTTCAAAGACCTGATCCCAATTCATATGCATTTATTCAATATTAAAATTGATCAAGGTGGAGGGATCGATGCAAATATTACATTCTATATACAGAGACAAATAAAAATTAAAAACAAAAAATTTCAAAATTTGAGTTAATAAAATTTTCGTTTTCGCTCTTTTGCCGGAAAAACGGGAATTTATATATATATATATATATATATATATATACATAAATTAAAACCGTTGATATATATTTCGATATATATATATATATATATATATATATATATATATATATATATACGTATGTATATATATATATATATATATATATATATATATATTCAACGAAACTTTTATACGATTGGTGAATGGACAGTAAATTTAAATGTTTTTAAATTGAACGGGAAAGAGGATAGAAAATGATATACATTTATTTATTCGAGTGCTCATTTGTTATTAAAAGGGAAAAAGCTGAAAAACAGCAAATTCTTATTTCTAATTTATGGAGATGGTGCCGTAAATTGAGGTACAGACAAAACTAAGTGGTTTTCTGTTCAGAAATAAGTATAATAAATTTGCTGACGAATTTTCGGTCTACTTACGCCTTTTGCAAGCAAATTGTTGCAGAGGAATGTCCAGAAAAGGTGGAACGATATTCCTCTGGTACTTACAACCTTTAGATAAATCCAAGCTCTAGAGGCGAAGAACAAATACATCATCAACTGAAGAAAAATGACTCATGTTACAAACTGAAAAATGGATATCATGAATTACAAAAAAATAATTGTGAACGGATATTATCAAAGAAATAACTTGGAGTCTCGTCTATATTTTATTGGTAAACAATAAAAATAATAATTCTAATTAACTTTTGATTTCGTTATTCAGAAGATTTTGAAGAGTTCCTTGCATTTGTTAAGATATGGATATCTGTACCGGTTTTGCGTTCTTAATGTTTGAAGATGAATTAAAATGAATATCATTTGACCCATATACGTAATAATAACAGTAAATCCAGAACATACGAATCATTCAGCTTAAATATATTTTTACTTAAAAAATCCGACCAATGAGTAATATGAAATATTCCGTCTACTAAATTCTGAAAAATCAGATCGATCGAAGCGAAAATGTTTTCGTCTCCGTTATTATTACACTTCAATTCTTGTTGTCGTATATTATAATGGCGATAAAATAACTTGTGTGATTTTACGAGTAACTATGTTAAGAAGAAATGTTTTGCTCTTTGACAGAATGTTTTTTGTAGGTTCAAATTAGGATTTCTCTTTGCTACATTGAATTACGTAAATATTCGAACACAAAAAGATGTTATTCAGTTTCTTTAATCACTGCGACAATTCAATTCAGCAACATTTTTCATTCGATTGATGTCAATCACAATTTATTGTACATTTATACAATATGAAGGATCACGAGCTTACCGGACAATTTTTTGTCAATATCCTCATCTTCCACTGGAGATAGGCTTGACATATGTGGAGGATAAAGGCGAAGGAAAAAGACTGAAGCTTCATAGCAGCAACTGAAAAAGAGCAGAATGGCAATTAAAAAAGATATAATGGATATCTGGCGTAATGAAAATAGCCGATAAATAATGGGAGATTTGGCAAACAGAATTTATCAGTTTTTATTAAAAAGCGAAAAAAATCTATTAATCTATAAACAATTTAAAAATGCTATGAATTTTTGAAAGATGTAGATTAATGAAATTAGTGAAAAAAAAAAGAAAATTGTTTCTACTCTGTCAAATAAACTTCTCGCTTTTTGTTGATTGCGCAAAATTTTAACTCCTGCTCGCCCTTTTAAACTCTTATATAAACCTGAAACGGTTCATAAATAGACTGAACAATAATAAAATATATTATCATCTGACTGAAAGTATAATTTCAATATATCATGATTCATATATAGTAATTCAAAAGGAAAAAGTAGAAATTAAAAACATTCGTTTTCTCTCGATAAGTTACTCTTCTTTTATTTTAATTATATCTCTTCGTTACTAAGGTCTTATTAGGGTTAATGTATAGTTTAGTCAGTTGGATCAAAAATCACTCAATTCAGACAAACTAAATGTCTATTTCGTAAGGTTATATGGATTTAAAACTTTTTTTAGTATTATCCTACGTTAAAGCAATTTAATGAAACGAAACTATAAATTCAACAAATATATAAACATGAACAAAATAGATGCAAGATATTTTTTATTTTATTGTTTAGAAATGAAGTGCTTATAAATTATAATGTTCAGTTTATTATAAAATACTTTTAATAAGACATAGAAGTAGAAAAGTTGGATGTAAAACAAAAACGACTGTTAAAAATGTCTGGTTTAATTGTAGCGTTCGGTTTAACCATTTTAGTCAGTCATTGAAGTGCCATCAGTGACACACCCTTGGGCAATGTTGTCTCTTGAACCATGATTGAAGGTTTTATGGTTTATTATATTTGCAGTAGACTGGTTGCCAACCAAGACTATATAACACAATTTGTTCTCTTTAACCCCATGCGACTTTAGAGTAAGGATAGATTTATACCTTTTCATTTGGTCTTGTGTGTAAATGAATGCACATTGTCATAAAATACTTAAGTTCATTTCTGAATTTGAATTTTGAATTATGACATAAACTCTACATAAAAACGTTTTTAATAAATGATTTTTCTGAAATTTGTTGAATAAAATATCATCTTTTAGAAATGTAGTATTTTTTAGCGATACGCCAAACTAAAGTATCAACAATTGTGGTAAAAGCATATAATTCTAAAAAGCATAAATTTATCTATGTTTAGTTTCAGTTTAACTTGTGAAAATCAGGGAATTGGCTTTGGTAAATTACTTTAAATAAATATTTTTAAAGATAATTACATTTTCAACTTCTTAATGTAGAATTTGAATTTAAGCGGCCATTATCTCCATATATGACGGCCCCACCAAAGTTTAAAGGTAAATAACGGATATAACCACAATATAAACATAATGGGGTACTTCATAAAGGAATAGTGCACAGGATGTCGAAAGATTTATCAAAAAGCAATATTTGATGAAAAAGAAAAAAGATTTTGAAGATGTCTTAAAAATTTGGCCAAGCAAGAACATTTTCGAATACAAATCCCAATAAAGCGAAAAAATAAAAACACAATAATAGAAATCAGGAAACATTATCTCTTGTTTCAACCCACCGTTTAGCAAGTAAAAACAAAGCAGGGCAAATATTTTTTTAAACTAATCGATAAACACTTTCAAAGTCTTCAACGATTAAATAAAATTTTCAATAGGAATTCAATCAAACTGAGTTATAGTTGTACACTAATGTTGGAAAATTGCTTAAAATAACAAAACATGAAAAACCTAAAATAAAAATGTACAAAACAACATCGTTAACAAGGTGCACTTTAAGTAAAAAGTACCCGCGGACTTTGTAATACTAAAGGAATTATTTACAAAGCAAAAATATGTTATTTCATAAATAGTCAAACTGAAAATTATAATTTACAAGATATACCAAAGACAGTTTTAAGTTAGATGAAATAACCGGCAATCTACATTGAAACTGGAAAACCTCAAAAATTGTATCAAAACTGGCTAGACACTTTGAGTGAAATTTGGAGCATAGTAAAACTAGCCATTTTTACTAACTGATGGAAAAATCCAGTTATACAAGGAGGAAAATTGGCTATTATGTTGTTTCAGCCCAAATATGATCATAAATGAAAGAACAAAAATAATCTAAAGTTTAAACAATACAAACAAATGCCTACTAGGGATGTAATCATAAATGAAAGTGTTCTAAGACCCTTAAATAACTTCTCTAATTTTGTAAGTGCGGTTTATAAGTGTTCCTGTACATTCAACGTTTGAAAGGAGTAAACAGAAATGATCATTGATGTAAATTTGGTAAAAAAAAGAAAAAACAGAAAAAAAAAGACTTGAGAATAAAAAAAATTAGGAGTTTCTGAATAATTCAAAGAAGAATTTGAATGATATCATCATAGAAAATTGGCTTTATTTAGAAACTGCTTATTTTCAAGAAATTTCTCAAAGTAAAACACAAAGTTAACGATTATCAATGTTAATAAGAATAACGATATTCAAGATGCCTTTCTTTATCATTAAGGTCCTTTTTAGTCTAGATATACTCTTAAAAACATATGTTTTCCCATTCTTATATTGTATTTGTTTGTATATTTTTATTTTTAAAACATTTTTGTAAAGAGTCACGTTGAATGAAGTTTGATAAATGGTAAGATGTTCTTTAATAAACTTATCCTTTAAATAAGGCCCAAGGAATAAGGTCAAGGTAGACCGTTACTGAAGTGTGTTTTATGGACGCAAAGAAGGATATATAAGAAAAGGCATTTTACAAGGTGATGTAGGAGGAATAATCGTTGATCTTTTGTAAGAAGCGTCAGCTTGGGGTCTTTTGCATCTGTCGGCGGTTTCAAGGCAAAAGATGTATCCCTTCTTATCAATGAATTTACGATTTGTCGCAGGTTAAGTTGCATAGCGGTTATTGGTTATGCAACTCTGAACTAGTTGGACCAATGAATGTGGCGCGCAGAACACATTAAGTTTTTTTAACATGATTTATACTTTTTGCGTTTTTTTTTAGTAACTGACAGATGAAAACACATTTTGTATAGATATGGCTATGAGATTGGCTAATCCATTTTGGTTGAAATTAATTCCTTGAATAATTTGTTTACTTCTTTATTTCTACAAACCGGAAAAACTTTAAAAATTAATTAAATCTTTCTTCTTTACGCAGTTATTGAAAGGTTTTTGAAAGAAAGTTTGATGCTCAAATACACATCACTATATAGACCTTAATATATAGTGTGACGATACATGCCTCGTGGAGGTGGAGAAAGGACTCTCTATACCCTCCTTATAAACGTATATGAACTTAACCGAAAAGGAAAGTGAGAAAAGACGTTATTTGATTGGTTAGAGAATAAACCACCAAAAAGGCTCTCCGCGTAAAGGGTGAAAACAGTTGGTTGACGTGAATGTTGCGCTAAAAATACTCCGAAAGACGACCTCGTTAAAACAAAAATTGATGTAATCCGAACTTTCTCGGGAGAGGAAGAAGAAAAGGCAGAAATATATAGAGATGGGAAAATTGTCTCCGAGGACTGAACGGACAACCAAATCTCCAATTCGAACTGACACAAGGGTTTGGTAAATATGAAGTATGAAATATAAGAGACAAAAAAACATTCCCAATCTATCTTCAATATTCCAAGTAAGTGTTTTTTCCAATGTCGTCTATGTCACATTCGCTGTTCTGTTGACTCGAGGAATTCACAAAACAAAAACACCTTCTTTTCATTTTATTGTTTTTTTGAAGAACACAAATAATTCCTGGTCATTATTGGAAATTTAATGAGAGAAAAAATAGAAGAAGTCTCTCGGTTTAATAAAGAAAGATGATTAGGACTATTCTTTTTTTGCCTATGTCGATCCGTCAAAAATTGGATAAGAGAATTGAAATCGAGGAATATGTATTGATTGAAGGATCTTTAGAGATCTCCAACGACTTTCCATAATTTTTAAAAATTTTTTGTTTGTGTTTTTGTTGCTGTATGTCCAAAGAAAGAAGAATATTTTGAATTACTAGAATCCTAACCATTCAACGTTTTGATTTGATTGAACTTCTGCATTTTCGCTTGTATTGAATTCCCGACCTCTATTCCGTTGAGTTAAATTATATAGGACCATATTCTTTCTTTCCATTTTTGGATTATCATATAAATTCTCTATCAATCTAAAATCGCGGAAGTGGTGAAGATTTGTTTGTAGTTTCTCTCATAACGCTAGAGCATTTCACCTTCGATCAGTAAGGTTAGTGAGCCACCCTCGTCTCTGGCCTGGTGAAGCGTCACAATAGACATATTATGTAGACTTAGTCTTACAATAGTTTTGTAAAAGACCAACGTATATAGTTTAAATGTACTTTGGAAGATTGTATCTCTGACGAAAAAGCAAGTACACATTTTGGCTTGTGACGACAACAACATTCTCAGAGCATCTTACACTTCATTTTTTGGCGCTTACCAACTTTTATTTCACAACATTTAACGAGACATTCATTCATGTCTCGCTTTCATAAAACAGTAAAATATTTAGACTATTTACATTATTCAGACTATTGTCCTCGCGTAGTTTCTACATTTGTAGGACATTCGGTCGTTGTATGATCCCACTTCTTCAGGTGCTAAGAATTTCAAACCGAACCTTTTATTACAGTCCTTGGGTATATCCATTCTCATTCCTTGTGCAAAAGCCGTTTTTTGGTAGTCATGAGTTATCTACCTCTAATCCGACACTGAGTTACTTGCTCACTACTGCTGTAGCCTGGTCTTGAACTCACAACACTTTTGGTTAAGTCACTGAGCCATGTGTCCTTAAGGACAACTATTGAGTTTTGGGTCAAGTCACTAGAACTAATTAACGTCTATATTCTTCAAGGACCCATGACTCAGATAAATAAACAAAATCTTTAAATTTTCGAAGCTTTCGAAAGCAAAAACAACCAACCAACACTGTTCAAAGTTTTTTATTATAATCATTTCATCTGAAGCAAGTGAAAGGAGAAGGAAGAGAGAAAAGAAAAATGGTGCGGGGATGATGAAGAAAAGGTAAGAGAGAAGGCCTGGGAATCGAAATAGAGGATGGCAATTGACATTACACTTAGATCTTCAGAGATTGTGGCTATCGGAGTAAGCAAGTATGTGGAAAGGAGTTCCACAAACGGAAGTATAAGAAAATAAACTGATAGAGATGAAAACGGTTAGATTTGCTTATTTTTATAGCAAAAGTGTGGGACTTGGTGCCAGTCTAGTAAGTTCGCTTAAGGCGGGGAACCAGGGAATGAAGCTTGTCATAGTAAAATCTGTGAAAATATTTGTGGAAAAGACGGTTAAAGGCAAATTCAAATAAAATTGGCTAAACTTAAGTCAGCTTCTCAAATCGGGACAGATTTCTTCTTTAGATTTTCTCGAGAACTTCGAGATGAAGAGCAGGGCATGACCGGATCTGCCAACAGTATTCAATGCACAGACGAATAGTAGAAATATGTCAGATAGTTCGTGAGAAAAACTTTCTGGCTCAGCCTGGCAGTCCAGCCTTCTAGCAGTAGATGTAGTTATTTGTTGTTGTATTCATTTCACTTGAGATCAGCTGAAGAATGAGGCCGAAAGGCACAGTTTATTGCTTTCCAATTGCGTCGCGTGAGCAATGCTGATGGTTTTGAGTTTGAGTTTGAGTTTTGTTTAACGGCATATCAACACCTTGGGGTTTTAAGTATTTTTTAATGTTCGGTTATAGTAAGTTGATTTAGTCAAATTTTTATAGTAATTTTTTGTTTTATTTTTTTATTTTAGAAAACTGAAAATGTCTTCTAGTTTTGCCTTCGAAAATGTTTGCTGAGAATATTTTCCTGCAAAAAATGTGTTATGGCAATGATTTTCTTCAAAAATTAATTGTTGATAATATTTTTTTCTTCAAAAATGTATATTTTTCTCTAAAAGTCTATTTTATGTATATATTTCTATAAAAGTGTATTTTTGTACTTTCATAGTGTTTTGACCCCAGTTTGGGGGGATAACTATTTGCCGTAGCTGGGACCCTAACAGGTACTACCACTCCGGTTCAGGGTGGACCTGCGAGAACAATAACAATTAAGAGGAGGTTCCATGCTCTCAATCAGAGTCCTTGCTACCAATTCCAGTTTTACCGAATACTGATGAAAGATGAGAAATCTTCTCTAAGGTCGATAAAGGAGAACAATTACTTTTTGTAGCGCCATTCCTGAAATTTGAAAACGGATTCCTTTCCCAGAGTGTAAGCCGAAGTTTACTTTGTCAGCCCTGCGGACTTTATATTGAAACGTGAGTAGATGGTGGTGTCATCGACATAGATGCCTACTTAGGAACTGATTACATCAGGAAGATCATTGATGAATAAGGGCATTGGTTCAAGGATGAAACCTTGAGCGACACATATGCTCGCATGAAAGGATTTGGAACTATGCCCATTTAGAACGACTATCATTTTACGATTTGACAGGAACTATCAGATTAAATCTAACACTCGTCTAGATTATACCATAGCGCTGCTTGTGCAGAAGGCTATACCGGCCGCTTGTCAAAAACTTACGAGATACCAGGCGGACTTAGCTTGCTGAGAACGATATATATACTTGATGATGGCCGCTAGTACATCAGCGGTAGACTTTTCAGTGAAGGCAAGGCTTCGACCTTGTCAGAGGAATGGTCAAAACATTTAAAGGTTGAATTCTAAACCATTTTAAAAGTTGAATCATTGCAGCAATGATAATAACCTCGAACGATTTGCCAAAATGCGGTAAGAGGCTTTGATAGGTCGATAGTTAAAAGAGACGAAGGGCTCTCCTGAGTTTTAAAAACGGGAACTACAGAAAAGAACTTAAAAAAACAAGGAAGCAAGAAGCAGCGAGGCAATAGTTGCCAAAGTTTAGAAGAGGACAGGAGAGAGTTCAAGGGTACATTTCTGTGAGAATCACAAACTTATTGTGTAAGGAAGGAATCGAGGTTTGCTTTTGTTTAACATACTTTTGCAGAACCGTCAGTCATCCTTGGAGCCAAACAGCTTCATTCTATTAGCAAACAGCAGCTTAGCATCATTTTACGACACGCGTTCATTGCGAGCAGGGACAATAAGACGTTTATTATAGTCAAACTCGTCACTCCGGTAATGCCGAAAGAAGTGATTCCTGTGGGCAATGGCGACCGAGGAAAGCAAGACAGAACCAAGGAAAAGAATGACGGTTATGTCGGAACTTCCTAAGTTTGGGATGAAAGCAGCAATGACGTCTTCACTCCGGATGTGATCTCGAGGCGCAGTTTTCATGCTAATTTTTGCTTCAAGGTATATCGCAAAGAAAGTAGCGGAGCACTTCCTAGTCCGCTCTTAAGTAGCAGTAAGATATTCTGCTAATAGGAGGTTCCTGGAAGGAGGGAAAAAAGCCACGCTCGTCAAGGCTACCATGGTAAGCTAACATGCTGCTGGAAATCGAGATAGTGGCTGCTGATCTACGGCGGTGAGGCGAGTTCATGTAGATTCGTGGGAAACCCATGGAAAAAATTGCGTGACAGATTGAGTGATTGAAAAGTTTATTGTCTGTACACCATCAAGATCTGTGACAAAGTTTTGCAGGCACTTAACTTAGTGGAGTATTAAAGTCACGAACTCAAATATATTAGCAAATGGATGAGGAGAAATAGCCTTGTCTATATTGTCTAAAATGCAAATCTAGCAGACAAACTGAAAGAGAAGCTGTCATTAAAAGATAGCTAACTGAGAACAGAGACTGCACGTAAGAATAATCTGGAGTTCAAGAGAATTGCCCTAGCTAGAAAGATATATAAAGGACCTTTCATAGAGGAAGGATTCTACGCTAAAGCTAGTATGCATTTCACGGATGTTTGTGTAAGAAATGTTTAGCGTTTTAGGTGATTTTTTACTGATTTAGCTTGATATCTTCTGGTAGTTAATTTTCATGTTTGTGTTATTTTTGATAGCAGAGGCATCGAAATATTGAGCAGAGTGTGAGCGATGTAAGAAGGGAATTGGCATGAACTACAACATAGTGTGGCCTTAGGTTTAGCAAGCGAAGTGCTTGCAGAAACACTATCTCTATACACGCCATGGAACAGCCGATCAAGACTTTACGCAAGTAGTAGGGCTCCCGGAGTGAATATCGGAAGCAGCAACGAGAAAACTGCCAAAACAATAAAATTTAAACAAGTAGATTTTTGTCATAAATTTCACGGTATCAAATAATGTATTTACATTGAAATATACAGAATATGCATCCACAGAAATAATAAAACCAGCATGCATACACAGACGAACACAAATATTTTAATCATGATCTAAAAAAATTAAACGGTTATATACGCTAACATGGTAAAAAGAGGTCAGCTCAACATGAGCAAAAGATAAAGCAATTAAGAGGGCAAGTTTATACAGTCAGTTTAGGTGCCGACACATTTAATTGCTGGCAAATCATGTCTCTAAAAGAGACATGACTGGCTGGGCCAAGATTATCCACCAGTAGGTTGCCATTGCTTTCTACGGTAGACTGGCTGCCGACCAAGGCTATAGAACCCAATCTGTCCTGCTATTTAATCCATAACTGGAAGGAAGAGACGGATTAATATCTTTCCCAAAAGTATTTGCGCGTAAGTGAATACAATGAATTCGAGCTGGAATTCGAACTCGGCTCCCCGATTTCTCGTTCCGAGCCGATATCCATTGTACCACAACGCACAACAAAAGCATGCTTAAAGGAGTCGCTATTCGTATTGCGGTGGCCACTATCCTAAAGACAGAAAATAGTAAAAATTAAGATAAACGAATAATACAACATTCATTAAGTCATGGAATTACCGCGGAGCACTGGAAATGTTACATTTACATCAATCATCACACAAATATGAAAAAATTGGTAGCAGAAGAAGGCACAACAGTCCTGAAAAGTGAAGGTATTACAACAGTGCCCTCAAGAAATTCGAAGACAACGAAACTGAAATAACACAGCTAAGCATAATTTTTATTTATGAAGAACAATGCTAAGAAAAATAACATGACGAATTAGAAAAAAAAGGTTGCAGCGAGGCGTTTCGTCCTTAAGGACTTCGCTCGCACTACATTTGTTATGTTTGTACGACCTGAACATACGAACGAACCAGTGAGGCTGCGGATTTAGAATATTTAAAGGTTAATTTTTACTATCTGAATTCATTTGATGCTGCTTCCTTTCTGTGCACATTTGTTAATAGATATCCAATAGTATGATAATAGAATTTCTGCCAAAAATGGTGAAATGTCAGAATTGTGGTGAGTCTCGTTATAAGCGTGAACCAGCAATTTGTGGGACCGACTTCGTAAAACGCCGTTTTTGTGTTCATATGATCTTTTATTTAGATTCCTTGACGTTCTCAATGTATTTTTGTGCAGCCAATTATTACGGGCGATCGAATAAATATGTTTTCGCACACGCACACACACACACACGCATGCACACACACACACACGCGCTCACCTACAAACAAAAGCGCGCGGCTTACATGGGGTTAAGGTGCAATTGATATTGGCTTGGAACGAAAAATCGGAGAGCCGATTTCGAATCAATTCGGATATATATCATTTGTTATGTGCATCTTCTGTACATAAACATTGCATTTCTTGTTCCAGTGTCTAACAAATCCACACTCTTCTTGTCATGTTCTGGTTTAAATCTACTGCGCTCTGTGTCTAAATCAAAAGTGGATAAGTTTTGTTAAGCACATTACATTTGATTATCCGACGGAATTCACATTTGTTTGTAACGCGTGCAAGCAGTTGCTGTCCAATAGATCTACTTAAGCTTTCAGTATATACAATGTCATATTTCTAAGTTTTCAATTCCATCTTGTCACTGCCAAAATCAACTCTTGTTTGTATCTCTATTACAATTCCGTTTGATTCTGCTGCTTTGTTCTTGTTTAATTTGTCTAGTGTTGATTTTTCTTTTCTGAATTTGTGTTTCAATTCTCTTCAATATTTCTGTATTAATTTGGTTATTCGCTTTCATGTTGGAAAAGTTCTCCGCTTGAAGGGTTTCCATCTCTGGCTCGTGCCTATCTGTTGTGCCATTTCCGTTCTTGATTTTCTGCCGTCTTGTCTTCTGTGCCGTTCTCTTGACTTCATTTGTATATCTCTAGCTATCTCCAAATGCACATTCTTCTCTCTTCTGTTGTTGGTAAGTCATTTCTCTTTGTTTTCCTGTATTGTTCTAATTTCTTTGTCTAATGTCTTATATTCTGTGTCCCATGCCTTGATATTATTTACAGTCTCTTCATCATGTCCAAATTTTCATCAGTCATCCATTCCTTTTATTCCAATGTATATGTTTATAACACTATATCTACCTGTAATTCGGGTGGTCAGTTCATATATAATAGGTTGTGCGCTACATTGGCCTTCGTGTCTTGTAAAAAATAAATAAAAATTAATTGTGTTAAAAATAATAATTCTTGTTCTAAACCGATGAGAATCGATCCTTTCATCTGCTCTCTGCTTGTAATCTATTTTCTATCAGTCAAAGTAATGAAACGATTATTGTCATTTCGTTTCTTTTCATTTCTCAGGATGCCTAAAAAGTAACAATTGTTTCATAAAGGTAAGTAAGAAAGCCCAAGACACGTCTTGTATTTTCCCCAGCAAATTATCTGGGCACTCATTACTGAACGCTCCTTAAGCGAAGTACTGCTTACCATTTATTTCATTGCAATCTTTTATATTTCAGCTAAATTGTCTAATTCATATTTGATCTACATTTGAGCCAGCTCTGTATTTACTCAATGTTCGCACTCATGGTCTATATGTTTGTTTAAACACCCACCTTTTAAATACGTACTCGTTTCGTTGGTCCACGTCTTGCTTTCTTCTCTGTGTTTACTAGTATTTTTTATGTAAATATTCAGGTGTTATAATTATTTACACAGATTTATTAATCCACAAAAATCCTTTCACAATCATCGACCGATATTATATGCGTTCGTTTTACAGTTCAAATACAGATAGCGTGATACGAACTTTAGTTGCCACGGAACGGAAGAAAATGAAATATTCGAAAATGCTGAACAGTCACCTTCGAGAATCAGCAAGATTGAAAAAATCTTTTTGTTTACACTGTGGGCGGAGAAGTTTGTAACACATTTTGTTATTTTTCATGGTACGAAAAGCTGCTGGTCCCGCACAAAACTAACATGGATCAGTATGCTTTTGCAGAGTCTGACCGCAAGTTAAGTCAGTGAGGTTCTTTTTTCCGAGAAGTTATAAGAGTTGTCGGAGCATCCGAAAAGAATGAAGAAAAAAGAGTTAAGTGGGAGTAGAAAATAGAAAATGAAACTAGAAGAATAAGTTGTAAAGCATAGAAATATTATTCAACTCTTCCAGCTAATATCGGTTTTTATTTACGACAAACTTTGGTAGGTGAAAACCATTATTCGAATTAACTTCTATCGCCGCTTTGTGGAGAACATATGGAAATCTGCGATAGTCAAATTTTGTGAGGTTACTTGGGGATTTTATGGTAGCACAATATAAGGTTAATATGAGGTTAAAAAGGTTCTATGAGGGGTACAGAAGGAAATAGAACGTTTGACATGCATTGGATGATTTCTGGTGACTTATGATGTAAAGAAGAGAACAACGCTCGATATGCTGAGTTGGATTAGCTTCCTTAAGGCATTCTGGGTAGTAGTAAGCGAAAACATTTAGTAGAGAAACCCGGCACGCATTTGGATTAGGTTGGTTGGGAGTTTAAAGCTATGAGAATGGCGAGCTAATCCTCCGATCCGTAATATGTGCCAAAATCATCATCGGATTCAGTAGACCTTACATAGTTTCCTTTGTTTTTTTCTCTCACGTTTGGTTATTATGTTTTCCGCAGCAGACTTGTTAGAAACGATACGCGCTGCGCAAATTAAGCAGATCTCTGTGCTTAATTATCGTATGTATTGGGATTTATGATATTCTATGCGTAATGGAAACTCGAGAAGAGGAGTTACATAGGTATGCAAAGGTCATTTACCTTGTGTCAATATAAAATCAAGATGCGGTTACCGTCTTTGACAGCGGTCGAGTACCATGGCATCTGTGAGAGTGGTTAAGTTCAAAGAGAGAAGAGAAAAGACAGCAGCGAAAGAACTGTGAGCTGTATAAAAATTTCTGATGTGTGTTCTTCAGAAAAAGAAAAAAAGAAATGAACTTTCCGAACATGCTAGAGAATTTCTTGTGTGTGTTCCTCAAAAAAAAAAAAAAGAAAAAACGAACATTTTAGACTTTACAGACTTTCCCTGATGTTGTGTTAAATGAAGAAAGAAAAAATAGTAAAATAACAACAAAATATAGTAAGAAAAAACGCAAGATTTCTTGTAAAAAGTTAGGTTCACTTTACTTATCTCTTCCATTGCATTGTGCGATAATTTTTTTGTTTTTTTGTAAAAGGTTTATTTCTTCATGTTATCACAAAGTTGACAGAAGGCTAACAAGAAAGAAAATCAAAATGAGAGCATAACAAGTAAATCAACCCTTCAGTGGCCATTGGGTGGATTGCTTTTTGGCTTGAATGAAAATATAAATAAATAAGAAAAGAAAAAGATGAGTAAACAAAACGAAATGGTTCAACTGATAAAGGCAAAAGATTCACTCTTGCAAAGAGAAGGCTATGGGGTCAGTTGTTGGAAATAATATGTCCAAGACGCACAGAAAACGTTGGAGACTAACAGACGTATGCGAAAATATGATTTTTGAATGGGCATTATTCTAAGTGTGACTTAGATGTGGCATGAGGCCAAAATTATAGAGAACCTGTTGAAGGTCTAGCTCACTACTCAGTTGCAATTGTCCTGGCGCTAACGACTACTCCACTTCAAGGTGCCAGCTAATTTCAATCTGTGAAGACAGGTCACCTACCAAGTAGAATTTAAAAAGAAGAAAAGTAAAACATATTTTTATGTAAATGGTGTTCTAGCCTGGTTTTTTGTTATGCTTGAGTTAGAAAACTAACTTTAAATTTTTACATGGTTAAAATTTACGAGCTAGACACGTACACAATGTAGAAAGAGAGGGATATCACCTTTGATATAATGTGTAAATTTTTGTTGTGATATTGTGATGTTTGTATTATGCATTATTATGTAAATTGCTGTACGATGACGGTGGGTATGGTAGGAAGGTTTGGGTCATGAGAACAATAGAAAAAGAAAGGCACTTAAAATGTTCGGATGAACGTTTTGAAAAATGGAGGGAAAGGAATGTTAAATATTTGTTAGACGATATTTTTGAGAATCAAGAAAGTTTTTGACAATGGAAATTTGAGTTTGGTGACATATATTTTGAGTTTGGTGATATATATTTTGAGATTTGAGCGAAATGTATTTTGTTGAATAATGTCAGCTAGGTGCGCCAAAGAGAAAACATTTTCGCATTTAAATTTTTATTTTGTCTACCGCAGTCAGAGGTTCATGTCCCCCATTTAAGTTTGTACCAGAAGATAGCTGCCAATGCCGCGGCAATGACGTCAAGCTGACATGAATTCTTGAGCAAATTTTTTTAATTTTTATTTTGAAGTGCCTGGACACAACTGTTAAATTGCACGGTTGAGAAAAATCGGGTTTTCCCGGATGGGGTGGTGTTGACAACTCTGACCAAACAACCTCCTAACCCATGACAAGTTACCGAAGATGTCTTTGTATTAAAAAGGAGAATAAAATATATTTTATATTTCATGTACATTTGGCTTTAGACGGAGGCGTTTGCTGCGGATTGTATTTGTTGTTGCTGACGGTAACGACAAAACGACAAAGAAGATGAAGAAGAAAACTATGAAATGATTATGTGAAACTGATTTTTGTGATAAAGTCGGGTTGAGTGGTCTGGTCCCCCGACACAGTGATTTATGATATAAAAGTTGAATCGCCGCCCCGAATTGGCTGCGGATTTTGAAGTTTAATAATCGCCAAAGAAGTTTGAGAATAATCGCCAAAGAAGTTTGAGAATAATCGCCGTAGCGGTTGCAGTGAAAACCGCCGAATATATAAAGTTCGTTTCCCGTCATCATCCAACATTCGTCTGGTCGTCATTATTCATTGATTCATCCAGAAAACGTAGGGCCCAAACAAACAGAGATGCTTCTAAGAAGAAATATAAACTCAGAAGGAGAATATAACATAGGAACTCCGTCGTGACATCTGTAAGAAATACGCTGAAGACTGACCCAAGGTATATTTTAGACGAGTTGGAGTTCTGTTGTTTCAGCGTCTACACTCGTTCATTTATGTCACCGACGATGTATTTTTTACAACACAACATCTCTCCTTTTGAGATTGCTTTTATTAATAAATATTTGATTTTATTTATTAGTGATCATCTCATCCTCTTTCTCTCCGGGGAATGTCCTTCAGGCCTTGTAAATGTTATACCACAGTGTAAAAAAAAATAAAATTAGGTGTAAAATATTCTAAAATGTCTGTGTGGGCAACATGAATAAGCTCATCTGCAATCTGAGGTCAGTTTGTAATCTACGAAGAAACCATAATTTGTCTGAGTTTATACCTTTTCTCGAGTTAATAATGAAGTACAAAAACATTGTGAATATTCAAATTCAAAGCGTCAAAACATTTCATGGCTGATATCAGAAAATTAAATTTAAAAATTAATATTGATAATTTATATTCACTTTTGGCTCTGAATTAGAAATTGGCTCTCCGTGTTTCAATTTCAGCTGGGCTCGTTATATTCACTTACATGCCAATACCCTTCAGAAAGGTATGAATCCACTTCTACCCCCATAGATATGGGTTAATTAGTAGGACTTTTACAAGTAAACCATTATTATTTCCAAAGAAATCTTCCAATCTAAAAGATATTTTCTGGCTTTAAATAAATTGTAAAACTTGGATAAGTTGCAAAACGAAATCCATCAATCAATATTCATCAATCAATATCCATCAATCACTATTCATTAATCAATATTCACTTTCTCTTTACGCACTCGTGGTGTGTAGGAGGTAAGAAGTTATGCCGAAAATGTATAACAAATCATCATGGTACTAAGTCACTTCCAAACAAAACAAAATACAAGTTTAAACAATATATTATTTTTAAATTCAGTTTTAATAGGATGCTTAACCAGTGGTTAAATATTATTCTTTTCAAATGTTACCTTAACAAGCAAAATGATACGCTATGAAAACACTTTATTTTAGATAAACTGAAACGAACTGCAACATCATTGGAAATTTTCATAATTATTTGAGATGTGATTTATGATTAATATATTTGGGCGTTTTAAAATTAAAAGGATCGTTTGTACTTTTGCATATAGGAGAATCAGAAATGTTAATCAATACCCGTTTTGTATGTTACAGTTTTTAAACTTCAGTGTGTTTCACAAATATACATTATATTCCATTCACTACATAAAACTATTTAAATACGAACATCGAATTATATTATTCAACTTTAAGTCAAGGAAGTCGTCAAGAAAGAAATACATTCAATTTGATTTGTTTGTCCTAAACCAAACCATGTTTTTTTAAAATTATTTTGCATACTCGTGATTAAAATTTATTGTCATAAAAATATGTCCATTTTTGAGTCGCGCTAAAAATGAAAGACAATTTTTATTTTTCATAAGTTCATGCAGACCGCTTACAGAAGTTACAGAATTTTCTCCCCTATAATTATCAAACAATATACTACAGTCGATAAGATTAAATCAGCACTTAGAGTTTTAAGCCTTGAAGACACCTCTAAGATGTTTCTAAAATTGTAGAAAATTGAACAAGAAAATTTTCATTCATTTAATATAAGAGCGAGTTGGGAAATGACTTCATTCTGACTCATCTCCAAAATCTGATGAAATCATCAATCATCAGAACTCTTTCGAACCCCTTCTCTTGGTCTGGCTGAGTTTTTCATCAATTCCATCTCGAAATAGACATTCGGCACAGTACAACGATTGCAATTTTATATCTCTTTACACCTGACTATCAAATGATGGATATTCATAACTCATTTGAAAATAATTATTACAATTTCATTGAACAAATCTGCAAGTTCTGTATTTAAATTTCCCTAAAGAGCAGCGACCGAAAATGTATGGATTTTCAAAATCTGTTCACACAAAAAAATCTTTTAGCTTAAATATAAAATAAAATTCTTTTATAAGGTTACCATTTTATAGAAACTGGGATTCATAATTAACATAGAAAATACATTTGCAATAACTGCGTTTTATATTTTGCACTACAAAGTTTTGGAATGTAAAGTTGTGTGCAAATTGATTATTGGGAATGTTTTCTTTGCATATCAAAGTCACAATTATTTGAAATGTTCATGGAAATAGATAAATGTCTGTTGAATTGACTATAATTCACGATGTGTCATTATTTACAATATATTGGATAAATGTTTATTCAAGCGACTGACATAGAAAATCCGGCAAGTAGATTATGTTGGAAATGGTTCACCAAAAAATATTAAGGATCTTCAAACATTTCTAACGTTTCAAATTTTTTTATGGATTGTGGTATAATGGTTAGTAATCTTGTCTCTCTATAGTTGAGTAGGGATCTTCATCCTCACTGGATTTCCCATACATTCGGCCTTCTGCCACATCTAAAGGCACATAGTATATCACTATATGAGTCGTTTTGTAATAGTTATCTTCCTTGTTACCCAAGTCATTCAGATTAACTGCCATAGGAAAAAGACATGACTGGGCAGAAGATTTCTCGCAGCTTTGCCGACTTTCTGCGTTAGGCTGGTTGGCAATTGAGACTACAGAACCAAATTTGTCCTGTTATTACCTTTTCAATGCTACTTGCGCGTAAGGGAGTGCATCGAATTCCAATGGGATTCGAACTCGGCTCTCTGATTTCTCATTCAACGCACTTATCCACAATATTAACAACGCAATATTCGCGTAAAGTGCCCATTGAGGAATAATCTCTATTGTTTATATTTATTTATTTCGGAAATACGTTTTTTGTGAAATTATATTATCATATTTCTTAGGCTAATATTGATTCTTATAGTCATGACCTTTTAAATGGTGTAGCCAATGGCATTCTTCTGCCACCAAAGAAATTTTGATATAAAATTAACTTATTAACTAAAGACCTAAGGATATTGCACACACACACACACACACACAGAGACAAGTATTAGTTATTTTCTGATTTCATTCCCTTGTAATGTTTGTTACATTTATTAGTGTTATATCTATATATATATATATATATATATATATATATATATATATTAAACAATTTGCAAGCATGTTCTAAAATATAATTTATATAAATATTCACAGCTCTATATATTATATATCGAGCACTGTTTTAAATTAATGTTTTCGACGTTGTAAATTGTTTTTCTTCGTTCTGTATTCACTCGGATATATGTAAACAAAACTTTGAGGCATTTTTTATACGTTATTATGATGATCTTTCTCTAACATAATTAAAGGGAAGCATTTTCTTCAAAAATCCACAAATAAACAATTAAAGTTAAGTTTTTCAATATATATATATATATATATATATATATGTGTGTGTGTGTGTGTGTGTGTGTGTGTGTGCGTGTGTGTGAAAGTGTATGTATAACAGTGAGAGAACTCTCTCTCTCTATATATATATAAACTTATTTATAAATGGAACTGTCTTCTGTGTGTGTGTGTCTGTGTGTGTGTGTGTGTCTGTGTGTGTGTGTCTGTTACCTATAGACTCCGAAATGGCTGAACTGATTTTCTTGAAAATTTACACAGTAGTACTATATGTATGTTCAAAAGAGTGTTCTGGCCAGGTTTTGTGTCGAGGTACTCCTGATAAATATCGAAAATCGATAATCGAAAAAATCGCTTATAGAAAGAGGTGGTCTGATTTTAATCAACTTGATACACCCATAGACAAAGACATAATGAATGATATTCAGAAGCAAGGTGTTTGTATGTGTGTGTCTATTTATCTGCCTGTACGTCTGTATTTTTTTTTCAGCCCTTTATTTAGTTTTTCCTTCGGGTTTGCCTCTAAGTATGTATAATTGTAGTTCTTAGTCTCAGCCATGATACCATTTACTCAGAGGACTTATTTAGACTTCAAAGTTTCGGTTTACGACGAAAAAACTTATTTGATATCGATGAACAGAAATCAAATTTTGATTTCCATCCATTCATTTTTCATTCAGTGTACGGTTTCGCTTCTTTAACTGGAAACAACTATTTCTTTAGTCTTTCGTACCAACGTCAAAATAGTCTGAGCTCCAAGATCATGGATTAGTTTTAAAGTTTTCATTACACCCGAGCAACGCCGGGCTATACCGTTGGTATATATATCTATATCTATATCTATATATATATATGTGTGTGTGTGTGTGTGTGTGTGTGTGTGAGGTTCTCATTATATTGACCGATGGCATCTTTTAGAAGTAATTAGTAGTGGAATTCGAGTATTTTAAATGTTCATTTATTCATCAAAACTTTGTTCACTATCTTCAATTCTATGCTAGGACGACTGACGAGATTATGATGATCTTTTTCTAATATAATTAAAGGAAGTATTTCTACAATATTCAGAAATAAACAATTAAAGTTAAGTTTTTCAAATAGTTTTGAAATTTTCTGTTAATAGTAGCGCTCAGCTCGAGTTATTTTCATTTTTATTTCCCGAAAAAAAGACGAACGGTTTTGACTTATGTTAATTTTCCACATTTAACATACAATTATGTACACATTTTTAATTTAATAAACAAAAAAATAAAAGGAAGAGTTGTAAAATTCATAAAGAACTTTATTTATATAAAAATATTACCAGATTCATGAGCTGTCTTTTCTTTCAAAGAAACCCGCGTCTCCAATCTAGACAATTGCCGGGAGTGATATTCTCGAAAAACCTGAAAGAAAATATTTCGGTTATATCATTCTATATAAAGAAAGGTTGGTATTTGTCTTGAAAAGATTTACAGATCGAAGGACAATTGTATTGCGGCATTTATTTAAGTGATTCAGCAAAATTCCAATTCAAACCCTGGTATTAATTGGAAACATTGGCTTTTAATTATGCCTAAAAAGACTAACGATCTCAGGGTATAATGCGCAACTGCCACGTAAAATTATAACAATAATAACAATAAAAATCATAATTTTAACTATAAGTAAAATATATGCTAGGCTATTTTAGAATATCTCTCTTCCACACACGCACGTACCCACACATTAACATACACAGACACACACAAGTGTCCATACATATTAACACGTACATATTAATATATATGTAAACAAAACATTGAGGCATTTTTTATACGTTGCTTTGTGTAGGTGTTTTCGTTCCGCACACAAATTAAATTTCTGGCATATCAGAATTGAACTGAATTTCTTTCTGTGACTGGCGTCTGTATACGCTGCTTATATACAGCACGGATGTGCGTTGTGGTGCATTGGATATCGGCTCGGAACGAGAAATTGGGAGCCGAGTTCGAATTCCAATTGAATTCACTGCATTCACTTGCGCACAAATACCCTTGGGAAAGGTATTAACTGTCTCTTCCTTCCAGTTATGGGTTAAATAACAGGACATATTGGGTTCTATAGCTTTGGCTGGCAACCAGTCTACCATAGAAATCAATGGCAACCTACTGCGGGATAATCTTCTACCCAGTCAGTCATGTTTCTTCTCGAGACATGACTGCCCAAGCGTGTTTCACGTATCGCACTTAACTGAATGACTGATATACAGCACGTTAAAATTTCTATTCACTTATTCCATGCGCCTATGGCTTAAGAGGTAGCGACTCCGACTGACACCATATCGGTTGAGTTGCGATCCCGGCCAGAAACAATGAATATATCTATCCATACTGATGATCGTAGATACAGCGAAACAGGCTTGTATGTGGATGACATATATATTTTTCACATTTTAAATGCAAGAGGATGATCAGATAGGTAATTTCCAAAGACCTGATCCCAGTTAATATTAATTTCATTAATATTAAAATTGATCAAGGTGGAGGGATCGATAAAATATTACATTCTATATACAGAGACAAATATAAAAATTAAACAAAAAATTTCAAAATTTGAGTTAATAAAATTTTCGTTTCGCTCTTGCTGAAGAAGCGAAGATTCCTCGTATATATATATATATATATATATATATATATATATATATATATATAAATTAAAAATAAAAATTTCGATATATATTTCGATATATATATATATATATATATATATATATATTGAAATGCCAGTGTCATATATATATATATATATATATTCAACGAAACTTTTTATACGATTGGTGAATGGACAGTAAATTTAAATGTTTTTCAAATTGAACGGGAAAGAGGAAGGAAAATGATATGCATTTTATTTATTCAGTGCTCATTTGTTATTAAAAAGGGAAAAAAAAAGTTGAAAAACAGCAAAATTCTTATTTCCCATTTATGGAGATGGTGCCGTAAATTAGAGTACACCTGTATGGTTTGGTCTGTTCAGAAACAGCATAATAAATTTACTGACAGAATTTCGGTCTACTTACATCTTGCGGCAAATGTGCAGAGGAATGTCCAGAAAGGTGGAACATGTTCCTCACAGGCAGCAACACAGCCTTTAGATAAATCCAAACTCCTGAGGCGAGCAAATATATCATCAACTGAAAGAAAAATGACTCATGTTACAAACTGAAAATAAGTTATCATGAATTACAAAAAGAATTGTGAACGGATATTATCAAGAAAATAACGGTCTCAGTCTATGTTTTTTATTGGCTAAACAATAAAGATAATAATTCTAATTAGCATGATTTCGTTAATGAAGATTTTGAAGAGTTCCTTGCATTTGTTGCAGAATTATGGGATATCTGCTGATTTTTGCGTTCTTAATGTTTGAAGATGAATTAAATGAATGTCATTTTGACTTTTACTTATACATAATAACAATGTAATCCGAACGAATCTGTTAAACTTAAATACATTTTTACTTAAAATCTATTAGTGAGAAATATGAAATCTTAGTCTACTATGGTCGGAAAATCAGATCAATCGAAGCGAAAATGTTTTCGTCTCCGTTATTGCACACTTCAATTCTTGTTGCCGTATATTATAATGGCGATAAAATAACTTGTCTGTGATTTTACAGTAACTATGTTAAGAAGAAATGTTTTACTTCCTTTGATAGAATGTTTTTTGTAGGTTCCAAATTAGATTTCTTTGCCACATTGAATTGCGTCAAATATTCGAACACAAAAAAGATGTTATTCAGTTTCTTTAATCACTGCGACAATTCAATTCAGCAACATTTTTCATTCGATTGAGTGTCAATCACAATTTATTGTACATTTTAACTTCACAATATGAAGGAATCACGACTTACCGGACAATTTTTTGTCAATATCCTCGTCTTCCACTGGAATGGAAGCGGCATATGCCAGAGGGATAAGGGCGAGAAGGAAAAGAGCAAACTTCATAGCGGCAACTGAAAGAGCAGAATGGCAATTAAAAAGATATAATGGATATCTACAAGTGTGTAAAATGGCCGATAAATAAATAGGAAGATTTGGCAGAAACAGAATTTATCAGTTTTATTAAAAACGGAAAAAATCTATTAATCTATAAATAATTTAAAAATGCTATGAATTTTTGAAAGATGTAGATTAATGAAATTAGTGAAAAAAAAATTGTTCTACTCCTCTGTCAAAAATCAAACTTCTCCTTTTTTGTTGATTAGCCAAAATTTTAACTCCCTGTATATACTTACAACCTATATAAACCTGAGCAGTTTTATAAATAGACTGAACAATAAAACATATGAATATTTATTTAAGTATAATTTCAATATATGTAGTTTCATGCTGTAGTAATTCAAAGAAAAAAGTAGAAATTAAAAACGATTCATTTTTCTCGATAAGTTACTCTTTCTTTAGCCTGGCATATCTCTTCGTTACTAAGCGTCTTATTAGGGTTAATGTATAGTTTGGCCGAGTTTCGGATCCATCATATTCCAGACCATTAAAGAGCCTGTTTGTAAGGTTATATGGATTTAAAACTTTTTTAATTATTATCTACGTTAAAACAATTTTAATGAAACGAAACTATAAATTCAGAAACAAATACATAACATGAACTAAAATAGATGTGAGATCATTTTTTTTTATTTTATTGTTTAGAAATGAAGTGCTTATAATTATGACAACTTAGTTTATTATATTACTTTTTATGACGGTAGAAGTAGAAAAGTCGAATTAAAAACAAAAACAAAAAAGCGACTGTTAAAAATGTCTGGTTTAATTGTAGCGTTCGGTTTAACCATTTTAGTCAGCTAAAGTGCCATAAGTGACACACCCTTGGGCAATGTTGTCTCTTTCGAACCATGACTGGAAAGTTTTACCTCATGGGTTACCATTATATTTGCAGTAGACTGGTTGCCAACCAAGACTATATAACACAATTTGTTCTGCTATTTAACCCATAGCTAGAGTAAGAAGAGATAGATTTATACTTTTCCCATTGGTATTTGTGTAAATGAATGTACTGTCTTAAAATACTTGATTAAATTTCTTGAATTTGAATTTGAATTTATGACATAAACTCTACATAAAAAACGTTTTTAATAAATGATTTTTCCCGAAATTTGTTGAATGAAATATCATATTTGCCCAAATGTAATTATTTTTTAGCGGTAAACCAAACTAAAATTAATCATAACTGTAGTAAGAAAACACGCATAATTCACAAAAACATAAATTTATCTCATGTTTCTTGATTTCAGTTTAACTTGTGAAAATCAGGGAATTGTGAAACTGGTAAAAGTTACTTAAATAAATATTTTTTAAAGACTCGTTACATTTTCAACTTCTTAATGTAGAATTTAATTTAAAAACTGGCAAATGTATCTCCATATATGACGGCCCCCTGCAAGTTTAAAGTACGTAAACACAAGATATAACCATCCCTCAAGCATAATCAAGTACTTCCATAAAGGAATAGTACAGGATATCGAAAGATTTGTCAAAAAAAGCAATATTTGATGAAAAGAAAAAAGATTTTGAAGATGTCTTAAAAAAATTTGCCTCAAGAACATTGAATACAAATCCCAGCCAAGCAGAAAAATAAAAACACAATAATAGAAATCGAAACATTATCTCTTGTTTCAATCCACCGTTTAACTAGAAGCAAAAACCAAAATAGGGCAAATATTTTTAAACTAATCGATAAACACTTTCCAAAGTCTTCAGAATCTTAAATAAAATTTTCAATAGGAATTCAATCAAACTGAGTTGAGTAGTTGTACTAGTAATTTAGAAAATTGCTTAAAATAACAAAACGCCAGAAACCTAAATAAAATGTGTACAAAACAACATCGTTAACAAGGAATTTAACTTTAAGATAAAAAAGAAATGCCCACTTAACGGACTTTGTAATACAAAAGGAATTATTTACAAAGCAAAAGTATTACATAAATAGTCAAACTAAAACACATTTTAGATATACCAAAGACAGTTTAAAAGCTTAGATGAAATAACCGTAAGTCTACATTGAAACTGAAAACCTCAAAAATTTTATAAAACTGGCTAGACACGAGTGGAAAATGGAGCATAGTAAAACCTAGCCAAACTTTACAACGGTGGGAAAATCCAATGCATATACCAGGAGGAAAAATTGGCTATTATGTTGTTTCCAGCCCAAAATAAATTACTAAATGAAAGAACAAAAGTAATGTCCAAGTTTAACCATACTAATAAATACCTACTAGGATCATACAATCATAAATGAAAGTGTTCTAAGACCCTTAAATAACTTCTCCTAATTTTGTAAATTGCGCGTCTTTTTTGTTGTGGCGTTCCTGTTACGTGAGCGTTTGAAAGGGTAAACGAAATGATTATTAGTGTAAATTTGGTAAAAAAAAAAAAAGAAAAAAAAGAAAAAAGAAAAAAGAAAAAAAATTAGGCGTCTCTGAATAATTCAAGAAAGTATTTTTCGGACCAATTAATAAATAACAGAAAATTGGCTTACCTTTAGAAACTGTGACTTCTTCGCCAGAAATTTCTCGACAAAGTTAATCGATTGCTCAGTATTTATAGAATAACGTATATTCAAGATGCCTTTCTTTATCTCGATAAGGTCAGCACGAATTAAGATATACTCACCAAAACATATGTTTTTTTTTCCCATTCTTATATTGTATTTGTTTGTATATTTTTATTTTTAAAACATTTTTTTGCTTAAAGAGTTTACGTTGAATGAAGTTTGATAAATAAATCAAGATATTTCTTTAATAAACTTATCACCCAATACAGAGTTTTTCCTCCAAGAATAAGTCAAGGTAGACCGTTACTGAAGTGTGTTTCTTATGGAGCGGATAAAAGGGGATGTAAGAAAGGTACTTGGAGGTGATGTAGGAGAGATAATCGTTGATCTTTTGTAAGAAGCATCAACTTGGGAGTCTTTAAAAAATATAGCGGTTTTAAGCAAAAGATGTGTCCTTCTTATCAATGAATTACGATTTGTCGCAGGTTAAGTTGCATAGCGGTTATTGGTTATGCAACCGAACCAGCTGGACCAATGAATGGCGCGCAGAACATTAAGCTTTTTTATCATGATTATATTTTTGCGTGTTTTTTTTTTAGTAATACGACAGACAAAACACATTTGAATATGGCTATAGAATTGGCTGAAAATCGCACGGGACAATGAAAATTATGGATAATTTGTTTACTTCTTTATTTCTACAAACCGGAAAACTTTAAAAATTAATTAAATCTTTTCTTCTTTACCGCAGTTAATGAAAGGTTTTTGAAAGAAAGTTTCAAGATGCTCAAATACACATCACTATATAGACCTTAATATATAGTACTTTGAAGCACAAGCTCTCGTGGAGATGAGAAAGGACTCTTTTTGTCCCCCTCCTTATAAACGTATATGAACTTATTGAAAGAGGAAGAGTGAGAAAGACGTTATTTGATTGGTTGAAGGAAATAAACCACCAAAACGCTCTCCGCGTAAAAGAATTTGAAAACAGTTAGTTGTGGCTGAATGTTAATTGGCTAAAATACTCCGAGGAAAGACGACCTCGTTAAAACAAAAGATGTAATTCAGAACTTTCTCGGGAGGAGGAGGAAGAAAGAAAAGGCGAAGTATATGAGAATAGGAAAATTGTCTCCGAAAGATACGAACGGACAACCAAAATTATAATCTCTTAATTCGAACTGACACAAGGGTTTGAAATATAAGAGACAAAAAAGCATTCCTAATCTACTTTCAAAAATTCCAAAGTAAGTGCTTCAATACCGATCTATATATCACATTCACTTTAATTCTGTTGATCGGAAAGGAATTCACAAAACAAAACACCTCTTTTTATTTATTTATTTTTTTTTGAGGAACACAAATATTCCTGGTCGTATTGGAAATTTAATGAGAGAAAAAAAGAAATAAGAAAGAGAGAAAGATAATTAGGACTATTCTGCTCATGTCGATCGAATCTGAAATTGGATAAGAAAATTGAAATCGAGGAATATAAATATCATTGATCTTCAGAGATCTCCGCAAAGACTTTCCGTAATTTTTTTAAATTTCTTGTTTATGTTTTTGTTGCTGTGTCAATAAAAGAAAAGAGAATATTTTTGAATTACCAAAATCCCTAACCTGTTCAGCGTTTTGATTTGATTGAACTTCTGGCATCTCGCTTTCGTATTGAATTTGTCTTCTATTCCATTGAGTTAAGAATTATATAGGACCATATTCTTTCTTTTCCATTTCTTGATTATCACTTATAAATTCTCTATCAATCTAAAATCGCGGAAGTGGTAGAGATTTATTGGTTTCCGTAACAACGCTAGAGCATTTCCGCAGCCGATCAGGTAGGTTAGTGAGCCACCCTCAGCCCTAGCCTAGCATGTCACAATAGACATATTATGTATACTTAGTCTTATAATAGTTTTGGTAAAAGTTAATTCAACATTATATAGTTTAAATGTACTTTGAAGATTGTATCTCTGACGAAAAGCAAGTACACATTTTGGCTTGACGACAACAACATTCTCAAGACTTACACTTCATTTTTTGGCTGGCAACTTTTATTTCTCAACATTTAACGAGACATTTCTCCATTCATGTCTACTTTCATAAAACAGTAAAATACTTAGACTATTTACATTATTCAGACTATTGTCCTCAGCATGGTCATTTGTAGTGATGTTTCCACGTTGTATGATCCAGCCTTCTTCAGGTGCTAAGAATTTCAAACCGAACCTTTTATTACAGTCAGTATATCATTCTCATTCTGTGTAAAGCCGTTTTGGTAGTTATGAGTTATCTACCTCTAACCCGACACTGAGTTACTTGCTCACTACTGCTGTAGCTCCTGTCTTGAACGCACAACACTTTTGGTTAAGTCATTGAGCCATGTGTCCTTAAGGACAACTATTGAGTTTTTGGGGTCGTCATTGGAACTAATTAACGTTCACTCTTAAGGACACATGACTCAAAAATAATAAACAAAATTTTTAAATTTTCGAAGCTTTGGTGCGAAAAAAACAGCCAACCAACACTGTTCAAGATTTTTTATCATAATCATTTCATCTGAAGCAAGTGAAAGGAGGAAGGAAGAGAGAAAAGAAAAATGGGTGCAGGGGATGATGAAGAAAAGGTAAGAGAGGAAGGAATCAAGGAAATAGAAGATGGCAATTGACGTTACACTCAGATCTTCAGAGATTGTGGTTATCAGGGGAAGGCGGCGGCATGAGTTCATACAAGAAAATATGTCAAACTGACAGAGAGACAGAAAGGATTTGCTTATTGATAGTAAAAGCGGGGTTTAGTTGCCAATCTTAGGTTCAAGAAGGCGGGAACCAGGAATGTAGCTGTCATATAGTAACCAGAAAATATTTGTGAAAAGACGTGGTGGAAGTCGATTCGTCGGTGAGAAAGTACTGTTCAGCTGCCAAATCGGGACAGATCCTTCTTTAGATTTTTCGAGAACTTCGAGATGAAGAGCAGGAGCACCTGACCGGATATGCCAACAGTATTCATTACACAGACGAATGGTAGAAATGCGTCAGATAGACTGACGAGAAAACTTTCTGGCTCAGCACAGCGATCCAGCCTTCCCAGTATGATGTAGTTATCATTCGTTGTATTCATTTCACTTGAGATCAGCTGAGAGAATGAGGCCGGGTGCTGCACAGTTTACGTTTTCGAAAGATAAGCGTGAGCAATACTGATAGTTTGCGAGCTTTCTGAGTTTGAGTTTTGTTTTAACGGCATATCAAATTCTGTGGGCACGCTTTACCTACCCAAAAATTGTGTTTGGGCGATATTTTTTTTTTAATGTTCTTAAGTTATAGTAAGAAAGTTGATTTAGTCAAAATTTAAATGAAAATTTTTTTGTTTTTATTTTTTTATTTTAAAAACTGATAATGTCTTCTAGTTTTGGTATCATGAAAATTTTTCGTCAATTATAGCAATATTTTTTTCCTACAAAAATGTGTGTTATGGCAATAATTTTCTTCAAAAATTAATTGTTGATAATATTTTTCTTCAAAAATGTTTATTTTTCTAAAAGTCTATTTTTATGTATATATTTCGATAAAAGTGTATTTTTGTACTTTCATAGTGTTTTGACCCCCAGTTTGGGGGTTAACTGTTTGCTGAGTAGTTGACCCTAACAGGTATTACTACCCGGTTCAGGGTGGACTTGAGTAGTCAACAATTAAGAGGAGGTTCCATGCTCTCAATCAGAGTCCTTGCTGCCGGATGCAGTTTACCGAATACTGATGAAAGATAAGAAATTTTCTCAAGGTCGATAAAGGAGAACAATTACTTTTTGTAAGCATTAAAATTTTTAGAAACCATTTCTTACGCTAGTCCATTGCAGTTTGGGAGTCCTTTCCAAGGAAGTTGTTTACTTTGTCAGTTCCTGGCGGACTTTATATTGGAAACTTTATATTGTGGTATCGACATAGGTGCCTACTTAGGAACTGATTACATCAGGAAGATCATTGATAATAAGGGCATTGGACCAAGGATGAAACCGAGCGACACATATGCTCGCATGAAAGGATTTGGAACTATGCCCATTTAAAACGACTATCATTTTACGATTTGACAGGAACTATTAGATTAAATCTAACACTCGTCTAGTTACACTGTAGCGCTGTAGCTTGTGCAGAAGGTTGGTGATGGCCAAACCCTGTCAAAAGCTTTCGCGATACCAGGGTAAAGGACTTAGCTTCGTAAGGGTCGATATATATACTTGATGATGGCCGCTAGTACATCAGCGGTAGACTTGGTGAAACGGAAGCTAGACTGCTTGTCAGAGAATAAGTTAAAACATTTTAAAGGTTGAATTCTAAACCATTTTGAAAGTTGAATCATTGCAGCAATGATAATAACCTCGAACGATTTGCCAAAAATGCGGTAAGAGGCTGATAGGTCGATAGTTAAAAGAGACGAAGAGCTCTCCTGAGTTTTTAAAAACAGGAACTACAGAAGAGAACTTAAAAAAACAGGGAAGCATGAAGCAGCGAGGCAATAGTTATAAAGTTTAGAGAGGACAGAGAAGAGTTCAAGGGTACATTTCGTGAGAATCTCAAACTTATTGTGTAGGGGAAGGAATCGAGGTTTGCTTTTGTTTAACATACTTCTTTGCAGAACCGTCAGTCATCCTTGGAGTCAAACAGCTTCATTCTATTAGCAAACAGCAGCTTTGCGTCATTTACGACACACTTGCGTTCATTGCGAGCAGGGCCAAAAGACGCTTATTATAGTCAAACTCGTCACTCCGGTAAAGCCGAAAGAAGTGATTCCTGTGGGCAATGGTGACTGAGAAAGCAAGACAGAACCAAGGAAAAGAATGACGGTTATGTCGGAACTTCCTGGTTGGGATGAAAGCAGCAATGACGTCTTTCACTCCGGATGTGATCTCGGGGGCGCAGTTTTCATACTAAAATTTTTGCTTCAAGGTATATCGCAAAGGGAAAGTAGCGGAACGCTTCCTAGTCCGCTCTTGCTAGCAGTAAGATATTCTGCTAATAGAAGGTTCCTGGAAGGAGGGGAAAAACCACGGCATGATCAGAGCTGCCATGAGGACAGAGCTGCAAAGGGTATGGCAAGAGTCAGAGATAGAAATGAAGCAAAGATCTAGCAGTGAGGCGAGTTCATGTGGGTTATTGGGAAACGTATGGAAAAATTGCGTGACAGATTGAGTGATTGAAAAATTTATTGTCTGTACACCATCAAGATCTGTGACAAAGTTTTGCAGAAAGTCACCGAACTCAAGTATATTAGCAAACGGATGAGAAGAAATAGCTTTGTCTATATTGTCTGAAATGCCGTCTAGCGAAGAACAGACGTGAGAAAAAGAGAAGCTGTAGATAAAAAGAGATAGCTAATTGAGCGACGGAGACACACGTAAGAATAAAAGAGAAATTGCCTTAGCTAGAATGATATATTCGCCGACATAAACATCAAGGCCATGCATGTAGACATTTGAGTTCTTCCGAAAAGGTGATGGTAAACAGGGATAGAGAGGTAAGTTTCGGGAGAGGTAGCATGTGTAGGGACCTTTCATAGAGGAAGGGATTCTACGCTAAAAAGCATGCATTTCACGGATGTTTGTGTAAGAAACAAGCTTAGCGTTTTAGGTGATTATTTTTACTGGTTTAGCTTGATATCTTTGGTAGTTAATTTTCATGTTTTGTGTTATTTTGTTACAGAGGCATCTAGTATTGGGAGCAGAGTGTAGACGTGTAAGAAGGGAACTGGCGCAGACTACAACATAGTGTGGCCTTAGGTTTGGCAAGCCGAAGTGCTTGCAGAAACACCTATCTATGCACGCCATGGAACAGCCGATCAAGACTTTACGCAAGTATTAGGGCTCCAAATTAGTGTCGGAAGCAGCAACGAGAAAACTGCTAAAACAATAAAAATCAAATATGTAGTGTGAGATTGTAACAGTGTTTTGTGCCAAAATTACCGTTTTATTCAAGATTCTACTACTGGAGAGACATTTTAAGCAAGTAGATTTTTTGTCATAAATTTCACGGTACAAAGAATGTATTTACATTGAAATATACAGAATATGCATAGAGATACGTAGAAATAATAAAACCAGCATGCATACACACACGAACACAAATATTTTAATCATGATCTAAAAAAAAATTAGACGGTTATATATGCTAACAATTTTAAAAGAGGTCAGCTCAACATGGCAAAAGATAAAGCAATTAAGACGGCAAGTTTATACAAGCATGCTTAAAAGGAGTCAACGCAAACTAATGCAAGTGGCTACTAACAAATCCTAAAAGACAAGAAATAGTAAAAGTTAAGATAAACGAATAATACAACATTCATTAAGTCATAAAATTACGTAGACACTAAGATATTACATTACATCAATCATCACACAAATATAAAAAGATTGAGAGGTAGCAGAAGAGAAAACTAAATGATCCTGGAAAAGTGAAGGTATTACAACAATTGCTCCCCAAGAAATTCGAAGACGGCAAAACTGAAATAACACAGCTACATAATTTTTATTTATGAAGAACAATGCTAAGGAAAATGTATGACAATTTAGAAAAAGTTTACTTGTGAGGCGTTTCGTCCTTAAGGACTTCATCGCACTACATTTGTTATGTTTGTACGACTAGACATGCAAGGCCGAACCAGTGAGGCTACGGATTTTAGAATATTTAAAGATTGTTTTTTTAATATCTGAATTCATTTAGAGTATTTTTCTTTTCCTTTCTGTCACATTTGTTAATAGATATCCAATAGTATGATAATAGAATTTCTGCCAAAAATGGTGAAATGTCAGAATTGTGGTGAGTCTCATTATGGCAGGGAACCAAAGCATTTGTGGACCGACTTCGTAAAACGCTGTTTTTGTGTTCATATGATCTTTTATTTAGATTCCTTGACGTTTCTCCAATGTATTTTTTGTGACAATTATTACGAGCAATCGAGTAAATATGATTTCACACACGCACGCACGCACGCGCTTGCACACACACACACAAAAAAAGCGCGCGCGGCTATATGGGGTTAAGGTGCAATTGATATTGGCTTGGAACGAAAAATCGGAGAGCCGATTTCGAATTCGAATTCGGATATATATCATTCTGCATTTGTATTGCGTCTTCTGTACATAAACATTGCATTTCTTGTTCCAGTGTCTTTAACAAATCCACTCTTTGTCATATTTCTGGTTTAAATCTGCTGCGCTCTGTGTTCTTGTCGAAATTCGGATGATAAGTTTTGTTAAGCACATTAGTTTGACTATCCGACGGAATCTCCCATTTGTTTGTAACGCGTTAGGCAGTGCTATGAAAATAGATCTACTTAAGTTTTCAGGTATATTACCGTCGTCTCATATTTTATTTATTGCGTTTTTTTTTCATCTTGTCACTGCCAAAATCAACTCTTGTTTGTATCTCTATTACAATTCCGTTTGGTTCTGCTGTTTTGTTCTTGTTTAATTTGTCTAGTGTTGATTTTTCTTTAGATTTTAATATTTCTGGTCCTTCAATATTTCTGTGTATTGTTGGTTGTTCGCTTTCATGTTGGAAAAGTTCTCCGCTTGGAAGAGTTTCCATCTCTGAAGTATTTTTCTATCTGTTATTATTATTATTCCATTCTTGGATTTTATGCCAACTGTTGTCTTCTGTGCCGTTCTCTTATTTATTTATGCATATCTACTTCATCTGTGATACACATTCTTTCTATTTCTGTACATTTATTGTTGAGTCATTTCTCTTTGTTTTCCTGTTTTTATTTCTAATTTCTTTGTCTAATGTCTTATATTCTGTCCCATACCTTGATATTGTTTACTGTCTACTTTTCATCAAGTGTCCAGAATTTCATCAGTCATCCATTCCTTTTGTTCAATGTATATGTTTATAACACTATATCTATATAAATTCGGGTGATTCCGGATTCTGTCATATTAGAGGTTGTGCGCTACATTGGCCTTCGTTGTGTTTATAAAAAATAAATAAAAATTAATTATTGTTAAAAATAAAATGAATTCACTTGTTCTAAACCGATGAGAATCGATCCCGCTTTTCATCCTCTAAACACGTGATATTTTCATAATCGGTCAGTAGTAAAACACAGTCAATGATAATTTCGTTTCTTTTCATTTCTCGACCATAATAGTAACAATTACTTTTCAACAAGAATTCGAGGTAAGAAAGCCCAAGACACGTCTTGTATTTTCCCAACCAAATTATCTGGGCACTCATTACAGACATCATAAGCGAAATGCTACTTGCAATTTATTTATTCTTGATCTTTATATTTTGTCGGTGTCCGATTCATATTTGATCTACATTTGACCCCAAGCTCACAATTTTACTCAATATTACTCTTTCCGTTCTCCTCTATGTCTTGTTCAAAACACCACATACTAAATAATACTCGTTTTGTTGATTCCACGTCTTGCTGTTTCTCATGTTTACGAGTATTTTTTTTATGTAAATGTTAGGTGTTTATAATTATTTACACAGATTTATTAATCCACAAAAATCCATTTTTCCTAATCATCGAACCGAAATATATAACACGTTCGTTTTGGTTCAAATACAGATAGCGTGATACGAACCTTGGTTGCCACGGAACGGAAGAAAATGAAATACTAAAAAAATGCTAGACAGTCACGACACAAAGATCAGCAAGATTGAGAAACATCTTTTTGTTTACCTGTGGGGAGGGGGTTTGCTTGTTTTTATTTTATTTTATTTTTTTTCATGGTACGAAAAGTTGCTGGTCCCGCACAAAACTAACATGGATCAGTATACTTTTGCAGAGTCTGACCGCGGAGTTAAAGTTAGTGAGGTTCTTTTTTCCGAGGAAGTTATAAGAGTTGTCAGGGCATCAAGAAAAAGAATGAAGAAAAAAGAGTTGAAGTGGGAGTAGAGAAAATAGAGAAAGTAGAGCTTCAGGAAGAGATAAGTTGTAAAGCATGGAAATATTATTCAAACTCTTCCAGCTAATATCGGTTTTGGCCCCAACCAAACTTTGGTAGGTGAAACCATTATTGGAATTAACTTCTATCGCCGCTTGTGGAGAACATATGGAAATCTGCGATAGTCAAATTCTGTGAGGTTACTTGGGGATTTTATGGTAGCACAATATAAGGTTAATATGGAGGTTAAAAAGGTTCTATGAGGGGTACAGAAGGAAATATAGAACGTTTGACATGCATTGGATGATTTTCTAAGTTTATGATGTAAAGAAGAGAACAACGCTCGATATGCTGAGTTGGATTAGCTTCCTTAAGGCATTCTGGGTAGTAGTAAGCGAAAACATTTAGTAGAGAAACCCGGCACGCATTTGGATTAGGTTGGTTGGGAGTTTAAAGCTATGAGAATGGCGAGCTAATCCTCCGATCCGTAATATGTGCCAAAATCATCATCGGATTCAGTAGACCTTACATAGTTTCCTTTGTTTTTTTCTCTCACGTTTGGTTATTATGTTTTCCGCAGCAGACTTGTTAGAAACGATACGCGTTGCGCAAATTAAGCAGATCTCTGTGCTTAATTATCGTATGTATTGGGATTTATGATATTCTATGCGTAATGGAAACTCGAGAAGAGGAGTTACATAGGTATGCAAAGGTCATTTACCTTGTGTCAATATAAAATCAAGATGCGGTTACCGTCTTTGACAGCGGTCGAGTACCATGGCATCTGTGAGAGTGGTAAGTTCAAAGAGAGAAGAGAAAAGACAGCAGCGAAAGAACTGTGAGCTGTATAAAAATTTCTGATGTGTGTTCTTCAGAAAAAGAAAAAAAAGAAATGAACTTTCCGAACATGCTAGAGAATTTCTTGTGTGTGTTCCTCAAAAAAAAAAAAAAGAAAAAAAACGAACATTTTAGACTTTACAGACTTTCCCCGATGTTATGTTAAATGAAGAAAGAAAAAAATAGTAAAATAACAACAAAATATAGTAAGAAAAAAACGCAAGATTTCTTGGTAAAAAGTTAGGTTCACTTTACTTATCTCTTCCATTGCATTGTGCGATAATTTTTTTGTTTTTTTGTAGTGTTTATTTCTTCATGTTATCACAAAGTTGACAGAAGTTGCCAACAAGAAAGAAAATCAAAATGAGAGCATAACAAGTAAATCAATCCTTCAGTGGCCATTGGGTGGGTTGTTTTTTTTGGCTTGAATGAAAATATAAATAAATAAGAAAAGAAAAAGATGAATAAACAAAACGAAATGGTTCAACTGATAAAGGCGAAAGATTCACTCTTGCAAAGTAAATGCTATGGGGTCAGTTGTTGGAAATAATATGTCCAAGACGCAGAAAACGTTGGAGACTAACAGACGTATGCGAAAATAAGATTTCTTGAATGGGCATTATTCTAAGTGTGACTTAGATGGGTATGAGGCCAAAATTATAGAGAACCTGTTGAAGGTCTAGCTCAATACCAGTTGCAATTGTCCTGGCGCCAACGACTACTCCACTTCAAGGTGCCAGCTAATTTCAATCTGTTAAGACAGGTCACCTACCAAGTAGAATTTAAAAGAAGAAAAGTAAAACATATTTTTATGTAAATGGTGTTCTAGCCTGGTTTTTTGTTATGCTTGAGTTAGAAAACTAACTTTAAATTTTTACATGGTTAAAATTTACGAGCTAGAGAACGTACACAATGTAGAAAGAGAGGGATATCACCCTTGATATAATGTGTAAATTTTTGTTGTGATATTGTGATGTTTGTATTATGCATTATTATGTAAATTGCTGTACGATGACGGTGGGTATGGTAGGTAAGGTTTGGGTCAGAGAACAATAGAAAAAGAAAGAAATTTAAAATGTTCGGATGAACGTTTTGAAAAATGGAGGGAAAGGAATGTTAAATATTTGTTAGACGATATTTTTGGTGAATCAAGAAAGTTTTTGACAATGGAAATTTGAGTTTGGTGACATATATTTTGAGTTTGGTGATATATATTTTGAGATTTGAGCGAAATGTATTTTGTTGAATAATGTCAGCTAGGTGCGCCAAAGAGAAAACATTTTCGCATTTAAATTTTTATTTTGTTCACTGCAGTCAGAGGTTCATGTCCCCCATTTAAGTTTGTACCATAAGATAGCTGCCAATGCCGCGGCAATGACGTCAAGCTGACATGAATTCTTGAGCAATTCTTTATTTTATTTTGAAGAGCCTGGACACAACTGTGTGGTTAAATTGCACGGTTGAGAAAAAAATCGGGTTTTCCTGGATGGGGTGGTGTTGACAACTCTGACCAAACAACCTCCTAACCCATGACAAGTTACCGAAGATGTCTTTGTATTAAAAAGGAGAATAAAATATATTTTATATTTCATGTACATTTGGCTTTAGACGGAGGTGTTTGCTTGCGGATTGTATTTGTTGTTGCTGACGGTAACGACAAAACGACAAAGAAGATGAAGAAGAAAACTATGAAATGATTATGTGAAACTGATTTTTGTGATAAAGTCGGGTTGAGTGGTCTGGTCCCCCGACACAGTGATTTATGATATAAAAGTTGAATCGCCGCCCCGAATTGGCTGTGGATTTTGAAGTTTAATAATCGCCAAAGAAGTTTGAGAATAATCGCCAAAGAAGTTTGAGAATAATCGCCGTAGCGGTTGCAGTGAAAACCGCCGAATATATAAAGTTCGTTTCCCGTCATCATCCAACATTCGTCTGGTCGTCATTATTCATTGATTCATCCAGAAAACGTAGGGCCCAAACAAACAGAGATGCTTCTAAGAAGAAATATAAACTCAGAAGGAGAATATAACATAGGAACTCCGTCGTGACATCTGTAAGAAATACGCTGAAGACTGACCCAAGGTATATTTTAGACGAGTTGGAGTTCTGTTGTTTCAGCGTCTACACTCGTTCATTTATGTCACCGACGATGTATTTTTTACAACACAACATCTCTCCTTTTGAGATTGCTTTT